>NW_019168015.1:2690517-2758403 GCF_002303985.1 Durio zibethinus | reverse complement strand
CTTCCATCATGCTTCTTTCGAAATACACTGGTGCTCTAAAAAGAGCCTTTGATGGTCTGATGAACTCGGCTTGTAAAAGCTCATCTAACTATTTTCTTAGTTCAGCCAACTCTACCGGGGCCATGTAGTAGGGAGCTCTAAGCGGGGTTTGCACTCTGAGAGGAGCTCATTCATGGTCCACTACTCGTCGAGGGGGTAGAACCTTAGGCAACATCTCTGGCATCACCTCTTCAAATTCTTCCAACATTTTTTCCACACCATCAAGTATTGGTTCTACTTCTGACCCTTCTTTGTAGATCGGCACCGTCACAAAAGAGGGTTCCCCTCTCTTTACCCTTTTCTTGAACTGTAAAGCAGAAATCATTTTCTTCCCACTCTTTGGTAAGATGTTGGTTGGCACCACACATGGGTGTTCCCCTAAGAACAACAAGCAACTAGTGGTGAGAATAGGGATGACTTGAGCCAACATTATGAAGTCCAATTCGAGAACAACATCGAAGTCATCCATGGGGGAAACTGTAAAGTCTACCTTTCCTTCCCATGGCCCCAATCGGGTTGTCACAGCTCTTGAAGCTTCCACTGATGGCAAGGCTGGTGAATTGACTGCCTTCATTCATCCACAGTCTTTACTAATCTGAAAACACCCCCTTTTGCTTTTTTTTGTGTAATGAAAGTGTTGGGTTGCACCGTATCCACCATGGCCTTGGTGCTTTCTCATTGATCATCAAGTTCACATAACATAAGCCTCTACTCTGTTTTCTTTATAGTGTTCAATTGGGTGTGGAGGGCATTAAGGAACCTTATTGAACCCATCCTAGCTGGCTACTCTTCAGCTTCCTTAATGCTTTTTGGCACTTTTATAGACTCTTAAGACGAGGTCCTTAAGGCATTAAGGGGTCCCCTGTACGGGCATTCAGCCACCCGATGCTACCCCTTACAAAGAAAGCAAGCTAATGGTTGCCTAGGCTTGAAAATCCCTGCGTTGCTTGTCTTGGGTTGGGGGCTATCTCGACCAAAGGACCTTCTGTCTGATCCCTCACTGAAGGGCCGGTCTAACCTAGTCATCTTTCCCCCACTCCCAAAGTTAAAGCTACTGCCAGCTGATGGAGGATTTTTCCATTTTAAGGAGCCATCATTGTAATCGTGAAGATGTTTAACTGCAGCCATGGCTGTGGCCACGTCTTGCACTTTCTGCCTTTGTAGTTCTATCCTCGCCCAAGGCTTGAGGCCCTCAAGAAAATAGAACATCTTATCCTTTTCGGACATGTCCCGAATATCCAACATCAGGATAGAAAAAGCTCCTTACAAACTCTCGCACCGTTCCTGTTTGCACTAACTCTCGAAGTCTCCTTCGAGCCATATACTCCACATTCTCAGGGAAAAATTGGTTTTTCAATTCTCGCTTCAGATCCGTCCAAGTCTTAATCGGGCACTCGTCATCGACAAACTTGGAGCACCACCACAGCTTGGCATCCCTTGCAAGGTACATCGATGCCATTGTCACCTTGTCTTCCTTCGAATTTGTGTGTACAGCTCGAAAGTACTGCTCTATGTCAAATAAGAAATTTTCAAGTTCCTTAGCATCCCTTGCCCCCTCATAGCATCGAGGCTCCGACACCATGGGCCTTTTTCCCCTTTCCATCGAGCTCAAACCCGATCTGGCCATAGCCATTTGTAGAATGCTCACCTGTGCTCTGAGCTCCTCAAACTCCTTTTGGAGAATGTTCAAGGTGTCTCTAGCCTCTTCTCTCACGTTGTGGAGAGTATCGGACAACTCTCGCTGGGTTGTCTCGATCTCTCTCACTCGATCTTTAGTCGCCATATAAATTTTCACTGAGGCCACCACGACCTCAAGTTCCTCAATTCTCTGTTGATGATTCAGTCCACCATTTGTGGCCATCTCATCCATTTTTCTAGCACTTCTCAACCGTGCTCTGATACCATGTGTCACGGACTAAGCTTTCTCTCAACAAGCAATAGACCGTGCGACACTTGAATTGGTGCTCCCAACCAAGTCAGCTTTCAATAGATCGATATCTGAACAAATAACCATAAGCTCTGGTTAGTCCCAAGCATTCACAATAAGACACAATATATCGAGATCAATCTCAAGCACACACATAAGAAGGAATATTCGCATCGAGAAAAAGAAAAACACATCGAGGCAACAATCAAGACATTCAATCGGGGTGAGTTTTATTATAAATGGGAATCATACATCGGGACCTCTCACCATCACTAGGGCCAGGGGGCAGCCTTTGGTGGGTAGCCTAAGCTCGCATAGCAACCAGTGAGACAGCCCAACACTAAGCTGCCGGCTCACCTCCCCTAAAGAGCCTTAGAGATTTTAGAGCTATGCTACCAGTAACCATTACACTGTTTGAAATGGGGACACTTTTCCTAGAACAAAGGATCTACCCGACCATGGCCCTACACATGGGTGGCTCATGGCAACCAAAGTCCTGGTCATGGCCCTATACAAGGTTGGCTCATGACATCGGGTATCGATCGGGTCCCCCTCTGCATGCTATCGATCTTGCTACCATAACCCTTGGTTCGATCTGATCTTAGACTGGGAATGAACTTTGTATGCCAAAGCCAACCGACGAAACGAGCAGACGAGCGGGCACTATGCCAGTCGAGAGGCGAGATGCGCAAGCCGTGGATCGATAGGGTGGTAGGTGGGTTTAGGCACATCTTCATATTTTTGCCATGCCAATGCCATTTTTATGGCTTCTAAATTCATACAATGGTCCCTTAAGCCTTCATGTGAAGTTTCATGGCAAGATGACACGTTTTCTATTTTTCACAATTTTTGAAACTTTTTATGGTTCGGGATTTTTTTAAAATTTTTTCAGAATGAGTTTTTGCCCCAAACCTGGTAGATGTGATCCTTGTATTTTTGTTTGCATGCATAAAAAAATTCAGCTAAAAACTCGAAGTGTACAAGATTTTGTGACCATTTGAAAAAAGTGTCCCCATTTCAGACACTTTAATGGCTACTGGCAGCAAACCTGTAAAATCCCAAATGCTCTTTAAGGGGGTGTGAGTTCTTGAGGTTTGATGAGGGATAGGGGGCAATATAAGGGCTAAGTACCAGCACCCATCGCACATCATGTGCGAACACCCCCCGCCCCCCAATCACCGGAACCCCAATGCCGCCGGTCAGGTTCTCCGGTGATGCTCCAGCGATGGTGCCCCGGGTGAAAAAAAATGCAGCACCAGCACATGCTCAAGCCCAGCATGTGCACCGGCAACCTTTGGTCCGGTCTGATCTTACACTAGGAATGAACTTCGTATGCCTAAGTCAACGCACGAAACGAGCATGCGGGCGCTCAGCCTGCCAGAGGGGCAGGATGCGTAAGCCGGGGATCGATCGGGTCCACCCCTACGTGCTGTCGATCTTGCTACCGTAACCCTTGGTCCGATTCAATCTTAGACTGGGAATGAACTCCGTATGCCTAAGCCAACCGACGAAACGAGCGAGCAGGCGGGCACTACGCCGACCAAAAAGGCAGGATGCGCTAGCCGTGGATCGATAGGATGGTAGGTGGGTTTAGGCACATCTTCATATTTCTACCATGCCAATGCCATTTTTATGGCTTTTAAATTCATACAATGGTCCCTTAAGCCTTCATGTGAAGTTTCATGGCAAGACGACTCGTTTTCTATTTTTCACGATTTTTGAAACTTTTTACGGTTTGGGATTTTTTTAAAATTTTTTCAGAAGGAGTTTTGGCCCCAAACTTGGTAGACGTGATCCTTGTATTTTTTTTAGTATGCACAAAAAAATTCAGCTAAAAACTCGAAGTGTACAGGATTTTGTGACCATTTGAAAAAAGCGTCCCCATTTCAGACGCTTTAATGGCTACAGGCAGCAAACCTGTAAAATCTCAAATGCTCATTAAGGGGGTGTGAGTTCTCAAGGTTTGATGAGGGATAGGGGGCCAATATAAGGGCCAAGTACCTGCAGCCATCGCACATCATGTGTGCACACCCCCCGACCCCCCAATCGCCGGAACCGCAATGCCACCGGTCAGGTTCTCTGGTGATGCTCCGGCGATGGTGCCTCGGGCGAAAAAAAAAGGTGGCACCAGCACATGCCCGAGCCTAGTATGTGCACCCGCAACCCTCGGTCCAAATCGATCTTACACTGGGAATGAACTCTGTATGCCTAAGTCAACCCACGAAACGAGCGTGCAGGCGCTCAGCCGACCAAAGGGGTAGGATGCGCAAGCTGGGGATCGGTCGGGTCCCCCCTGCATGCTGCCAATCCTGCTACTGGAACCCTCAATCTGGTCTGATCTTAGACTGGGAATGAACTTCGTATGCCTAAGCCAACCGACGAAACGAGAAGGCGGGCGGGCACTACGCCGGCGAGAGAGGCAGGATGTGCAAGCTGTGGATCGATAGGATGGTAGGTGGGTTTAGGAACATCTTCATATTTCTGCCATGCCAATGCCATTTTTATGGCTTCTAAATTCATACAATGGTTCCTTAAGCCTTCATGTGAAGTTTCATGGCAAGACGACTCGTTTTCTATTTTTCACAATTTTTGAAACTTTTTACAGTTCAGGATTTTTTTAAAATTTTTTCAGAAGGAGTTTTGCCCCCAAACTTGGTAGACGTGATATTGTATTTTTGTTGGCATGCACAAAAAAATTCAGCTAAGAACTCGAAGTGTACAGGATTTTGTGACCATTTGAAAAAAGTGTCCCCATTTCAGACACTTTAATGGCTACAGGCAGCAAACTTGTAAAATCTCAAATGCTCATTAAGGGGGTGTGAGTTCTCAAGGTTTGATGAGGGATAGGGGCCAATATAAGGGCCATGTACCCACAGCCATCGCACATCATGTGCACACACCCCCCCGCCCCCAATCGTCGGAACCCCAATACCACCGATCAGGTTCTCCGGCGATGCTCTGGCGATGGTGCCTCAGGCAAAAAAAAAATGCGGCACCAGCAGATGCCCGAGCCTAGTATGTGCATTTGCAACCCTCGATCCGAATCGATGTTACACTGTGAATGAATTTTGTATGCTTAGACTGGGAATGAACTCTGTATGCCTAAGTCAACCCACGAAACGAGCGTACAGGTGCTCAACCAGCCAAAGGGGCAGGATGCGCAAGCTGGGGATCGATCGGGCCCCCCCCCCGCGTGCTGCCAATCCTGCTACTGCAACCCTTGATCCGGTCTCATCTTAGACTAGGAATGAACTCTGTATGCCTAAGCCAACCGACGAAACGAGCAAGCGGGCGGGCACTACGTCGGCCAGAGAGACGGGATGCGCAAGCCGTGGATCGATAGGGTGGTAGGTGGGTTTAGGCACATCTTCATATTTTTGCCCTGCCAATGCCATTTTTATGGCTTCTAAATTCATACAATGGTTCCTTAAGCCTTCATGTGAAGTTTCATGGCAAGACGACTCGTTTTCTATTTTTCACAATTTTTGAAACTTTTTATAGTTCGGGATGTTTTTAAAATTTTTTCAGAAGGAGTTTTGGCCCCAAACTTGGTAGACGTGATACTTGTATTTTTTTTGGCTTCCAAAAAAAATTCAGCTAAAAACTCGAAGTGTACAGGATTTTGTGACCATTTGAAAAAAGTGTCCCTATTTCAGACACTTTAATCGCTACAGGCAGCAAACCTGTAAAATCTCAAATGCTCATTAAGGGGGTGTGAGTTCTCAAGGTTTGATGAGGGATAGGGGGCCAATATAAGGGCCAAGTACCCACAGCCATCACACATCATGTGCGCACACCCCCCTCGCCCCCCAATCGCCGGAACCCCAATGCCACCGGTCAGGTTCTCCGATGATGCTCCGGCGATGGTGCCTCAGGCGAAAAAAAATGCGGCACCAGCACATGCCCGAGCCTAGTATGTGCACCCATAACCCTCGGTCTGAATCGATCTTACACTGGGAATGAATTTCGTATGCTTAGACTGGGAATGAACTCTGTATGCCTAAGTCAACCCACGGAACGAGCGTGCAGGTGCTCAGCCGGCCAAAGGGGCAGGATGGCAAGCTGGGGATCGGTCAGGTCCCCCCTGCGTGCTGCCGATCCTGCTGCTGGAACCCTCGATCCGGTTTGATCTTAGACCGGGAATGAACTCCGTATGCCTAAGCCAACCGACGAGACGAGCAGACGGGCGGGCACTATGCCGGCCAGAGAGGCGGGATGCGTAAGCCGTGGATCGATAGGATGGTAGGTGGGTTTAGGCACATCTTCATATTTCTACCATGCCAATGCTGTTTTTATGGCTTCTAAATTCATACAATGGTTCCTTAAGCCTTCATGTGAAGTTTCATGGCAAGACGACTCGTTTTCTATTTTTCATAATTTTTGAAACTTTTTATAGTTCGGGATTTTTTTAAAATTTTTTCAGAACGAGTTTTGGTCCCAAACTTGGTAGACGTGATACCTGTATTTTTTTTGGCATGCATAAAAAAATTCAACTAAAAACTCAAAGTGTACAAGATTTTGTGACCATTTGAAAAAAGTGTCCCCATTTCAGACACTTTAATGGCTACAGGCAGCAAACTTGTAAAATCTCAAATGCTCTTTAAGGGGGTTTGAGTTCTCGAGGTTTGATGAGGAATAGGGGGCCAATATAAGGGACAAGTACCAGCACCCATCGCACATCATGTGCGCACACCCCCCGCCCCCCCAATCGTCGGAACCCCGATGTCGTCGGTCAGGTTCTCCGACGATGGTGCCCCAGGCGAAAAAAAATACGGCACGAGCACATGCTCGAGCCCAGCATGTGCACCCACAACCCTAGGTCCAGATCGATCTTACACTGGGAATGAACTCCTTATGCTTAGACTGGGAATGAACTCCATACGCCTAAGTCAACCCACGAAACGAGCGTGCGGGAGCTCAGCTGACTAGAGGGGCAGGATGCGCAAGCCACGGATCGACCGGGTCCTCCCCTGCATGCTGTCACAACCCTCATCTGGTCCGATCTTAGACTGGGAATGAACTCGGTATGCCTAAGCCAACCGACGAAACGGGCGGGCGGGCGGGCACTACTCTGGCCAGAGAGGCGGGATGCGCAAACCGTGGATCGATAGGGTGGTAGGTGGGTTTAGATACATCTTCATATTTTTGCCATGCCAATGCCATTTTTATGGCTTGTAAATTCATACAATGGTCCCTTAAGCCTTCATGTGAAGTTTCATGGCAAGACGACTCGTTTTTTATTTTTCACAATTTTTGAAACTTTTTATGCTTCGGGATTTTTTTAATATTTTTTCGAAAGGATTTTTGGCCCCACACTAGGTAGACGTGATCCTTGTATTTTTGTTGGCATGCACAAAAAAATTCAGCTAAAAACTCGAAGTGTACAGGATTTTGTGACCATTTGAAAAAAGTGTCCCCATTTCAGACACTTTGATGGCTACTGGTAGCAAACCTGTAAAATCTCAAATGCTCTTTAAGGGGGTGTGAGTTCTCGAGGTTTGATGAGGGATAGGGGGCCAATATAAGGGCCAAGTACCAGCACCCACCCATCGCACATCATTTGTGCACACCCCCTGCCCCACCCCCAATCGTCGGAACCCCAATGCCGTCGGTCAGGTTCTCCGACGATTGTGCCCCAAGCGAAAAAAAAATGCGGCACCAGCACATGCCCGAGCCTAGCATGTGCACCCATAACCCTCGATCCGGTCCGATCTTACACTAGGAATGAACTCCATATGCTTAGACTGGGAATGAACTCCGTATGCCTAAGTCAACCCACGAAACGAGCGTACGGGCGCTCAGCCGGCCAGAGGGGCTAGATGCGCAAGTCGGGGATCGACTGGGTCCCCCCTACATGTTGTCGATCCTATTGTCGCAACCCTCGATCTGGTCCGATCTTGCACTAGGAATGAACTCCGTATGCCTAAGCCAACCGACGAAACGAGCGGGCGAGGGGGCACTATGCCGGCCAGAGAGACGGGATGCACAAGCCGTGGATCGATAAGGTGGCAGGTGGGTTTCGGCACATCTTCATATTTCTGTCGTGCCAATGCCATTTTTATGGCTTGTAAATTCATACAATTTTCCTTTAAGCCTTCATGTGAAGTTTCATGGCAAGACGACTTGTCTTCTATTTTTGACGATTTTTGAAACCTTTTACGGTTCGGGATTTTTTTAAAATTTTTTCAAAAGGACTTTTGGCCCCAAACTTGGTTGATGTGATCCTTGTATTTTTCTTGGCAAGCACAAAAACATTCAACTAAAAACTCGAAGTGTACAGGATTTTCTGACCATTTGAAAAAAGTGTCCCCATTTCAGACACTTTAATGGCTACTGGCGGCAAACCTGTAAAATCTCAAATGCTCTTTAAGGGGGTGAGAGTTCTCGAGGTTTGATGAGGGATAGGGGGCTAATATAAGGGCCAAGTACCATCACCCATCGCACATCATGTGCGCATAGCCCCCCCTGACCCCACCAATCGCCGGAACCCCAATGCCGTCGGTCAGGTTCTCTGACGATGCTCCGATGATGGTGCCCCGGGCGAAAAAAAAATGGCACCAGCACATGCCCAGCCTAGCATGCGCACCCGCAACCGTCGGTCTGGTCTGATCTTACACTGGACTAAACTCCATATGCTTAGACTGGGAATAAACTTCGTCTGCCTAAGTCAACCCACGAAACAAGCGTGTGGGTGCTCAGTCGACCAGAGGGGTAGGATGCGCAAGTTGGGGATCGGTCGAGTCCCCCCCTACATGCTATCGATCTTGCTGTCGCAACCATCGGTCTGGTTCAATCTTAGACTGGGAATGAACTCCGTATGCCTAAGCCAACCGACGAAACGAGCGGGCAGGCGGCCACTATGTCGGCCAGAGAGGCGGGATGCGCAAGCCATTGATCGATAGGGTGGTAGGTGGGTTTAGGCATATCTTCATATTTCTACCATGCCAATGCCATTTGTATGGCTTGTAAAATCATACAATGGTCCCTTAAGCCTTCATGTGAAGTTTCATGCCAAGACGACTCATTTTCTATTTTTCACGATTTTTGAAACTTTTTACGGTTCGGGATTTTTTTAAAATTTTCTCAGAAAGAGTTCTGGCCCCACACATGGTAGATGTGATCCTTGTATTTTTTTTGGCATGCGTAAAAAAATTCAGCTAAAAACTCGAAGTGTACAAGATTTTGTGACCATACGAAAAAAGTGTCCCCATTTCAGACACTTTAATGGCTACTGGCAACAAACCTGTAAAATCTCAAATGCTCTTTAAGGGGGTGTGAGTTCTCGAGGTTGACAAGGGATAAGGGGCCAATATAAGGGCCAAGTACCAGCACCCATCGCACATCATGTGTGCGCACCCCCTGCCCCCCAATCGTCAGAACCCCAATGCCGCCGATCAGGTTCTTCGGCAATGCTCCGACGATGGTGCCTCGGGCGATAAAAAAATGTAGCACCAGCACATGCCCAAGCCCAGCATGTGCACCCACAACCCTCGATCCGATCCGATCTTATAGTAGGAATGAACTCTGTATGCTTAGACTGGGAATAAACTCCGTATGCCTAAGTCAACCCACGAAACGAGCGTGCGGGCGCTCAGCCGGCCAGAGGGGTAGGATGCGCAAGCCGAGGTTCGATCGGGTCCCCACTACATGTTACCGATCCTCTACCTTAACCCTCGATCTGATCCGATCTTAGACTGGGAATGAACTCGGTATGCCTAAGCCAACCGACGAAACAAGCGGGTGGGCGGCCACTACACCGACCAGAGAGGCGAAATGCGTAAGGCATCGATCGATAGGGTGGTAGGTGGGTTTAGGCACATCTTCATATTTCCACCAAGCCAATGCCAATTTTATGGCTTGTAAATTCATACAATGGTCCCTTAAGCCTTCATGTGAAGTTTCATGGCAGGGCGCCATGTTTTCTATTTTTCACGATTTTTGAAACTTTTTACGGTTCAGGATTTTTTCAAAATTTTTTTAGAAGGATTTTTGGCCCAAAACTTGGTAGACATGATCCTTGTATTTTTTTTGGCACGCACAAAAAAATTCAACTAAAAACTCGAAGTGTACAGGATTTTGTGACCATTTGAAAAAAGTGTCCCCATTTCAGACACTTTAATGGCTACTGGTAGCAAACCTGAAAAATCTCAAATGCTCTTTAAGGGGGTGTGAGTTCTCGAGGTTTGATGAGGGATAGGGGGCCAATATAAGGGCCAAGTACCAGCACCCATCGCACATCATGTGTGCATACCCCCCCCGCCCCCTAATCGTCGGAACCCCAATGCCGTCGGTCAGGTTCTTCAGTGATGCTCCGACGATGGTGCCCCGGGCGAAAAACATACGGCACCAGCACATGCTCGAGCCAAGCATGTGCACCCACAACCCTCGATTCGGTCTGATCTTACACTGGGAATGAACTCCGCATGCTTAGACTGGGAATGGACTGCGTATGCCTAAATCAACCCATGAAACGAGCTTACGGGCGCTCAGCCGACTAGAGGGGCGGGATGCGCAAGCCGAGGATCGACTGGGTCCCCCCCTGTGCACTGTCGATCCTGCAACCTAACCCTCAGTCTGGTCTGATCTTACTCTAGAATGAACTCCATATGCCTAAGCCAACCAACGAAACAAGCGGGCAGGCGGGCGCTACGCCGGCCAGAGAATCGGGATGCGTAAGCCGTGGATCGATAGAGTGGTAGGTGGGTTTAGGCACATCTTAATATTTCTGCAATGCCAATGCCATTTTTATGGCTTGTAAATTCATACAATGGTCCCTTAAGCCTTCATGTGAAGTTTCATGGCAAGACGACTCGTTTTCTATTTTTCATGATTTTCGAAACCTTTTATGGTTTGGGATTTTTTTAAAATTTTTCAAAAGGAGTTTTGGCCTAAGCTTGGTAGACGTGATCCTTGTATTTTTATTGGCTTGCACAAAAAAATTCAGCTAAAAACTCGAAGTGTACAGGATTTTGTGACCATTTGAAAAAAGTGTCCCCATTTCAGACACTTTAATGGCTACTGGTAGCAAACCTGTAAAATCTCAAATGCTCTTGAAAGGGGTGTGAGTTCTAGAGGTTTGATGAGGGATAGGGGGCCAATATAAGGGCCAAGTACCAGCACCCATCGCACATCATGTGCGCACACCCCCCCTCGCCCCCAATCGTCGAAACCCCAAAGCCGCCGGTCAGGTTCTCCAAAGATGCCCAGGCGATGGTGCCCCGGGCGAAAAAAGAAATGCGGTACCCGTACATGCCCAAGCCCAACATGTGCACCTGCAACCCTCAGTCTGATCCGATCTTACACTGGGAATGAACTCCGTATGCCTAGACTGGGAATGAACTCCGTATGCCTAAGTCAACCCACGAAAGGAGCGTGCGGGGATCGGTCGGGTCCCCTCCTGTGTGCTACCAATCCTACTATCGCAACCATCAGTTCGATCTGATCTTAGACTGGGAATGAACTCCGTATGCCTAAGCCAACCGACGAAACGAGCGGGCGGGCAGGCACTATGCCGACCAGAGAGACGGGATGCGTAAGCCGTGGATCGATAGGGTCATAGGTGGGTTTAGGCAAATCTTCATATTTCTGCCATGCCGATGCCATTTTTATGGCTTGTAAATTCATACAATGCTCCATTAAGCCTTCATGTGAAGTTTCATAGCAAGACGACTCATTTTCTATTTTTCAGGATTTTCAAAACTTTTTAAGGTTCGAGATTTTTTTAAAATTTTTTCAGAAATAGTTTTGGCCCCAAACTTGGTAGACGTGATCCTTGTATTTTTGTTGGCATGTACAAAATAATTCAACTAAAAACTCAAAGTGTACAGGATTTTGTGACCATTTGAAAAAAGTGTCCCCATTCCAGACACTTTAATGGCTACTGGCAGCAAACCTGAAAAATCTCAAATGCTCTTTAAGGGGTTGTGAGTTCTCGAGGTTTGATGAGGGATAGGGGGCCAATATAAGGGCCAAGTACCAGCACCCATCGCACATCATGTGTGCACACCCCCCGCCCCCCCAATTGCGGGAACCGCAATCCCGTCGGTCAGGCTCCATCGATGCTCCGGCGATGGTGCCCTGGGTGAAAAAAATGTGGCACCAACACATGCACGCGCCCAGCATGTGCACCCGTAACCTTGGTCCGATCCGATCTTACACTGGGAATGAACTCCGTATGCTTAGACTGGGAATGAACTCTGTATGCCTAAGTTAACCCACGGAACGAGCGTACAGACATTCAGCCGACCAAAGGGACAGGATGCGCAAGCCGGGGACCGGTCGGGTCCCCCCTATGTGCTACCGATCCTGCTGCACAACCCTCAATCCGGTCTGATCTTAGATTGGGGATGAACTCTGTATGCCTAAGCCAACTGACGAAACGAGCGGGCGGGCGGGCACCACGTCAACCAGAGAGGCGGGATGTGCAAGCCGTGGATCGATAGGGTGATAGGTGGGTTTAGGCACATCTTCATATTTCTGCCATGCTAATGCCATTTTTATGGCTTGTAAATTCATACAATGGTCCCTTAAGCCTTCATGTGAAGTTTCATGGCAAGATGAATCGTTTTCTATTTTTCATGATTTTTGAAACTTTTTACGGTTTAGGATTTTTCAAAAATTTTTTTAGAATGAGTTTTGGCCCCAAACTTGGTCCGATATGATCTTAAACTGGGAATGAACTCCGTATGCCTAAGCCAACCAATGAAACGAGCGGCAGACGGCACTACGCCGGCCAAGAGGTGGATGGCCTAAGCCGTGGATGATTAGTGGGTTGGACCATTGGAAAAAATGTCCCCATTTCAGACACTTAATGGTACTGGCAGGCAACCTGTTAAAAATCTCAAGTGCTCATTTAAGGGGGTGTGAGTTCTCAACGGTTTGATTGGGGATAGGAGGCCAACATAAGGGCCGAAGTACCAGGCACCCAGTCGCCACCATTCATTTGTGCACACCCTCCGCCCCTCTAATCATCGGAACCCCAATGCCGTCGGTCAGGTTCTCCGACGGTGGTGCCCCAGGCAAAAAAAAATGTGGCACCAGCAAATGCTCGTGCCCAGCATGTACACCCGCAACCTTCGGTCCGGTTCGACCTTACACTGGGAATGAACTCTGTATGCTTATGTCCAACCATGAAACAACCGTGCGGGCACTTAGCCGCCCAGAAGGGCAGGATGCGTAAGCCGGGGATCGGTCGGGTCCCCCTTGCGTGCTGTTGATCTTGCTACCGCAACCCTCAATCTGATCCGATCTTAGATTGGGAATGAATTTCGTATGCGTAAGCCAACCAACGAAACGAGGGGGCAGGCAGGCACTACGCCGGTCAGAGAGGCGGGATGCGCAAGCCGTGGATCGATAGGGTGGTAGGTGGGTTTAGGCGTATCTTCATATTTTTGCCATGCCAATGCCATTTTTATGGCTTGTAAATTCATACAATGGTCCCATAAGCCTTGATGTGATGTTTCATGGCAAGACGACTCGTTTTCTATTTTTCATGATTTTTGAAACTTTTTACGGTTCAGGATTTTTTAAAAATTTTTTCAGAATGAGTTTTGGCCCCAAACTTGGTAGACGTGATCCTTGTAATTTTGTTGGCATGCACAAAAACATTCAGCTAAGAACTCGAAGTATACAGGATTTTGACATCATTTGAAAAAAGTATCCCCATTTCAGACACTTTAATGGCTACTGGCAGCAAACCTATAAAATCTCAAATACTCTTTAAAAGGGTGTGAGTTCTCGAGGATTGATGAGGGATAGGGGGCAATATAAGGGCAAGTACTAGCACCCATCGCACATCATGTGCGCACACCCTCCCCCCCGCCCCACTATTGTCGGAACCCCAATGCTGCCGGTCAGGTTCTCCGATGATGCTCCAGCAATGGTGCCCCGGGCAAAAAAAAAAGTGGCACCAGCACATGCTCTAGCCCAGCATGTGCACCCGCAACCCTCGGTCTGGTCCGATCTTACGCTGGGAATGAACTTTGTATACTTAGACTGGGAATGAACTCCGTATGCCTAAGTCAACCCATGAAACGAACGTGCGGGCGCTCAGCCGGCCAGAGGGGTAGGATGTGCAAGCCGAAGATCGGCTGGGGCCCCCCTGCGTGCTGCCGATCTTGCTGCCACAATCCTCAATCTGGTCTGACCTTAGACTGGGAATGAACTCCGTATGCCTAAGCCTATCGCCGAAACGAGAGGGCGAGCGGGCACTACGCCGGCCAGAGTGGCAGGATGCGCAAGTCGCGGATCGATAGAGTGGTAGGTGGGTTTAGGCACATCTTCATATTTCTGCCATGCCAATGCCATTTTTATGGCTTGTAAATTAATACAATGGTCCCTTAAGCCTTCATGTGAAGTTTCATGGCAAGACGACTCGTTTTCTATTTTTCATGATTTTTGAAACTTTTAATGGTTCGAGATTTTTTTAAAATTTTTTCAGAAGGAGTTTTGGCCCCACACTTTGTAGACATGATCCTTGTATTTTTGGTGGCATTCATAAAAAAATTCAGCTAAAAACTCGAAGTGTACATGATTTTGTGACCATTTGAAAAAAGTGACCCCATTTTAAACACTTTAATGGCTACCGGCAGCAAACTTGTAAAATCTCAAATGCTCTTTAAGGGGGTGTGAGTTCTCGAGCTTTGATGAGGAATAGGGGGCCAATATAAGGGGCCAAGTACCAGCACCCATCGCACACCATGTGCACACACCCCCCCCGCCGCACCCCCAATTGTCGGAACCCCAACGCCGTCGGTCAGGTTCTCCGACGATGCTCTGACGATGGTGCCCTCGAAAAAAAAAATACGACACCAACAGATACCCGAGCCTAGCATGTGCACCCGTAACCCTCGATCCGGTCCGATCTTACACTAGGAATGAACTCCGTATGCCTAAGTCAACCCACGAAACGAGCGTGCGGGCGCTCAACCGGCCAGAAGGGTAGGATGCACAAGTCGGGGATTGGTCGGGTCGCCGGGGATTGGTCGGGTCGCCCCTGCGTGCTGCAGCAACCCTCGGTCAGGTCCAATCTTAGATTGGGAATGAACTCTGTATGCCTAAGCCCACCAACGATACGAGCGAGCGGGCGGGCACTACGTCGGCCAAAGAGGCGGGATGCGCAAGCCGTGGATGGATAGGGTGGTAGGTGGGTTTAGGCACATCTTCATATTTCTACCATGCCAATGCCATTTTTATGGCTTGTAAATTCATACAATGGTCCCTTAGGCCTTCATGTGAAGTTTCATGGCAAGATGACTCGTTTTCAATTTTTCATGATTTTTGAAACTTTTTACGGTTCGGGATTTTTTTAAAATTTTTTCACAAAGAGTTTTTGCCCCACACTTGGTAGACGTGATCCTTGTATTTTTGTTGGCATGCACAAAAAAATTCAGCTAAAAACTCGAAGTGTACAGGATTTTGCGACCATTTGAAAAAAGTGTCCCCATTTTAGAGACCTTAATGGCTACTAGCAACAAACCTGTAAAATCTCAAATGCTCCTTAAGGGCGTGTGAGTTCTCAAGGTTTGATGAGGAATAGGGGGCCAATATAAGGGCCAAGTACCAGCACCCATCGCACATCATGTGCGCACACCCCCCGCCCCCCCAATCACCGGAACCCCAATGCCGCCGGTCAGGTTCTCTGGCGATGCTCCGACGATGGTGGCCCAGGCAAAAAAAAAATGCAGCACCTGCACATGCTCGAGCCTAGCATGTGCACCTGTAACCCTCGGTCCGGTCCGATCTTACACTGGGAAAGAACTCCGTATGCTTAGACTGGGAATGAACTCTGTACGCCTAAGTCAACCCACGAAATGAACGTGCTGGCGCTTAGCCGACCAGAGGGGCAGGATGCACAAGCTGGGGATCGGTCGGGTTCCCCCCTGCGTGCTGCTGAACCTGCTGCCACAACCCTTGATCTGATCTAATCTTACCCTGGGAATGAACTCTGTATGCTTAGACTGGGAATGAACTCCGTATGCCTAAGTCAACCCATGAAACGAGTGTGGGAGCGCTCAGCCGGCCAGAGGGGCAGGATGCACAAGCTGCGGATCGATCGAGTCCCCCCAATGTGCTGCCGATCCTGTTGCAGCAACCCTCGATCCGATCTGATCCTAGACTAGGAATGAACTCCGTATACCTAAGCCAACTGACGAAACGAGCAGGCGGGCGGGCATTACGCCAGCCAGAGGGGCGGGATGTGCAAGCCGCGGATCGATCGGGTGGTAGGTGGGGTTTAGGCACATCTTCATATTTCTGCCATGCCAATGCCATTTTTATGGCCTGTAAATTCATCCATCGGTCCCTTAAGCCTTCATGTGAAGTTTCATGGCAAGACGACTCGTTTTCTATTTTTTATGATTTTTTAAACTTTTTACGATTCAAGATTTTTTTAACATTTTTTCAGAAGGAGTTTTGGCCCCAAACTTGGTAGATGTGATCCTTGTATTTTTTTTTTGGCATGCACAAAACAAACTTGGGTTTTTTTTGGCATGCACAAAACAAACTTGTATTTTTTTTGGCATGCAGAAAAAAATTCAGCTAAAAACTCGAAGTGTACAAGATTTTGTGACCATTTGAAAAAAGTGTCCCCATTTCAGACACTTTAATGGCTACTGGCAGCAAACCTGTAAAATCTCATATGCTCTTTAAGGGGGTTTGAGTTCTCGAGGATTGATGAGGGATAGGGAGCCAATATAAAGGCCAAGTACTAGCACCCATCGCACATCATGTTCACACACCCCCCCAATCGCCGGAACCCCAATGCCGTCGGTTAGGTTCTCCAACGATGCTCCAGCGATGGTGCCCTGGGAAAAAACAAATGCGGCACCAGCACATGCCCGAGCCCAGCATGTGCACCCGTAACCCTCAGTCCGGTCTGATCTTACACTGGGAATGAACTCCGTATGCTTAGACTTGGAATGAACTCCGTATGCCTAAGTCAACCCACAGAATGAGCGTGCGGGCGCTAATCCGACCAAAGGGGCAGGATGCGTAAGCTGGGGATCGGTCGATTCCCCCCTACGTGCTGTTGATCTTGTTGCCACAACCCTCAGTCTGGTCTGATCTTAGACTGGGAATGAACTCCGTATGCCTAAGCCAACCGACGAAACAAACGGGCGGGCGGGCATTACGCCAGCAAGAGAGGCGGGATGCGCAAGCCGTGGATTGATAGGGTGGTAGAAGGGTTTAGGCACATCTTCATATTTCTACCATGCCAATGCCAGTTTTATGGCTTGTAAATTCAAACAATGGTCCCTTAAGCCTTCATATGAAGTTTCATGGCAACACGACTCGTTTTCTATTTTTCACCATTTTTGGCACTTTTTATGGTTCGAGATTTTTTAAAAATTTTTCCAGAAGGATTTTTGGCCCCAAACCTGGTAGACGCGATCTTTGTATTTTTTTTGGCATGCACAAAAAAATTCAGCTAAAAACTCGAAGTGTACAGGATTTTGTGACCATTTGAAAAAAGTGTACCCATTTTGAACACTATAATGGCTACTGGCAGCAAACCTGTAAAATCTCAATTGCTCTTTAAGGGGTTGAGTTCTCGACCTTTGATCAGGGATAGGGGGCCAATATAGGGCCAAGTACCAGCACCCATTACACATCATGTGCACACACCCCCCCGCCCCCTCCACTCGCCAGAACCCCAATGCCATCGGTCAGGTTATCTAACGATGCACTGGCGACGGTGCCTAGGGTGAAAAAAAATGCGGCACCAGCACATGCCCGAGCTGAGCATGTGCACCCGTATCCCTCGGTCCGGTCCGATCCTACACTGGGAATGAACTCTGTATGCTTAGACTGGGAATGAACTCCGTATGCCTAAGTCAACTAACGAAACGAGCGTGCAGGCGCTCAGCCGGCCAGAAGGGCAGGATGCACAAGCTGGGGATCGACTAGGTCCCCCCTTGCGTGCACACCCCCCCAATCGCGTGAACAGCAATCACCGTCAGTCAGGTTCTTCGTCGATGCTCGACGATGGCACCTCGGGTGAAAAAAAAAATGCGACACCAGCATATACCCGAGCCCAGCATGTGCACCCGCAACCCTTGGTCCGGTCTGATCTTACACTGGGAATGAACTCTGTATGCTTAGACTGGGAATGAACTCCATATGCCTAAGTCAACCCACGAAACGAGCATGCGGGCACTCAGCCGGCCAGATAGGTAAGTCGGGGATCAGTCGGGTCCCCCTACGTGCTGTCGATCTTGCTGCCACAAGCCTCGATCCGGTTCGATCTTAGACTGGGAATGAACTCCGTATGCCTAAGCCAACCGATGAAACGAGCGAGCGGGCGGGCACTACGTTGGCTAAGAGGCGGGATGCGCAAGCTGTGGATCGATCGGGTGGTAGGTGGGTTTAGGCACATCTTCATATTTCTGCCATCCCAATGCCATTTTTATGGCTTGTAAATTCATACAATGGTCCCTTAAGCCTTCATGTGAAGTTTCATGGCAAGACGACTCGTTTTTTATTTTTCACGATTTTCAAAACGTTTTATGGTTCAGGATTTTTTTAAAATTTTTTCAGAAGGATTTTGGCCGCAAACTTGGGTGGACGTGATCCTGTATTTTGTTGGCATGCACAAAAAAAATTCAGCTAAAAACTCAAAGTGTACAAGATTTGTGACCATTTGAAAAAAGTATCCCCATTTTAGATACTTTAATGGCTACTGGCAGCAAACCTGTAAAATCTCAAATGCTCTTTAAGGGGGTGTGAGTTGTCAAGGTTTGATGAGGGATAGGGGGCCAATATAAGGGCCAAGTTCCAGCACCCAACAAACATCATGTGCGCACTCCCCCTCGCCCCCCCAATCGCCGGAACCCCAATGCCGCCGGTTAGGTTCTCCGACGATGGCACCTCGGGCGAAAAAAAATACGGCACCACCACATGCTCGAGTTCAGTATGTGCACCCGCAACCCTCGGTCCTGTCCGATCTTACACTGGGAATGAACTCTGTATGCTTAGACTGGGAATGAACTCCGTACGCCTAAGTCAACCTACGAAAAGAGCGTGCGGGCACTCAGCCGGCCAGAAGGGCAGGATGCACAAGTCGGGGATCGACCGTGTCCCCCTCTGCATGCTGCCGATCCTGCTGCTGCAACCCTCTGTCCGGTCTGGTCTTAAACTGGGAATAAACTCTTTATGCCTAAGCCAACTGACGAAATGAGCGGGCGGGCGGGCGGGCGGGCACTACGCTGGGCAGAGAGGTGGGATGCGCAAGCCGTGGATCGACAGGGTGGAAGGTGGGTTTAGGCACATCTTCATATTTCTGCCATGCCAATGCCATTTTTATGGCTTGTAAATTCATACAATGGTCCCTTAAGCCTTCATGTGAAGTTTAATGGCAAGACGACTCGTTTTCTATTTTTCATGATTTTTGAAACTTTTTACGGTTCGGGATTTTTTAAAAATTTTTTCAGAAGGAGTTTTGGCCCCAAACTTGGTAGACATGATCCTTGTATTTTTGTCGGCATGCATAAAAAAATTCACCTAAAAACTCTTATTGTACATGATTTTGTGACCATTTGAAAAAAGTGTCCCCAATTCAAATACTTTAATGGCTACTGGCAGCAAACCTGTAAAATCTCAAATGCTCTTTAAGGGGGTGTAAGTTCTTGAGTTTTGATGAGGGATAGGGGGGGCCAATATAACGGCCAAGTACCAGTACCCATCGTACATCATGTGCGCACACCCGCCCCCCAATCACCGGAACCTCAATGCCACCGGTCAGGTTCTTCGATGATGCTCCGGTGATGGTGCCCAGGGCGAAAAAAATGCAGCAGTAGTACCTGCCTGAGCCCAGCATGTGCACGCACAACTGTCGGTCTGGTCTGATCTTACACTGGGAATGAACTCCGTATGTTTAGACTGGGAATGAACTCTGTATGCCTAAGTCAACCCACGAAACGAGCGTGTAAGTGCTCAGCCGGCCAGAGGGGCATGATGCACAAGCAGGGGATCGACTGGGTCCCCCTTTGTGTGCTACCGATCCTACTACTGCAACCCTTGGTCCGGTCTAATCTTAGACTGGGAATGAACTCCGTATGCCTAAACCGACCGACGAAACGAGCGGGCGGGCACTACGCTGGTCAAAGAGGCGGGATGTGCAAGCCGTGGATTGATAGGGTGGTAGGTGGGTTTAGGCACATCTTCATATTTCTGCCATGCCAATCCCAATGCCATTTTTATGGTTTGTAAATTCATACAATGGTCCTTTAAGCGTTCATGTGAAGTTTCATGGCAAGACGACCCATTTTCTATTTTTCATGATTTTGGAAACTTTTTATGGTTTGGGATTTTTTAAAAATTTTTTCAGAAGGAGTTTAAGACCCAAACTTGGTAGTCGTGATCCTTGTATTTTTTTTGGCATGCACAAAAGAATTCAGCTAAAAACTCAAAGTGTACAGGATTTTGTGGCCATTTGAAAAAAGTGTCCCCATTTCAGACACTTTAATGGCTACTGGCAGCAAACTTGTAAAATATCAAATGCTCTTTAAGGGGGGTGTGAGTTCTCATGGTTTGGTGAGGGATAGGGGGCCAATATAAGTGCCAAGTACCAGCACCCATCGCACATCATGAGCGCACACCACCCGCCTCCCCAATCGCCGAAACCCCAATGCTGCCAGTCAGGTTCTCCGGTGACGCTCCGACGATGGTGCCCTGCGCGAAAAAAAATGCGGCACCAGCATATGCTCGAGTCCAGCATGTGCACCCACAACCCTCAGTCCGATCTGATCTTACACTGGGAATGAACTCCGTATGCTTAGACTGGGAATGAACTCCGTATGCCTAAGTAAACCCATGAAACGAGCGTGCGGGCGCTCAGCCGGCCAGAGGGGCAAGATGCGCAAGCCAGGGATCGGCCAGGTCCTCTCCTGCATGCTGCTGATCTTGCTGCCGCAACCCTTGTTCCGGTATGATCTTAGACTGGGAATGAACTCCGTATGCCTAAGCCAACCGAAGAAACGAGCAGGCAGGCGGGCACTACGCCGGCCAGAGAGGCGGGATGCGCAAGCCGTGGATCGATAGGGTGGTAGGTGTGTTTAGGCACATCTTCATATTTCTGCCATACCAATGCCATTTTTGTGGCTTTTAAATTCATACAATGGTCGCTTAAGTCTTCATGTAAAGTTTCATGGCAAGACGACTCGTTTTCTATTTTTCACGATTTTTGAAACTTTTTACGGTTCGAGATTTTTTTAAAATTTTTTCAGAAGGAGTTTTGGCCCCAAACTTGGTAGACGTGATTCTTGTATTTTTGTTAGCATGCACAAAGAAATTCAGCTAAAAACTCGAAGTGTACAAGATTTTGTGACCATTTGAAAAAAGTGTCCCCATTTCAGAAACTTTAATGGCTACTGGCAGGAAACCTGTAAAATCTCAAGTGCTCTTTAAGGGGGTGTGAGTTCTCGAGGTTTGATGAAGGATAAGAGGCCAAGATAAGGGCCAAGTACCCGCACCCATCCCACATCATGTGCGCAAACCCCTCACTGCCCCCCTAATCGTCAGAACTCCAATGCCGTCGGTCAGGTTGTCCGGCTATGGTGCCCCGAGCGAAAAAAAATGTGGCAGCAGCACATGCACGAGCCCAGCATGTACACCCGCCACCCTCGGTCTGGTCCGATCTTACACTGGCAATGAACTCTGTATGCTTAAACTGGGAATGAACTCTGTATGCCTAAGTCAACCCATGAAACAAGTGTGCGGGCTCTCAGCAGGCCAGAGAGGCAGGATGCACAAATCAGGGATCGACCGGGTCCCCCTCTACGTGCTACCAATTTTGCTGCTGCAACCCTCAGTTTGGTCTGATCTTAGACAGAGAATGAACTCCGTATGCCTAAGCCAACCGATAAAACGAGCGAGTGGGTGGGCACTACGCCGACCAGAGAGGCAGGATGCGCAAGCCGTGGATCGATAGGGTGGTAGGTGGGTTTAGGCACATCTTCATATTTTTGCTATGCCAATGCCATTTTTATGGCTTGTAAATTCATACAATGGTCCCTTAAGGCTTCATGTGAAGTTTCATGGCAAGACGACTCGTTTTCTATTTTTCATGATTTTTGAAACTTTTTAAGATTCAGAATTTTTTTAAAATTTTTTCAGATGGAGTTTTGGGACCAAACTTGGTAGACGTGATCCTTGTATTTTTTTTGGCTTGCTCAAAAAAATTCAGCTAAAAACTTGAAGTGTACAAGATTTTGTGACCATTTGAAAAAAGTGTCCCCATTTCAGACACTTTAATGGCCACTGGCAGCAAACCTGTAAAATCTCAAATGCTCTTTAAAGGGGTGTGAGTTCTTAAGGTTTGATGTGGTATAGGGGGCCAATATAAGGGCCAAGTACCAGCATCCATCGCACATCATGTGCGCACACCCCCGCCCCCCCAATCGCTGAAACCCCAATGCTGCCGGTCAAGTTCTCCGACGATGGTGCCCCGGGCGAAAAAAAATGTGGCAGCAGCAAATGCCTGAGCCTAACAGGTGCACCCGTAACCTACGGTCCAGTCTGATCTTACACTGGGAATGAACTTCGTATGCTTAGACTGGGAATGAACTCCGTATGCCTAAGTCAACCCACGAAATGAGCATGCGGGAGCTCAGCCGACCAGAAGGGCAGGATGCACAAGCCGGGGATCGACCGGGTCCCCCACTATGTGCTGTTGATCCTACTACCACAACCCTTGATCCAGTCTGATCTTAGACTGGGAATGAACTCCGTATGCCTAAGCCAACCGACAAAACGAGCTGGTGGGCGGGTACTATGTCGGCCAGAGAGACAGGATGCGCAAGCTGTAGATCGATAGGGTGGTAGGTGGGTTTAGGCACATCTTCATATTTTTACTGTGCCAATGCCATTTTTATGGCTTGTAAATTCATACAATGGTCCCTTAAGCCTTTATGTGAAGTTTCATGGCAAGACGACTCGTTTTCTATTTTTCACAATTTTTGAAACTTTTTAAGGTTCGAGATTTTTTGAAAAATTTTTTTAGAAGGACTTTTGGCCCCAAATTTGGTAGACATGATCCCTGTATTTTTTTTGGCTTGCACAAAAAAATTCAGCTAAAAACTTGAAGTGTACAAGATTTTGTGACCATTTGAACAAAGTGTCCCCATTTTAGACAGTTTAATGGCTACTGGCAGTAAACCTGTAAAATCTCAAATGCTCTTTAAAGGGGTGTGAGTTCTCGAGATTTGATGAGGGATAGGGGGCCAATATAAGGGCCAAGTACCAGCACCCATCGCACATCATGTGTGCACACCCCCCACCCCCCAATCGTCAGAACCCCAATGCCGCCGATCAGGTTCTCCGGTGATGGTGCCCCGGGCAAAAAAAAAATATAGCACCAGCACATGCCTGAGCCCAGCATGTGCACCCGCAACCCTCGGTCCGATCCGATCTTACATTGGGAATGAACTCCGTATGCTTAGACTGGGAATGAACTCTGTATGCCTAAGTCAACCCAGGAAACGTGCGTACGGGCGCTCAGCTGGCCAGAGGGGCAGGATGCGTAAGTCGGGGATCGGCTAGGTTCCCCCCTACGTGCTGCCAATCCTGCTAACTCTACCCTTGGTCCGATCTGATCTTAGACTGGGAATGAACTCCGTATGCCTAAGCCTACCGATGAAACGAGCGGGCGGGCGGGCACTACGTCGGCCAGAGAGGCAGGATGCGCAAGCCGTGGATCGATAGAGTGGTAGGTGGGTTTAGGCACATCTTCAGATTTCTACCATGCCAATGCCATTTTTATGGCTTGTAAATTCATACGATGGCCCCTTAAGCCTTCATGTGGAGTTTCATGGCAAGATGACTCGTTTTTTATTTTTCACGATTTTGGAAACTTTTTACGGTTTGGGATTTTTTAAAAATTTTTTCAGTAGGAGTTTAAGCCCCAAACATGGTAGACGTGATCCTTGTATTTTTTTTGGCATGCACAAAAAAATTCAGCTAAAAACTGGAAGTGTACAAGATGTTGTGACCATTTGAAAAAAGTGTCCCCATTTCAGACACTTTAATGGCTACTGGCAGCAAACCTGTAAAATCTCAAATGCTCTTTAAGGGGGTGTGAGTTCTTGAGGTTTGATGAGGGATAGGGCACCATTAGAAGGGCCAAATACCAGCTCCCATCGCACACCATGTGCGCAAAACCCCCCCCCCCGCCCCCCCAATCGTCGGAACCCCAATGCCGTAGGTCAGGTTCTCCGACGATGCTCTGGCGATGGTGCCCCAGATGAAAAAAAGATGCGGCAGCAGCACATGCCCGAGCCCAGCATGTCCACTCGTAACCCTCGGTCCGGTTCGATCTTACGCTGGGAATGAACTCCGTATGCCTAAGTCAACCCACGAAACGAGCGTGCACAAGCCGGGATAGGATGCACAAGTCGGGGATCGGCCGAGTCTCCCCCTGCATGTTGCTGATCCTGCTGCCACAACCCTCGGTCCGGTCTGATCTTAGACTAGGAATGAACTCTGTATGCCTAAGGTAACTGACAAAACAACCAGGCGGGCAGGCACTACGTCGGCCAGAGAGGCGGGATGCACAAGCCGTGGATCGATAGGGTGGTAGGTTCGTTTAGGCACATCTTCATATTTCTTCCATGCCAATGCCATTTTTATGGCTTGTAAATTCATACAATGGTCCCTTAAGCCTTCATGTGAAGTTTCGTGGCAAGACGACTCGTTTTCTATTTTTTGTGATTTTTGAAACTTATTACGGTTCGAGATTTTTTTAAAATTTCTTCAGAAGGAGTTTTGGCACCAAACATGGTAGACATGATCCTTGTATTTTTTTTGGCATGCACAAAAAAATTCAGCTAAAAACTTGAAGTGTACAGGATTTTGTGACCATTTGAAAAAAGTGTCCCCATTTCAGACACTTTAATAGCTACTGGCAGCAAACCTGTAAAATCTCAAATGCTCTTTATGGGGGTGTGAGTTCTCGAGGTTTGATGAGGGATAGGGAGCCAATATAAGGGCCAAGTACCAGCACCCATCGCACATCATGTGCGCACACCCCCGTCCCCCCAATCGCCGGAACCCCATTGCCGTCGGTCAGGTTCTCTAGTGATGCTCCGGCGTGGTGCCCCAAGCAAAAAAAAAAGCGACACCAGCACATGCCCGAGCCCAGGATGTGCACCCGTAACCCTCGATCCTGTCTGATCTTACACTGGGAATCAACTCCGTATGCTTAGACTGGGAATGAACTCCATATGCCTATGTCAACCCACGTAACGAGCGTGCGGGCGCTCAACCGACCAAAGGGGCAGGACGCACAAGCCGGGGATCGATCGGGTCCCCCATTGTGTGCTACCGATCTTGTGACTGCAACACTCGGTCCGGTCTGATCTTAGATTGAGAATGAACTCCATATGCCTAAGCCAACCGACGAAACGGGCAGGCGGGCGGGCACTATGCTGGCCAGAGAGGCGGGATGCGCAAGTCGTGGATTGATAGGATGGTAGCTGGGTTTAGGCAGATCTTCATATTTTTGCCATGCCAATGCCATTTTTATGGCTTGTAAATTCATACAATGGTCCCTTAAGCCTTCATGTGAAGTTTCATGGCAAGACGACTCGTTTTCTATTTTTCGTGATTTTTGAAACTTTTTATGGTTCGGGATTTTTTAAAAATTTCTTCAAAAGGAGTTTTGGTCCAAACTTTGGTACATGTGATCCTTGTATTTTTTTTGGCATGCACAAAAAAATTCAGCTAAAAACTTGAAGTGTACAGGATTTTGTGACCATTTGAAAAAAGTGTCCCCATTTCAGACACTTTAATGGCTACTGGCAACAAACCTGTAAAATCTCAAATGCTCTTTAAGGGGGTGTGAGTTCTCGAGGTTTGATAAGGGATAGGGGGTCAATATAAGGGCCAAGTGCCAGCACCCATCACACATCATGTGTGCACACCCCCCTGCCCCCCCAATCACCTGAAGCCCAATACCGTTGGTCAAGTTCTCTAACGATGGTAACCCGGGCGAAAAAAAAATGTGACACCAGTAAATGCTCGAGCCCTGCATGTGCACCCGTAACCCTTGGTCCTATCTAATCTTACATTGGGAATGAACTCCGTACGCTTAGACTGAGAATGAACTCTGTATGCCTAAGTCAACCCATGAAACGAGCGTGCGGGCGCTCAACCGGCCAAAGGGGCAGGATGCACAAGTCGGGGATCGGTCGGGTACCCCCCTGTGTGCTACCGATCTTGCTACCGCAACCCTTGGTCTGGTCTAATTTTAGACTGGGAATGAACTCCGTATGCCTAAGCCAACCAACAAAATGGGCAGGCGGGCGGGCACTACGTCGATCAGAAAGGCGGGATGCGCAAGCCGTGGATCGATAGGGCGGTAGGTGGGTTTTGACACATCTTCATATTTCTGCCATGTCGATGCCATTTTTATGGCTTGAAAATTCATACAACGGTCCCTTAAGCCTTCATTTGAAGTTTCATGGCAAGGTGACTCGTTTTCTATTTTTCATGATTTTTGAAACTTTTTACAGTTCGAGATTTGGCCCCAAACTTGGTAGACGCGATCCTTCTATTTTTGTTGGCATGCACAAAAAATTTCAGCTAAAAACTCAAAGTGTACAGGATTTTGTGACCACTTGAAAAAAGTGTCCCCATTTCAGACACTTTATTGGGTACTAGCAGCAAACCTATAAAATCTCAAATGCTGTTTAAGGGGGTGTGAGTTCTCAAGGTTGGATGAGGGATAGGGGGCCAATATAAGGGCCAAGAACCAGCACCCATCGCATATCATGTACGCACACCCCCCCATGTGCCCCCAATCGCCGGAATCCCAATGCCGCCGATCAGGTTATCCGGTGATGGTGCCTCAGGCGAAAAAAAAAATGGCACCAGCACATGCTCGAGCCTAGCATGTGAACCTATAACCCTCAGTCCGGTCCGATCTTACACGAGATTTTTTTAAAATTTTTTCAGAAGGAGTTTTGGCCCCAAACTTGGTAGACGTGATTCTTGTATTTTTGTTAGCATGCACAAAAAAATTCAGCTAAAAACTTGAAGTGTACAGGATTTTGTGACCATTTGAAAAAAGTGTCGCCATTTCAGACTCTTTAATGGCTACTGGCAGCAAACCTATAAAATCTCAAATGCTTTTTAAGGGGGGGTGAGTTCTCGAGGTTTGATGAGGGAGGGCCAAGTACCAGCACCCATCGTAAATCATGTGCGCACACCCCCCGCCCCAATCGCTGGAACCCCAATGTCATCGGTCAGGTTCTCCAGTGATGCTCCGGCGATGGTGCCCTGGGCAAAAAAAAATACGACACCAGCACATGCTGGAGCCCAGTATGTGCACCCGCAACCCTCTGTCCGATCCGATCTTACACTAGGAATGAACTCCGTATGCCTAAGTCAACCCACGAAACGAGTGTGCGGGCGCTCAGCCGACTAGAGGGGCAGGATGCACAAGTCAGGGATCGGTCGGGTCCCCCCTGCGTGCTGTCGATCTTGCTACCGCAACCCTTGGTCCGATCTGTTTTGAGACTGGGAATGAACTCCGTATGCCTAAGCCAACTGATGAAACGAGCGGGTGGGGGGGCATTAAGCCGGCCAAAAAGGCGGGATGAGCAAGCCGTGGTTCGATAGGGTGGTAGGTGGGTTTAGGCACATCTTCATATTTCAGCCATGCCAACGCCATTTTTGTGGCTTGTAAATTATACAATGGTCCCCTAAGCCTTCATGTGAAGTCTCATGGCAAGACGACTCATTTTCTATTTTTTATGATTTTTGAAACTTTTTACGGTTCAGGATTTTTTTAAAATTTTTTCAGAAGGAGTTTTGGCCCCAAACTTGGTAGACGTGATCCTTGTTTTTTAGTTGGCTTGCACAAAAAAATTCAGCTCAAAACTCGAAGCGTACAAGATTTTGTGACCATTTGAAAAAAGTGTCCCCATTTCAAACACTTTAATGGCTACTGGCAGCAAACCTGTAAAATCTTAAATGCTCTTTAAGGGGGTGTGAGTTCTCGAGGTTTGATGAGGGATATGGGGCCAATACAAAGGCCAAGTACCAGCACCAATCGCACATCATGTGCCCACACCCCTCTCGTCCCCCCAATCGCCGAAACCCCAATGCTGCTGGTCAGGTTCTCTGGTGATGCTCCGACGATGGTGCCCTGGGTGAAAAAAATGCGGCACCAGCACATGGTCGAGCCTAGCATGTGCACCCGTAACCCTCGGTCTAGTCCGATCTTACACTGGGAATGAACCCCGTATGCTTAGACTGGGAATGAACTTCGTATGCCTAAGTCAACCCATGAAACGAGCGTGCAGGCGCTCAACCGGCCAGAGGGGTAGGATGCGGAAGTCGAGGATTTGTCGGGTCCCCACCTAGGTGCTACTGATCCTGCTGCTACAACCCTCGATCCTGTTCATTCTTAGACTGGAAATGAACTCTGTATGCCTAAGCCAACCGACGAAACGAGCGGGTGGGAGGGCACTACGCATGTTAGAGAGGCGGGATGCACAAGCCGTGGATCGATAGGGTGGTAGGTGGGTTAAGGCACATCTTCATATTTCTGCCATGCCAATGCCATTTTTATGGCTTGTAAATTCATACAATGGTCCTTTAAGCCTTAATGTGAAGTTTCATGGCAAGACGACTCATTTTCTATTTTTCATGATTTTTGAAACATTTTATGGTTCGGGAGTTTTTTTTAAATTTTTTCAGAAGGAGTTTTGGCCCCGAACTTGGTAGACGTGATCCTTGCATTTTTTTTGGTATGCAAAAAAAAAAATTCAGCAACAAACTCGAAGTGTACAAGATTTTGTGACCATTTAAAAAAAGTGTCCCCATTTCAGACACTTTAATGGCTACTAGCGGCAAACCTGTAAAATCTCAAATGCTCCTTAAGGGGGTGTGAGTTCTCGAGGATTGATGAGGGATAGGGGGCCAATATAAGGGCCAAGCACCAGCACCCATCGCACATCATGTGCGCACAATCCCCCGACCCCCCAATCTCCGGAACCCTAATGCCGCCGGTCAGGTTCTCCGGTGATGCTCCGACGATGGTGCCCGGGCAAAAAAAAAGGCGGCACCAGCACATGCTCGAGCCTAGCATGTGCACCCGTAACCCTCGATCCGGTTCGATCTTACACTGGGAATGAACTCCGTATGCCTAAGTCAACCCACGGAACGAGCGTGCGGGCGCTCAGTTGGCCAAAGGGGCAGGATGTGCAAGCCGGGGATCGACCGGGCCCCCCTTCGTGCTATCGATCCTGCTGTCATAACCCTTGATTTGATGCGATCTTAGACTGGGAATAAACTCCGTATGCCTAAGCCAACTAACAAAACGGTCGGGTGGGCGGACACTACGCCGGCCAGAGAAGCAGGATGCGCAAGCCGTGGATCGATAGGGTGGTAGGTGGTTTTAGGCACATCTTCATATTTTTGCCATGCCATTACCATTTTTATGGCTTGTAAATTCTTACAATGGTCGCTTAAGCCTTCATGTGAAGATTCATGGCAAGACGACTCGTTTTCTATTTTTCACGATTTTCAAAACTTTTTATGATTCAGGATTTTTTAAAACTTTTTTCAGAAGGAGTTTTGGCCCCAAACTTGGTAGATGTGATCCTTGTATTGTTTTTGGCATGCACAAAAAAATTCAGCTAAAAAATCGAAGTGTACAAGATTTTGTGACCATTTGAAAAAAGTGTCCCCATTTGAGACACTTTAATGGCTACTAGCAGCAAACCTGTAAAATCTCAAACGCTCTTTAAGGGGTGTGAGTTCTCGAGGTTTGATGAGGGATAGGGGGCCAATACAAGGGTCAAGTACCAGCACCCATCGCACATCATGTGCGCACACCCCTCCCGCCCCCCCAATCGCCGAAACCCCAATGCCGCTGGTCAGGTTCTTTGACGATGCTCCGACGATGGTGCCCCAGGTGAAAAAAAAATGTGGCATCAGCACATGCCCGAGCCCAGCATGTGCCCCCGCAACCTTTGATCCAGTCCGATGTTACACTAGGAATGAACTTCGTATGCTTAGACTGGGAATGAACTCCGTATGCCGAAGCCAACCCACGAAACGAGCGTGCGGGCGCTCAGCCGGCCAGAGGGGCAGGATGTGAAAGTCAGGGTTTGGCCGGGTCCCCCCTGTATGTTGTGGATCATGCTTCCGCAACCCTCGGTCTGGTCCGATCTTAGACTAGGAATGAACTCCGTATGCCTAAGCCAACCGACGAAACGAGCGGGCGGGCGGGCACTACGCTGGCCAGAGCGATGGGATGTGCAAGCCGTGGATCGATAGGGTGGTAGGTAGGTTTAGGGACATCTTCATATTTTTGCCATGCCAATGCCATTTTTATGGCTTGTAAATTCATACAATGGTCCCTTAAGCCTTCATGTGAAGTTTCATGGCAAGACGACTCGTTTTCTATTTTTCATGATTTTTGAAACTTTTTACTGTTCGGGATTTTTTTAAAATTTTTTCAGAAGGAGTTTTGGCCCCAAACTTGGTAGACATGATCCTTGTATTTTTATTGGCATGCACAAAAAAATTCAGCTAAAAACTCGAAGTGTACAGGATTTTTTGACCATTTGAAAAAAGTGTCAGCATTTCAGACACTTTAATGGCTACTGGCAGCAAACCTGTAAAATCTCAAATGCTCTTTAAGGGGGTGCGAGTTTTCGAGGTTTGATGAGGGGTAGGGGCCAATATAAGGGCCAAGTATCAGCACCGATCGCACATCATGTGCGCACACCCCCCTGCCCCCCCAATCACCGGAACCCTAATGCCGCCAGTCAGGTTCTCCGGTGATGCTCTGGCAATGGTGCCCCGAGTGAAAAAAAAAAACGGCACGAGCACATGCTTGAGCCCAGCATGTGCACCCGCAACCCTTGTATGGTCCAATCTTCCTTTGGGAATGAACTCCATATGCTTAGACTAGGAATGAACTCCGTATGCCTAAGTCAACCCACGAAATGAACGTGCAAGCGCTCAGCCGACCAGAGGGGTAGGATGCCTAAGTCGGGGATCGGCTGGGTCCCCCCTACCTACTGCCGATCCTGCTGCCGCAACCCTTGATCCGGTCTGATCTTAGATTGGGAATGAACTCCGTATGCCTAAGCCAACTGACGAAACGAGCGGGTAGAAGGACATTGTGCCGGCCAGAGAGACGGGATGCGCAAGCCGTGGATCGACAGGGTGGTAGGTGGGTTTAGGCAAATCTTCATATTTTTGCCATGGCAATTCTATTTTTATGGCTTGTAAATTCATACAATGGTCCCTTAAGCCTTCATGTGAAGTTTCATGGCAAGACGACTCGTTTTTTATTTTTCACAATTTTTGAAACTTTTTACGGTTCGAGATTTCTTTTAAATTTTTTCAGACTGAGTTTTGGCCCCAAACTTGGTAGACATGATCCTTGTATTTTTGTTGGCATGCACAAAAAAATCAGCTAAAAACTTGAAGTGTATAGGATTTTGTGACCATTTGAAAAAAGTATCCCCATTTCAGACACTTTAATGGCTACTGGCAGCAAACTTGTTAAATCTGAATTGCTCTTTAAGGGGGTGTGAGTTCTCGAGGTTTGATGAGGGATAGGGGGCCAATATAAGGGCCAAGCACCAGCACCCATCGCACATCATGTGCGCACACCACCCCCTCTGCCCTACCAATTGTCAGAACCCCAATGTCGCTGGTCAGGTTGTCCGACGTTGCTTCGGCAATGGGGCCCTGGGTAAAAAAAAAATACGGCACCAGCTCATGCCCAAGCCTAGCATGTGCACCCACAACCCTCGGTTCGGTCCGATCTTACACTGGGAATGAACTCCGTATGCTTAGACTGGGAATGAACTCCGTATGCTTAGAATGGGAATGAACTCCGTATGCCTAAGTCAACCCACGAAACAAGCGTGCGGGCACTCTTCCGGCCAGAGGGGTAGGATGCACAAGTTAGTTGTCACGGACTAAGCTTCCTCTCAACAAGCAATAGATCGTGCGGCACTTGAATGGGCACTCCCAACCAAGTCAGCCTTGAATAGATCGATATCTAAACAAATAACCATAAGCCCTGGTTAGTCCCAAGCATTCACAATAAGACACAATATATCGAGATCAATCTCAAGCACACATACAAGAAGGCATATTCACATCGGGAAAAAGAAAAACACATCTAGGCAACAATCGAGACATTCAATCAGGGTAAGTTTTATTATAAATGGGAATCATACATCGGGACCTCCCACCATCACCTGGGCCAGGGGGCAACCCTTGGTGGGTGGCCTAAGCTCGCATAGCAATCGGTGAGACAGCCCAACACTATGCTGTCGGCTCACCCCCTTAAAGAGCCTTAGAGATTTTAGAGCTATGCTACCAGTAACCATTACAATGTTTGAAATGGGGACACTTTTCCTAGCACAAAGGATCTACCCGACCATGGCCCTATACATGGGTGGCTCATGGCAACTTAAGTGCTAGTGATGGCCCTATACAAGGTTGGTTCATGACATCTTCCCCCCACCTATTCTATCAACGTCTTTGTCGACTTACTGGCTTGAAATTCTTCGATCTTCCTTTGAAATCTCTGGAGGTCATGTTCTCTCTCCCAGTTAGTTTCTTCTAGTCTTAATCCCTCCCACTTCACTAAGTACTCCCAAACTAGTCTTCCAGATATCTTGGTTTCCCTATCAGCTAAGATCTCTTTGACTCGACGCTCTGAGGGTGGTTTCATGGTGATGGTGGCTCTGGTTGGCTCCCTTCTGCTAGCATCTGTAGGATTTGTATGGAAAGGTTTCAGGTTGCTCACATGAAATACTGGGTGCACCTTCATCCACTTTGGTGGGTCAATTTTGTAAGAAGCATTCCCCACCTTGAAAAGGACCCTTTCTGGACCTTCATATTTGTGCACCAGTCTATGATCTCTCTTTCTCAAGAACCTGGTTTATTTAGGAACTAGTCGGACAAGAACCAAATCACCAACTTGAAAATGTTGAGCTCTATGACCTTTGTCTGCCTATTTTTTCATCCTCTTTGATGCTTTCTCCAGGTAGGCTTGCGCAATCTTTGTGTTTTGCTTCCACTCTTTGCTGAGATTGAAGGCTCTCAGATTCTTTCCTCCATATTGTTCCAAGGAAATGTGGGGTAACCTTGGTAATTGTTCGATGACCACCTTAAATGGGCTCTTATTGGTGGAAGAGCTTTTGTTGGAATTAAAGCAGAGTTGAGCCACGTCCAATAATGAAGGCCAGTCTTTTTTATTGGCTTGAACAAAATGCCTCAAGTATTCCTCTAATAATTCGTTGAACCGTTCTGTTTGACCATCGGTTTGAGGGTGATAGCTTGAAGAGATGATGAGTTGGGACCCCAATATCTTGAAAAGTGCTCTCTAAAAGGATCCCATGAATCTCAGATCTCGATCGCTGATAATGTTTTGAGGGAGGCCCCAGTATTTGACCACATGTTTGACCAATAGTCAAGCTGTGTCTTCCGCAGTGCAATACTTGTGAGTGGGAATGAATGTGGCATACTTAGAGAACCGGTCAATCACCACCAAAATAGCTCCAAGGTCACCAACCTTAGATAGGCTCGAAATGAAATCGAGGGAGATGCTTTCCCACAGTCTGGTAGGTACTGGTAGTGGTTCAAGCATGCTTGTAGATTTCTTCCTTTCAACCTTGTCTTGTTGGCAAATAAGGCAAGTCTTCGTATAGTCCATCACATCTTGTCGCATGTGAGGCCAATAGTATCCCTGTTTCAATAACGCCAAAGTGCATTGCCAACCTGGGTGTCCCGCCAATGGTGTGTCATGACATTCCCTCATTAGCATTTATCTCTGACCTTCTGTTCTTGGCATAAACACTCGAGGCCCCTTGGTCTATAAGACCCCATTTTCTTGCCAGAAGTACTTGGACTTCCCTTCTTCCACTAGCTTTAGGATGGTACAAGCTTGCGGGTCCTTCCCTAAGTGATCTTCAATCAACTTGTGAATGTCTGTAGTGGCTCTGCTAGTTGCCATTGGGGCAATTCTTCTAAGGGTCACTAAATCTGCTCGCCTGCTCAATGCATCGGCCACTTGATTGGTCTTTCCAGCGGTGTGCTCAAAACAAAAGTCAAATTTTGCTAAAAATTTCGTAAGCCTGTTTTGCCGTAAGCCTTGGTTGGGTGAGAAAATGGCTAACATTCTTATTGTCTGTCTTCACGACAAAGTGTGAACCCAACAAGTAATGTCGCCAAGCCCTCAAGCAGTGAACCACCGCCAGAAGTTCTTTTTCCTGGGTCGTATATTTCTTTTCAGCTTCACTTAGCTTTTTACTTTCAAATGCTACCGGGTGATGTTATTGCAAAAGTACTCCTCCAATAACAAAATTAGATGCATCCGTTTGAACTTCGAAGGGCTTTTCAATATCAGGGAAAGCTAAGATGGGATCCTTCATAATAGCATCCTTCAATCCCTCAAAGGCCTCTTGGCATTCACTCGTCCAACACCATTTACGCTCCTTCTTCAATAGCTCCGTGAGGGCCGTGGTCTTGCGAGAGTACCCTTTCACAAACCTTCTATAATAATTGGTTAGTCCCAAAAATGAGCGGAGTTCACTAACGTTCTTCAGTGTTGTCCACTCCTTGATGGCCCTAACCTTTTCCATGTCCATTCGAATGTGGCCACGTTCGATAATGTGACCAAGAAAATGGATTTGGGTCTGAGCAAATGCACACTTCTCCCTTTTTATGTATAACTGGTGGTCCTGTAATCTTTGAAGTACCTGGCGCAGGTGCTCTTGATGTTCTTCTAAGGTGGAGCTAAATATTGCTATATCGTTTAAATAGATGACTACAAATTGTCTAGGTAGTCATAGAACACCTGATTCATCAATGTACAAAATGTGGCAGGAGCATTGGTCAGTCCAAAGGGCATAACAAGAAATTCAAATGCACCATACCGTGTCACACAAGTGGTCTTTGGCTCATCTCCCTCAGTGATTCTAACTTGATGGTAGCCAGATCTCAGGTCCAATTTGAAGAAGTACTTGGCCCGGCTCAATTGATCAAACAAGTCTGCTATAAGGGGAATGGGATATTTATTTCTTACGATGACTTTGTTCAGGGCCCTGTAGTCAACACATAATCACAAACTTCCATCATGCTTCTTTTGAAATAGCATTGGTGCTCCGAAAAGAGCCTTTGATGGTCTGATGAACGCAGCTTGTAGCAGCTCATCTAACTGCTTTCTTAGTTCGACCAACTCTACCAAGGCCATGCAGTAGGGAGCTCTAGCAGAGGGTTTCTCTCCTGAGAGGAGCTCAATTTCATGGTCCACTGCTCGTCGAGGGGGTAGAACGTTAGGCAACATCTCTAGCATCACCTCTTCGAATTCTTCCAACATTTTTTCCACACCATCAGGTATTGGTTCTACTTTCGACCCTTCTTTGTAGATCGACACCGCCACAAAGGAGGGTTCCCCTCTCTTTACCCCTTTCTTGAACTGCAAAGCAGAAATCATTTTCTTCCCACTCTTTGGTAAGATGTTGGCTGGCACCACACATGGGTGTTCCCCTAAGAACAACAAGCAGCTAGCGACGGGAATAGGGATGACCTGAGCCAACATCATGAAGTCCAATCTGAGCACAACATCAAAGTCATCCATGGGGGAAACTGTAAAGTCTACCTTCCCTTTCCATGGCCCCAATCGGGTTGTCACACTCTTGGAGCTTCCACTGATCGCAAAGGCTGGTGAATTGACTACCTTCATTCGTCCACAATCTTTACTAATCTGAAGACCACACTTTTTTGCTTCTTCTAGTGCGATGAAAGTGTCGGTTGCACCCGTATCCACCATGGCCTTGGTGGCTTTCTCATTGATCGTCAAGTTCACATACATCAAGCCTCTACTCTGTTCTTTCTTTATAGTGTTCAATTGGGTGCAGAAGGCATTGAGGAACCTTATTGAACCCATCCTAGTTGGCTCCTCTTCAGCTTCTTCAACGCTCTCTGGCACTTTTGCAGACTCTTGAGACGAGGTCCTTAAGGCATTAAGGGCTCCCCTGTGTGGGCATTCAGCCACACAACACGGCCTCTTGCAAAGAAAGCAAGCTAACGGTTGCCTAGGCTTGAAAATCCCTGCGTTGCTTATCTTGGGTTGGGTGCTATCTCGACCAGCACATGCCTGAGCCTAGCATGTGCACCCACAACCTTCGGTTCGGTCTGATCTTACACTAGGAATGAACTCCATATGCCTAAGTCAACCCACGAAATGAACGTGCGGATGCTCAGCCGGCCAAAGGGGCAGGATGCACAAGCCGGGGATTGGTCGGGTCCCCCTTACGTGCTACCAATCCTGCTACTAAAACCTTTGGTACAGTCCAATCTTAGACTGGGAATGAACTCCATATGCCTAAGCCAACCGACGAAACGAGCGGGTGGCCGGGCACTACGTCGGCCAGAGAGGTGGGATGCGCAAGTAGTGGATCGATAGGGCGGTAGGTGGGTTTAGGCACATCTTCATATTTCTGCCATGCCGAGGCCATTTTTATGGCTTGTAAATTCATACAATGGTCCCTTAAGCCTTCATGTGAAGTTTCATGGCAAGACGACTTGTTTTCTATTTTTCTTGATTTTTAAAACTTTTTACGATTCAGGATTTTTTAAAAATTTTTTCAAAAGGTGTTTTGGCCCCAAACTTGGTAGACATGATCCTTGTACTTTTTTTAGCATGCACAAAAAAATTCAACTAAAAACTCGAAGTGTACAGGATTTTGTGACCATTTGAAAAAAGTGTCCACGTTTCAGACACTTTAATGGCTATTGGCAGCAAGCCTGTAAAATCTCAAATGCCTTTTAAAAGGGGTGAGTCTTCGAGGTTTGATGAGGGATAGGGGGCCAATATAAGGGAAAAGTACCAGCAACCATCGCACGTCATGTGCGCACACCCCCTGACCCCCCAATCGTCGGAACCACAATCCCGTCGGTCAGGTTCTCGACGATGCTTCGATGACGGTGCCTCGAGAGAAAAAAAATACGGCATCAGCACATGCTCGAGCCCAGCATGTGCACCCGTAACCCTCGATCCAATCCGATCTTACACTGGGAATGAACTCCGTATGCTTAGACTGGGAATGAACTCCGTATGCTTAGACTGGGAATGAACTCTGTATGCCTAAGTTAACCCACAAAACGAGCATCCGAGCGCTCAGCCTGTCAGAGGGGTAGGATGCACAAGTCGGGGATCGGTCGGGTCCCCCCTTGCGTGCTACCGATCCTACTACCGTAACCCTTGGTCTGATCCGATCTTATGCACAAGTAATGGATCGATCGGGTCCCCCTGTGTGCTGTCGATCCTGCTGCTGTAAGCCTCGGTTCGATCTAATCTTAGACTGGGAATGAACTCGGTATGCCTAAGCCAACCGATGAAACGAGTGGGCGGGCGGGCACTACACCGACCAGAGAGGCGGGATGCGCAAGCCATTGATCGATATGGTGGTAGGTGGGTTTAGGCACATCTTCATATTTCTACCATGCCAATGCCATTTTTATGGCTTGTAAATTCATACAATGGTCCCTTAAGCCTTCATGTGAAGTTTCATGGCAAGACGACTCGTTTTTTATTTTTCATGATTTTTTAAACTTTTTACGGTTTGAGATTTTTTTAAAATTTTTTCAAAAAGAGTTTTGGCCCCAAACTTGGTAGACGTGATCCTTGTATTTTTGTTGGCGTGCACAAAAAAATTTAGCTAAAAACTCGAAGCGTACAGGATTTTGTGACCATTTGAAAAAAGTGTCCCCATTTTAGACACTTTAATGGCTACTAGCAGCAAACCTGTAAAATCTCAAATGCTCTTTAAGGGGGTGTGAGCTCTCGAGGTTTGATGAGGGATAGGGGGCCAATATAAGGGCCAAGTACCAGCACCCATCACACATCACTTGCGCACACCCCCCTGGGCCCCCAATCGCCAGAACCCCAATGCCGCCGGTCAGGTTCTCCGGTGATGTTCCGATGATGGTGCCCCGGGCGAAAAAAAATGCGGCACCAGCACATGCCTGAGCCCAGCATGTGCACCCGTAACCCTCAATCTGGTTTGATCTTACACTAGCAATGAACTTCGTATGCTTAGATTGGGAATGAACTCTGTATGCCTAAGTCATCCCACAAAAAGAGGGGCAAGATGCACAAGCCGGGGATCGACCGGGTGCCCCCATGTGTTCTTTTGATCCTGCTACCACAACCCTCAATTTTAGACTTGGAATGAACTCTGTATACCTAAGCCAACCGATAAAATGAGCGGGTGGGCGGGCACTACGTCGGCCAGAGAGGCGGGATGTGCAAGCCGTGGATCTATAGGTTGGTAGGTGGGTTTAGGCACATCTTCATATTGCTACCATGCGAATGCCATTTTTATGGCTTGTAAATTCATACAATGGTCCCTTAAGCCTTCACATGAAGTTTCATGGCAAGACGACTCGTTTTTTATTTTTCAGGATTTTTGAAACTTTTTACGGTTCAAGATTTTTTTAACATTTTTTCAGAAGGAGTTTTGGCCCAAAACTTGGTAGACGTGATCCTTGTATTTTGTTGGCATGCCAAAAAGTAATTCAGCTAAAAACTCGAAGGTACAGGATTTTGTTAACCATTGAAAAAAATGTCTCCCATTTCACACACTTTAAGGCTACTGGAGGCAAACGCTGTAAAATTCTCAAATGCTTTTTAAGGGGTGGTGAGTTCTCGAGGTTTTGATGAGGATGGAAGGCCAATATAAGGGCCAAGTACCAGCACCCAGTCACAGATTCCATGTGCGCACCACCCCCCTTTCCCCCCCAATCGCTGGAACCCTCAATGGCTGCCGGTCAGGTTTCTCCGGTGATGGCTCGGCGGATGGTGCCCCAGGTGAAAAAAAATACGACACCAGCACATGCCCGAGCCCAACATGTGCACCTGTAACCCTTGGTCTGGTTCGATCTTACACTGGGAATGAACTCTGTATGCTTATATTGGGAATGCACTCCATATGCCTAAGTCAACCCACGAAATGAGCGTGTGGGCGCTTAGCCGGCCAGAAGGGCAGGATGCACAAGCAGGGGATCAGCCGAGTCCCCCCATACGTGCTACTAATCCTACAGTGGCAACCCTCAGTTTGGTCTGATCTTAGACTCTGAATGAACTCCGTATGCCTAAGCCAACCAACGAAACGAGCGGGCGTGCAGACACTACGTCAGCCAGAGAGACGGGATGCGCAAGCCATGGATCGATAGGGTGGTAGGTGGGTTTAGGCACATCTTCATATTTCTACCATGCCAATGCCATTTTTATGGCTTGTAAATTCATACAATGGTCCCTTAAGCCTTCATGTGAAGTTTCATGGCAAGACGACTCATTTTCTATTTTTCACGATTTTTGAAACTTTTTACGGTTCTGGATTTTTTTAAAATTTTTTTAGAAGGAGTTTTGGCCCCAAACTTGGTAGATCTGATCCTCGTATTTTTTTTGGCATGCACAAAAAAATTCAGCTAAAAACTCGAAGTGTACAGGATTTTGTGACCAATTGAAAAAAGTGTCCCCATTTCAGACACTTTAATGGCTACTGGCAGCAAACCTGTAAAATCTCAAATACTCTTTAAGGGGGTGTGAGTTCTCCAGGTTTGATGAGGGATAGGGGTCCAATATAAGGGCCAAGTACCAGAACCCATCGCACATCTTGTGCGCACACCCCCCCCCGCCCCCCCAATCGCTGGAACCCCAATGCTGCCGATCAGGTTCTCCGGCGATGCTCCGAAGATGGCACCGCGAGCGAAAAAAAATGTGGCACCAGCACATGCTCGAGCCTAGCATGTGCACCCGCAACCCTTGGTCCGGTCCGATCTTACACTGGGAATGAACTCCGTATGCTTAGACTGGGAATGAACTCCGTATGCCTAAGTCAACCCATGAAACGAGCGTGCGGGCGCTCAACCGGCCAGAGGGGCAGGATGCGCAAGCCAGGGATTGGCAAGGTACCCCTCTGTGCGCTATTGATCATGCTTCCACAACCCTCTATTTGGTCCGATCGTAGACTGGGAATGAACTTCGTATGCCTAAGCCAACCGACCAAATGAGCGGGCGGGCGGGCATTACGTCGGCCAGAGAGGCGGGATGCGCAAGCCGTGGATCGATAGGGTGGTAGGTGGGTTTAGGCACATCTTCATATTTCTGCCATGCCAATGCCATTATTATGGCTTGTAAATTCATACAATGGTCCCTTAAGCCTTCATGTGAAGTTTCATGGTAAGACTACTCGTTTTCTATTTTTCATGATTTTCAAAGCTTTTTAGGGTTCGGGATTTTTTAAAAATTTTTTCAGAAGGAGTTTTGGTCCCAAACCTGGTAGACGTGATCCTTGTATTTTTGTTGGCATGCACAAAAGAATTCAGCTAAAAACTCGAAGAGTACAGGATTTTGTGACCATTTGCAAAAAGTGTCCCCATTTCAGACACTTTAATGGCTACTGGTAGCAAACCTGTAAAATCTCAAATGCTCTTTAAGGGGGTGTGAGTTCTCGAGGTTTGATGAGGGATAGGGGGCCAATATAAGAGCCAAGTACCAGCACCCATCACAGATCATGTGCGCACACCCCACCCACCCCCCAATCATCGGAACCCCCAATGCCGTCGGTCAGGTTCTCCGGCGATGCTCCGGTGATGGTGCCCCGAGCGAAAAAACAGTGTGGCACCAGCACATGCCTGAGCCCAGCATGTGCACCCGCAACCCTCAGTCTGATCCGATCTTACACTGCGAATAAACTCCGTATGCTTAGACTGCGAATGAACTCCGTATGCTTAGACAGCGAATGAACTTCGTATCCCTAAGTCAACCCACGAAACGAGCGTGCGGGCGCTCAACCTGCTAGAGGGGCAGGATGGGCAAGTCGGGGATCGATCGGGTCCCCCTCTACGTGCTTCACATCCTGCCGCTATAACCCTCAGTTCGGTCTGATCTTAGACTGGGAATGAACTCCGTATGCCTAAGCCAACCGACGAAACGATCGGGCGGGCGGGCACTACACCGGCCAGAGAGACGGGATGCGCAAGCCGTGGATCGATAAGGTGGTAGGTGGGTTTAAACACATCTTCATATTTCTGCCATGCCAATGCTATTTTTATGGCTTGTAAATTCATACAATGGTCCCTTAAGCCTTCATGTGAAGTTTCATGGCAAGACGACTCGTTTTCTATTTTTCACGATTTTTGAAACTTTTTACGATTCAGGATTTTTTTTAAATTTTTTCAGAAGGATTTTTGGCCCCAGACATGGTAGACGGGATCCCTGTATTTTTGTGGGCATGCACAAAAAAATTCAGCTAAAAACTCGAAGTGTACAGGATTTTGTGACCATTTGAAAAAAGTGTCCCCATTTTAGACACTTTAATTGCTACTGGCCGCAAACTTGTAAAATCTCAAATGCTCTTTAAGGGGGTGTGAGTTCTCGAGGTTTGATGAGGGATAGGGGGCCAATATAAGGCCCAAGTACCAACACCCATCATAGATCATGTGCGCACAGCCCCCCCTCACCGCCCCAATCGCCGGAACCCCTAATGCCGCCGATCAGGTTCTCCAGGGATGCTCCAGCGATAGTGCCCCGGGTGAAAAAAAATGGGGCACCAGAACATGCTCGAGCCCAGCATGTGCACCCGCAACCCTCGATCCAGTTCGATCTTACACTAGCAATGAACTCCATATGCTTACACTGGGAATGAACTCCATATGCCTAAGTCAACTAACGAAACGAGCGTGCGGGCGCTCAGCCGGCCAGAGGGGCAGGATGAGCAAGCTGGGGATTGGTCAGGTCCCCCTCTGCATGCTACCAATCCTGCTGCTACAACCCTCGATTTGGTCTGATCTTACACTAGGAATGAACTTCGTATGCCTAAGCTAACCAACGAAACGAGTGGGTGGGCGGACACTACACCGACCAGAGAGGCGGGATGCGCAACCGTGGATCAATAGGGTGGTAGGTGGGTTTAGGCACATCTTCATATTTCTACCATGCCAAAGCCATTTTTATGGCCTGTAAATTCATACAGCAGTCCCTTAAGCCTTAATGTGAAACTTCATGGCAAGATGACTCGTTCTCTATTTTTCACGATTTTTGAAACTTTTTAGGGTTCGGGATTTTTTTAAAATTTTTTCAGAAAGAGTTTTGGATCCAAACTTGGTAGACATGATCCTTGTATTTTTGTTGGCATGCATAAAAAATTCAGCTAAAAACTTGAAGTGTACAAGATTTTGTGACCATTTGAAAAAAGTGTCCCCATTTCAGACACTTTAATGGCTACTGACAGCGAACCTGTAAAATCTCAAATGCGGCACCAGCACATGCCCGAGCCTAGCATGTGCACCAGTAACCCTCAGTCCAATCTGATCTTACATTGGGAATGAACTTCGTATGCTTAGATTAGGAATGAACTCTATATGCCTAAGTCAACCTACAAAACAAATGTGTCGGCGCTCAGCCGACCAGAGGGGCAAGATGTGTAAGTCGGGGATCGATCGGGTCCCCCTTTACATGCTGCCGAACCTACTACTACAACCCTCAGTCTGATCTGATCTTAGACTGGGAATGAACTCAGTATGCCTAAGCCAATCGACGAACCGAGTGGACGGGCAGGCACTACGCCAGCCAGAGAGACGGGTTGCGTAAGTCGTGGATCGATAGGTTGGTAGGTGGGTTTAGGCACATCTTCATATTTTTGCCATGCCAATGCCATTTTTATGGCTTGTAAATTCATACAGTGCTCCCTTAAGCCTTCATGTGAAGTTTCATGGCAAGATGACTTGTTTCACGATTTTTGAAACTTTTTACGGTTCGAGATTTTTTAAAAAATTTTTGGGAAGGAGTTTTGGCCCCAAACTTGGTAGATGTGATCTTTGCATTTTTGTTGCCTTGCACAAAAAAATTCAGCTAAAAACTCGAAGTGTACAGGATTTTATGACCATTTGAAAAAAGTGTCCCCTTTTCAGACACTTTAATGGCTACTGGCAGCAAACCTGTAAAATCTCAAATGCTCTTTAAGGGGTGTGAGTTCTCAAGGTTTGATAAGGGATAAGGGGCCAATATAAGGGCCAAGTACCAGCACTAATCGCACATCATGTTCGCACACCCCTTACCCCCCCAATCGTCGAAACCCCCAATGCCGTCGGTCAAGTTCTCCGGTGATGCTCCGGAGATGGTGCCCCGGATGAAAAAAAAAGTGGCACTAGCACATGCCTGAGCCCAGCATGTGCACCTGCGACCTTCGGTCTGGTTCGATCTTGCACTGGGAATGAACTCGAAATGCTTAGACTAGGAGTTTTAGCCCCAAACTTGGTACACGTGATCCTTGTATTTTTCTTGGCATGCACAAAAAAATTCAGCTAAAAACTCGAAGTGTATGGATTTGTGACCATTTTGAAAAAAGTGTCCCCATTTCAGACACTTTAATGGCTACTGGCAGCAAACCTGTAAAATCTCAAATGCTCTTTAAGGGGGGTGAGTTCTTGAGATTTGATAAGGGATAGGGGCCAATATAAGGGCCAAGTACCAGCACCCATTGCACATCATGTGTGGACACCCCCCCAATCGTCGGAACCCCCAATGCCGTCAGTCAGGTTCTTCGACGATGCTTTGGTGATGGTACCCCAGGCGAAAAGAAATTCGGCACCAGCATATGGCCGAGCCCAGCATGTGCACCCGCAACGCTCAGTCCGGTCTGATCTTGCACTGAGAACGAACTTTGTATGCCTAGATTGGGAATGAACTTCGTATGCCTAAGTTAACCCATGAAACGAGCATGTAGGCGCTCAGCCGGCCAGAGGGGCAGGATGCGCAAGCCGAGGATCAGCTTGGTCCCCCTCTACGTGATGTCGATCCTGCTGCCGCAACCCTCGGTCCGGTCTGATCTTAGACTGGGAATGAACTTCGTATGCCTAAGCCAACCGACGAAACGACCGTGCGGGCAGGCACTACACTAGCCAAAGAGGCGGGATGTGCAAGTCGTGGATCGATAGGGTGGTAGGTGGGTTTAGGCACATATTCATATTTCTGTAGTGCCAATGCCATTTTTATGGCTTCTAAATTCATACAATGGTCCCTTAGGCCTTCATGTGAAGTTTCATGGCAAGATGACTCGTTTTCTATTTTTCACGATTTTGGAAACTTATTACCGTTTGGGATTTTTTTAAATTTTTTCAGAAGGAATTTTGGCCCCAAAATCTTGGTAGACGTGATCCTTGTATTTTTTTGGCATGCACAAAAAAATTCAGCAAAAAATCGAAGGGAAGTGTACAGGGATTTGTGAAACCATTTGAAGAAAGTGTCCCCATTTCAGACACTTTTAATGGCTACTGGCAAGCAAACCTGTTAAAATCTTCAAATGCTCTTTAGGGATTGTGAGTTCTTGACATTTGATGAGGGATATGGGGCCAATATAAGGCCAATAACCAGTACCCATCGCAACATCATGTGCGCCACATTCCCCTGCCCCCCCAATCGCCGAAACACCCAATGCTGCCGGTCAGGTTCTCCGATGATGCTCCGACGATGGTGCCTAGGGTGAAAAAAAATGCAGCACCGGCACATGATCGAGCCCAGCATGTGCACCCACAACCCTCGATCTGATCCGATCTTATGCCGGGAATGAACTCCGTATGCTTAGACTGGGAATGAACTCTGTATGCCTAAGTCAACCCACGAAACGAGCGTGCGGGTGCTCTGTCGGCTAGACGGGTAGGATCTGCAAGCTGAGGATCAATCGGGTCCCCCTCTTCCTGCTGCCAATCCTACTACCGCAACCCTCAATTTGGTCTGATCTTAGACAGGGAATGAACTTCGTATGCCTAAGCCAACCGACGAAACGAGCGGGTGGGCGGGCACTACGTCAGCCAGAGAGACGGGATGCGCAAGCCGTGGATCGATAGGGTCGTAGGTGGGTTTAGGCACATCTTCATATTTCTGCCTTGCCAATGCCATTTTTATGGCTTGTAAATTCATACAATGGTCCTTTAAGCCTTCATGTGAAGTTTCATGGCAAGACGACTCATTTTCTATTTTTCAAGATTTTGGAAACTTTTTACGGTTCGGGATTTTTTTAAAATTTTTTCAAAAGGAGTTTTGGCCCCAAACTTGGTAGACGTGATCCTTGTATTTTTGTTGGTATGCAGAAAACAATTCAGCTAAAAACTCGAAATATACAGGATTTGTTGACCATTTGAAAAAAGTGTCCCCATTTCATACACTTTAATGGCTACTGGTAGTAATCCTGTAAAATCTCAAATGCTCTTTAAGGGGGTGTGAGTTCTCGAGGTTTGATGAGGTATAGGGGGCCAATATAACGGCCAAGTACCAGCTCCCATCGTACATCATGTGCGCACACCCCCCGCCCCCCAATCATCAAAACCCCCAATGCCGCCGATTAGGTTCTCCGATGAGGCTCCGGCGATGGTTCCCTGGGCGAAAAAAAATGCGGCACCAGCAAATGCCCAAGCCCAGTATGTGCAACCGTAAGCCTCGGTCCGATCTGATCTTACAGTGGGAATGAACTCTGTATGCTTAGACTGGGAATGAACTCCGTATGCCTAAGTCAACCCATGAAGCGAGCGTGCGGGCGCTCAGCTGGCCAGTATTTCTTTTTTTGTATTTTTTTTGGCATGCACAAAAAAATTCAGCTAAAAATTCGAAGTGTACAGGATTTTGTGACCATTTCAGAAAAGAGTCCCCATTTCAGACACTTTAGTGGCTACTGGCAGCAAACTTGTAAAATCTCAAATGCTCTTTAAGGGGGTGTGAGTTCTTGAGTTTTGATGAGGGATAGGGGGCCAATATAAGGGCCAAGTACCAGCACCCATCACACATCATGTGCGCAAACCCCCCGCCCCCCCAATCGTCGGAACCCCTAATGCCTGCAGTCAGGTTCTCCGACGATGGTTCCCCGGGCAAAAAAAATGCGGCACCAGCACATGCTCGAGCCCAGCATGTGCTCCTGCAACCCCCGGTCCAGTCTGGGAATGAACTCCATATGCTTAGACTGAGAATGCACTTCGTATGCCTAACTCAACTCATGAAATGAGGGTGTGGGCGTTGAGTCGGCCAGAGGGGCAGGATGTGCAAGTCGGGGATCGATCGGGTCCCCCTCTGCGTGCTGCCAATCTTGCGGCCACAACCCTTGGTCCAGTTCAATCATAGACTGGGAATGAACTCCGTATGCCTAAGCCAACCAACGAAACGAGTGGGCGGGCGAGCATTACGTCAGCCAGGGAGACGGGATGCGCAAGCCGTGGATCGATAGGGTGGTAGGTGGATTTAGGCACATCTTCATATTTTTGCCTTGCCAATGCCATTTTTATGGCTTGTAAATTCATACAATCATCCGTTAAGCCTTCATGTGAAGTTTCATGGCGAGACGACTCGCTTTCTGTTTTTCATGATTTTTGAAACTTTTTACGGTTCGAGATTTTTTTAAAATTTTTTCAGATGGATTTTTGGCCCCAACTTGATAGACATGATCCTTTTATTTTTTTTTGCATGCATTAAAAAAATTCAGCTAAAACTCGAAAGTGTATAGATTTTGTGGACCATTTTGAAAAAAGTGTCCCCATTTCAGGACACTTTAATGGCTACTGGCAGGGAAACCTGTTAAAATCGCAAATGCTCTTTTAAGGGGTGTGAGTTCTTAGGTTTGATGAGGGATAGGGGGCCAATATAAGGACCAAGTACTAGCACCCATCGGCACATCATGTGCGTATCCCCCTGCCCCCCAATCGTCGGAACCCCCAATGCCGCCGGTTAGGTTCTGGCCGACGATGCCTCCGGTGAGGTGCCCCCAACTGGGAATGAACTCCGTATGCTTAGACTTGGAATGAACTCTGTATGCCAAAAGTCAATACCCCATGAAATGAGTTGGCAGGTTGCTCAGTCGGCCAGAGGCGGCAGGATAGAAGCCAAGGAGCTATCGGTCCCCTTCTGTGTTGCTTTTGATCTGCTACCGTAACCCTCGATCCGATCTAATCTTAGGACTGGGAATGAACTCCATTATGCCTAAGCCCAACCGACGAAATGAGCGGTGGGCGGGCATACACCGGCCAAAGAGGCGGGATGCGCAAGCCGGGATCGATAGGGTGGTAGGTGGGTTTAAGCACATCTTCATATTTCTGCCATGCAATGCCATTTTTATGGCTTGTAAATTTCATACAATGGTCCCTTAAGCCTTCACTAAGTTTCATGCAAGACGACTCGTTTTCTATTGTTCATGATTTTGAAACTTTTTACGGTTTTGAGATTTTTTTAAAATTTTTTTCAGAAGGAGTTTTGCCCCAAACTTGGTAGACGTGATCCCTGTATTTTTGGCATGCACAAAAAATTCAGCTAAAACTAAAGTGTACAGGATTTTGTGACCATTTGAAAAAAGTGTCCATTTCAGACACTTTAATGGCTACTGGCAGCAAACCTGTAAAATCTCAAATGCTCTTTAAAGGGGGTGAGTTCTCGAGGTTTGATGAGGATAGGGGCCAATATAAGGGCCAAGTGCCAGCACCCATCGCACATCATGTGGTTACACCCCCTGCGCCCCAATTGTCGGAACCCCCAATGCCACCAATCAGGTTCTCCGACGATGCTCTGACGATGGTGCCCCGGGCGAAAAAAATGTGGCACTAGCACATGCCCGAGCCTAGCATGTGCACCCACGACCCTCGATTCGATTCGATCTTACACTTGGAATGAACTCCGTATGCTTAGACTGGGAATGAACTCCGTATGCCTAAGTCAACCCACGAAAAGAGCGTGCAGGTGCTCAGCCGGCCAGAGGGGCATGATGTGCAAGCCGGGGATCGATCGGGTCCCCCTCTATATGCTGCTGATCGTACTATCGTAGGCCTCAGTCTAGTCCAATCTTAGATTAGGAATGAACTCCGTATGCCTAAGCCAACCAACGAAACGAGCGGGCGGGTGGGCACTACGCCAACCAGAGAGACGGGATGCGCAAGCCATGGATTGATAGGGTGGTAGGTGGGTTTAGGCACATCTTCATATTTCTGCCATACCAATGCCATTTTTATGGCCTGTAAATTCATACAACGGTCCCTTAAGCCTTCATGTGAAGTTTCATGGCAAGACGACTCGTTTTCTATTTTTCATAATTTTTGAAACTTTTTATGGTTCGGGATTTTTTTAAAATTTTTTCCAAAGGAGTTTTGGCCCCAAACTTGGTAGGCGTGATCCTTGTATTTTTGTTGGCATGCACAAAAAAATTCAGCTAAAAACTCGAAGTGTACAGGATTTTGTGACCATTTGAAAAAAGTGTCCCCATTTTAGACACTTTAATGGCTACTGGCAGCAAACCTATAAAATCTCAAATGCTCTTTAAGGGGGTGTGAGTTCTTAAGGTTTGATGAGGGATAGGGGGCCAATATAAGGGCCAAGTACCAGCACCCATCACACATCATGTGCGCACACCCTCGGTCCGGTCCGATCTTAGACTGGGAATGAACCCCGTATGCCTAAGCCAACCGATGAAACAAGCAGGCGGGCGGGCACTACGCCGGCCAGAGAGGCGGGATGCGCAAGCCGTGGATCGATAGGGTGGTAGGTGGGTTTAGGCATATCTTCATATTTCTACCATGCCAATGCCATTTTATGGCCTGTAAATTCATACAATGGTCCCTTAAGCCTTCATGTGAAGTTTTATGGCAAGACGACTCGTTTTCTATTTTTCATGATTTTCAAAACTTTTTACGGTTTGGGATTTTTTTAAATTTTTTCAGAAGGAGTTTTGGCCCCAAACTTGGTAGACGTGATCCTTGTATTTTTTTTGGCATGCAAAAAAAAATTCAGCTAAAAACTCGAAGTGTATAGGATTTTGTGACCATTTGAAAAAAGTGTCCCCATTTCAGACACTTTAATGGCTATTGGCAGCAAACCTATAAAATCTCAAATGCTCTTTAAGGGGGTGTGAGTTCTCGAGGTTTGATGAGGGATAGGGGGCCAATATAAGGGCTAAGTACCAACACCCATCACACATCATGTGCGCACACCCCCTCCGCCCCCCCAAATCACCGGAACCCCTAATGCCGTCGGTTAGGTTCTTCGACGATGCTCCAACGATGGTGCCCCGGGCGAAAAAAAATATGGCACCAGCACATGCCGAAGCCCAGCATGTGCACCCACAACCCTCGGTCTGGTTTGATCTTGCACTGGGAATGAACTCCGTATGCTTAAATTGGGAATGAACTCCGTATGCCTAAGTCAACCCACAAAACGAGCGTGCGGGCGCTGAGCTGGCCAGAGGGGCAGGATGCACAAGCCGGGGTTCGGTCAGGTCCCCCTCTGTGTGCTACCGATCCTGCTATCGCAACCCTCAGTCCGGTTCGATTTTAGACTGGGAATAACTCCGTACGCCTAAGCCAACCGACGAAACGAGCGGGCGGGTGGGCACTACGTCGGCTAAAGAGGCAGGATGCGCAAGCTGTGGATCGATAGGGTGGTAGGTAGGTTTAGGCACATCTTCATATTTCTGCCATGACAATGCCTTTTTTATGGCTTGTAAATTCATACAATGGTCCCTTAAGCCTTCATGTGAAGTTTCATGGCAAGACGACTCGGTTTTCTATTTTTCATGATTTTTGAAACTTTTTTACGGTTTCCGGATTTTTTTCAAATTTTTCAGAAGGAGTTTTTGCGCCCCAAACTTTGGCAGACGTGGATCCTTGTATTTTTTTAGTTGGCGATGACAAAAAATTCAGGAAAAAACTCGAAGTGTAACAAGATTTTGTGACCATTTGAAAAAACTGTCACCATTTCAGAGACTTTAATCGCTACTGGCAGCAAACCTGTAAAATCTAAAATGCTCTTTAAGGGGGTGTGAGTTCTCGAGGTTTGATGATAGGGGCCATTACCAGCCACATGCACAATTTAATCGGAACCTCCAATGCTGCTGAGCATCGTACCCGGGCGAAAAAAAATGTGGCACCACACATGCCCAAGCCCAGCATGTGCACCATAACCCTCGGTCCTATCCATCTTTACACTGGAATGAATTCTATATGCTTAGACTGGGAATAAACTTCCGTATGCCTAAGTCAACCCACGAAATGAGCGTGTGGGCGCTCAGCCGGCCAGAGGGGCAGGATACCGCAAGTCGGGGATCGGCCGGTCCCCCTCCTTGCGTGCTTTGGATCCTGCTGCTGGCAACCCTCGGTCCAGTCTTAGTCTTAGACTGGAATAACTCCGTATGCCTAAGCAAACCGACAAAACGAGTGGGCAGGTGGGCACTACGTCGGCCAGAGAGGCGGGATGCGCAAACTGTGGATCGATAGGGTGGTAGGTGGGTTTAGGCACATCTTCATATTTCTTCCATGCCAATGCCATTTTTATGGCTTGTAAATTCATACAATGGTCCCTTAAGCCTTCATGTGAATTTTATGGCAAGACGACTCGTTTTCTATTTTTCATGATTTTTGAACCTTTTTACGGTTCGGGATTCTTTTAAAATTTTTTCAGAAGGATTTTTGGCCCCAAACTTGGTAGACGACATGATCCTTGTATTTTTGTTGGCATGCACAAAAAAATTCAGCTAAAAACTCGAAGTGTACAGGATTTTGTGACCATTTAAAAAAAGTGTCCCATTTCAGACACTTTAATGGCTACTGGCAGCAAACCTGTAAAATCTCAAATGCTCTTTAAGGGGTGTGAGTTCTTGAGGTTTGATGAGGGATAGGGGGCCAATATAAGGGCAAGTACCAGCACCCATCACACATTGTCGTAACGGTTTTGGGACCGCCAGACGTAAAAGTGATGTTTTAAAATAGAGAAAAATAAATAAAAAGTGGAGTCGCCACCAATCTTTGTTAGGGTGTGATTGGCCACCCAAAAGTTTATGTTTTTAATAAAACTATAAAACGGATTTAAAGTTTATCAAAAAGATAATTTCAGTCTACGAAAAACCAGGTTGGGTCCGGGAGTCGGTTACGCATGGGGAAGGATTAGCACCCCCACAATGCCCATAAATTGGTACCGTTTAATTACGCGCTATTTTTGGTGTTGGATGAAAATGATTTTAATTTGAAATTTAACACTAATTCCCTTCACTTGAATAAAATTTTGCTAAAATATTTATTTAGAAATATTGAGAAAATCTTTAAGTTAAAGAATTATCTTAAAATTCTCCAACATCTAGGCAGAATTTAAAATAACTCTTTTTACTTAAGATTTAACATAATAATCCATAAAATAAAATAACAATCTTTATAGAAAATAATGTTAGTGACTCTCCAACGTCTAGGCAGAGTACCAAGAATTATTTCTTTCGGAATGTTATTTTTATTTTATTTTATAATATCATAATTTTTTTAAAAAGTAGTACAAATAAAAATTAAAGATAGAATAGTACAAATAAATACTAATAATAACATGCTAATGTGTGTATGTCAATGAATGTTATGTAAAATGAAATGTAATTTAAAAGTTGGATTCTTAAGTATAATAAGACCACCCTAACTCTCCAACATCTAGGCAGAGCTTAGGTGCGACTGTTTATATTTAAGCTCCCAATTTACTATTATACTTTTTATTTATTAAACTTATTGTTGATGCAAATTAAGAAATCATGTGAAAAGACTTAACGAAGTAAAATTTTCTAAATACCCCATCATCTAGGCAGCATTCGGGAACAAATTGCTTCAAATAGAATTTTCCCACTTGACTTTAGAATTTTTAGGATTTTGGATTTTAAGAGGTTTTGAATTTTAGGGGATTTTGGATTTTTAGGGGTTTTAAAAACTTAGGATTTTGAAAATTAAAAATTAGTGTTTAAGATTTAAGTAAAACGTGAACATCTCTAAAAATCCCCATCATCTAGGCAAACTTTCGGAGCAAGTTCAATTTTTTATAATTTTTCAAAACTAATTAAAAATTTCTTATGTGTTTTTTTATGAAAATTTATTCATAATAATTCCTCAACATCTAGGCGGAATTATCTTTTAGAAAAATATTTTTTATTCCCTTCAACATCTAGGCAGGGAAAATAATAATAATAATAATAAATATTTTTTTTGAACATTTTTAATATATTTTTAACTATTATTTGTTTTCAATTTTATTATTTTAAAACAATTTAAACATTTATTCTAACAAATTTAGAATTTATCATGCATAAATATAAAAATATACTTAAAATAACAAAAATAATAATATAAAAAAATTAAAAAATTAAAAAAAAATCTTTTTACCGGTTTTGTGATTTGATAGGTGGTTCGGGCGGCCCAATGTTTCGGACCGGCTCAGACCGATTCATTAGACCGATTTAAAGTTGGATGAAATGGGTTGACGGGTCGATTTACGCGGATCTCGGATCCGGGTCCGCGTGCGGATCCTCTTTGGTTAAAACGGTTGTCGTTTGTGTCCTTTCCCTAAACGACGTCATTTTGAGTTTTTGCTTTACTAATATAGCTGAAGATTTTTTTTGGTTCATTCGGTTTTTGTTTCAGAAAAAAAAGGGAGAAAAGGAGAGAGAGAGCTGAGGGAGAGGTCTGGCCGTCCATTGTTCGGTCGTCGGGCCACCGCTCTAGCCGCCACCTGGGTCAACATTGGCAGTGGTCGCTGGTGATCGAAAAATGCCAAAATTCTTCCAGAATGCTCTTCAACTTGCTATTTCAAGATCTGACCTCCTTTTTGTCAAAAACAGTCCCGATCAACGTATATCGGGGCTCAAAGTTTTTGTTTTCAATTTTTTTTTTGTTGGTTTTGTTGAAGCAAGACTGATCTATTTTCTTGCTTTTGTAGGTAGCTTCGACACTGGGTTCCTCCCTATGGGGAGGACTGTGGTTTTTGTTTTTTTTTTGTAGTTTTTTTTTGATAGAATCTCCGCCTCTTTCTTTTCTGTCTGTTTTGGCTTCGTTATGAGCTCTATTTATAGAGCTCCAGCCATATGTGTTTGGAGGGAAGGGCATGAGGCTCGATCACGGGATGTAAACACAAGCCCGCCTCTTTATTTCTTCTATATTTTTTGGTAGTAGGGTAGGATGCACAAGGTATGTGATGGGTGGTGGGCCTGGTGGCAGTGGCGGCACCACTGCCATCCTCAATTATTCTTTTTTGTCATTATTTTTTGTATTTTATTTTTTTTGTATTTCGTATAATATTATTATTTTTAATTTTTTGAGGACAAAAATTGATGCAACAGTGGCCCCTCTTTTGCACATTACTAAGAATCAGGAATAGGGGCAAAGACAAAGACAACGATTTTGTCCGAAATGGATCATGAATTTTTTTTTAACCAAAACAATTGGGATGACACCGCAAGTTTAAAAAAAAATAACAAATCGATCGAGATAACACACGTGAATCAAAATTTATGCCCGGAGGTCTTACAGAATAGACTGGGATAACATCGCAGTCAAAAGATAAATAATCGATCGGGATAACACCGCGAATCGAAATTATGTTCGAAGGTCTTACAAAATCGACTGGGATAACATCGTAAGTCAAAAGATAAGGAATCGATCGAGATAACACTGCGAATCAAAATTATGCTCGGAGGTCTTTAAGAATCATACCTGAAGGTCTTATAGAATCATGCCCGGAGGTCTTACAGAATCAACTGGAATAAAATTGTAAGTCGAAAGATAAGGAATCGATCGGGATAACATCACGAATCGAAATTATGCCCAGAGGTCTTAAAAATTGTGCTCGAAGGTCTTACAGAATCATGCCTGGAGGTCTTACAGAATTGACTCGGGTAACATTGTAAGTCAGAAATAAAGAATCGATCGGGACAACATTGCAAATCAAAATTATGCCTAGAGGTCTTACAAATCTCAAAATCTTTGAATGCTCCTTATAATCAGAAGCGATGAAACTGTAAAATTTGAAAATCTTTTAATCTTGAAAGTCATGCGCAGAGGCTTTTAGAGATTATGCCCGGAGGTCTTACAAATCTCAAAATCTTTAAATGCTCCTCATAATCAGAGGTGATGAAACTTTAAATTTTGAAATTTTTTTTGAAAATGTTTTTTTTTTCAATCAGATTTAATGAATGCAATCAATGATACAAATGTCCATCTTGATCAAATGATGCTAATGGAAATGTTGATAAAAATATAAATTTCAATGCAAATGCAAGGATGCGAATGCTTGATGCAACTATATTTGACAATGACAGTGTTCTTTTCATGTAAATGCTTCTATAAATACCTTTTCTTAGGATGCGGATGCCATAGTTTTGCAAATATGAAAATTTTTTTTTATGGTGCGAATGCAAATATCTTGTGCAAGTGCAAATGCAAGTGATGCAAATGCAAATGTCTTTCTTGTAGTACAGATGTAAGTGATGCAAATGCAAATATCCCTTTCATGATGCACAGATAAGCGATGCAAATTTGAATATCTCTTTTTTTTTAGGTTAAATGTCTTTCTCATGATACAAGTAATGCAAATGCAAGATCTTTCAAAAGGTTATGTATCGAGAAATTTTATTATGGATAGAACTTTGAAACTCTAAAACTTCTTTTGGGGCTAAATAAACTTGGCTTAAATTTATTGAAGGCCAGCTAAACTGGGCTTAAATCTTCATTTGAAGCCAGATAAACTAGGTTTAAAGCCTCATTGATGGCCAGATGAACTGGGCTTAAAGCTTCATTAATGGCCAGATAAACTGGGCTTAAAGTTTCATTGAGAGCCAGATAAACTGGGCTTAAAGCTTCATTAATGGCCAGATAAACTAGGCTTAAATATCATTGATGGCTAGATAAACTGGGCTTAAATCTTCATTTGAGGCCAGATAAACTGGGCTTAAATTTTCATTGATGGCCAGATAAACTTGGGCTTAAAACTTCATTAATGGCCAATAAACTGGGCTTAAATTTTATTTTATTTTATTTTATTCCTTTTTTAGAATTTGGCATCCCTATCAAAAATGAAAAAGGTGAGGATTTTCTTTCTAAATGGATGTAATAGTTTTGTACATAGCGATGTTGATTCAAAAGGTTCCAATCCTTGAAGGGAGTGAAAGAGGCATACAAGCCTCACAAATGAAACACAAGCTTTTCTAAAAGCATGAATTCCTTGAAAATCAAACATATTCAACATTTTTCTTAGTCTCCAAATGCGACATTTTGATATATGTTAAGATCAGCTGTAAGGGCTTAAGATTTTAAAGGGTTTTTTGGGAATAATCAACCCATCTCAGACTTCTATGGCTTTGATATTTTAGATCTTTCAAAAGGTTTGGCTTTACTTTTGTTTAGCATCCACCATACTTAGCATCAGAAGTGACCTTTCAGGGTTGGCTCTAGACTGCCCTTTTGAGGGTTTTCACCCTAGAGCCACATTTATTTCTATTTTTCTCTTTTTTTTTTTTACACACCATGCACTTGAGAATTCAAATCTAATCCAAAAGAGGAAAAGAGTTTTTTTCAAAAAGGAAAACTCAAAAAATTAATGTTCATTTTTCAAGAGAAACTCTTCAAGTTTAAGCTTTCATGCCTGATCCAATATGGACTTTTCAAAGGTTGTAATGTAGGTTAAGGTTCATGGTCGCCAAAGAAAAGGATAAAAAGGCCCAAAACAACTATTTAAGGGTATTTGAAACTAAGGATCATTTTTCATTGGAAGGATACACTCTAAGGTATATTCTATTTTGTGCTTTCCACCAATTCATTTCTTTCCCTTTTTTTTTTATTCTTCCTTTCCTTTTTTTTTTACACCTTTTCACTGAGTGGATTCAAAACTTTTATGAACTTTTATACTGGGTTTGTGCCCCTATCACATGAGATTCCATTAGACATTCTCATTCTTATCCTTCAAACGTATTTTTTTTTTTTTTTTTTCACAAATATGAAAAGTGATCCTTAGTCAGGGTTTATTTTGAAAGAATTCAATCAAGCTCAAAGGGGTAACAAGAGATAAATTTTTATTTTTGTGAAGAGATAATGAAAGATGGCCATTTGTCACTTCAAGCATAAACACTTAAATTGAAGACTACTCTTCAGGAAAATGAACTTGGAAAAAGGTTTTTTTCTTTTTAATCTCAAAAAAAAATTTTGTTTTTTTTTTTTCAAAACCTTGACTATTTCATAACCTTTTTTGGATTTGCTCAAATTTTTTAGTGCATGATGTCATAACCAATTTTTTCTTCTTTTTTTTTTTTCTCTTTTTTTGTTTGTTTTTATTTTATTTTTATGCCCCCATAGATCACACCTAGATTCATTTTGCCAGTAACACGTTTCATGAAAGATGTCCTATTTTAGCAAACCACCCATAATGAAAGTAATTACAAAAGAAAGGTCATATGAAATGGATAAGAAAAAGATTATGTGGGGTAAACATGTTTAAGGTATCAAATGATGTAAGTTACTCCACAAAAAGAGAACAAAAGGGTTAATCATAACTCAAGTTGCCTTAGAGGTAATGAGATATTTCTTTTTTGACAAATATACCTCAAGACAAAGGATCGGGTTAATTTTGGGATAAAAAAACTGAAATGGTAGTATGCTTAAGTGTATTTTGGATTTGAAAATTTTGGAACTGCAGCATAATCTTATCATATTCAATTATCGCATTTGAATTCTAAAAAAAAAAAGTCATATAGACTTGATTTTCTAGGAACCACACATTTGTTAATGGCTGTTTCATTTGTTCATTGCCTTAGAAAAGAATATTGCCAACAATATCAGGTGAAAATAAGGTTCACAAATTTGAATTTAAGGCTATCAAGGGGTCATGACTGATGAAATGGGGTCAACTGAATGAGCAAATTGGCATTTAGGTATTTGAAAAATTTCTAATAGTGATCGCCAATTCATCTTAGACTCAAAACTTCATTTTTTCTTTTTTTCTTTTTTTTTTTTCTCAAGAAAATTTCTCTAGCCTTGGTAGTTAACCACATGAGGCTTTATTCACATCTAATATCTTCTCTTTTTTTTTAAAAAAAAACCAACTATATATCGAAACTTACACGAAATAAAACACTATGATGCACAATGTTTGCTCATGCAATGCAAACCTTAAGACTTGACCAAAAAGAATTTATTATCTAGATCATACTCTTGAGGTGATATTTAAAGTTACATAAACAAAAGTTTTCCCCTTGATGTTTCAACTTTAGCATCACTAACTTGCAACTTTACTACTATCAATCATCAAAACGACCAACTAGCTCTTTAAACTTTGCAGCATTTGCATCAATCAAAGCTTGAACTTTATCCTTGAAGGCAGTACAATCTTCTATGGAATGCCCCTTAACTCCATCATGAAATTCACATTTAGCATTAGGATCATACCACTTCGGGTACGGAGGCTTTCTGGGTCTTGCAGGAACAACAGAGATCATATGATTCTCTATCAATAAAGTAAAGAGCTCAGCGTAAGGTATTGAAAATGAATGATACACTTTGGCTCTCTTTCTCTTACGACTCTGTGAATGGCTTAAGTTGATCCTTGGTTCTATTCGTGGTGAAGGAATTTGAGCATACAGATGAAGTGGTCGAGGAAAATCATCAATCGTAAATATTGGTTGGGGGCAATATGGTAGCCATTGTGAATAATCATCTGTTGGATCTTCTTGCATCATGGTGAGATTTCTCTTATTTTGCCCTTTAACAATTATTTCTTGGGCTTGTTTTGCAAAAATATCTCCTTTTTTTTCATCACCAGTATCTATAATTCTTCCCCTTCTTATCCCATCCTCAATTCTACCCATAGCAAACAATAAATTTGCAAACTCTTATGAAGTATTGCTGATCAACTTATCATAATAGGGAGAAGGAAGGGTATCCACAAACAGGGAATTCAACTCCCTATTGGTAAGAGGTGGTTGTACCTGTGATGCCATATTCTTCCATCTAACAGCATATTCTTTGTAGCTCTCATTGGGTTCTTTCTCATATTTTGGAGGGTTAATCGATCCGGAGCTAACTCCAACATATATTGGTATTGCTTCAAGAATGCCTGTGATAAATCTTTCCAAGTATGAATTTGACTGCTTTTCAAACTATGATACCAATTAGCTATTGTCCCAGTCAAACTTTCTTGAAAGACATGAATAAGTAGCTTTTCATCACCAGCATACCCAACCATTTTGTGACAGTATTGAGCCAAATGTATTTTAGGACATCCAGTTCCGTTATACTTTTCAAAATTTAGGGCTTTGAATTTTGATGGAATAATGAGATCAGGCACTAGACTAAGCTCATTGGCGTCAACATTCTCGTAGACATCATGACTTTCAATTGCTTTCAATCTCCCTTCCAACAGATCATAGTTATCTTTCATCACTATATCTTCTGATGGATCTGGCACCCTCGTCAATTTCTTCAATTTTTTATGATCATCCACATTAGGCACAGTAGTGAAGTCGTGAGGAGTATGCCAAGGATTGATATTTGTCTGAACTGATGGTAACTTGGTAAAATGGCCAATATAAGGTTGATCAGTTGTTTGAGGTGTTTGTGACACATAGGGATCTTGAACATATGTGAACCCAGATAGATACAATGGTGTCTCGACAGCTATTTCCTCATTTGTCCTGTACGTCTCAACAACTTCTTTTCCTTTTGTCAATTCCACTATCATCTGTTTTAATTCTGTTAGTTGTCTGTTCACGTTTTGTTGCATTCCTGTAACTGTTTCACTGATCTCTCCTTCAGTTTTTTCTACTCTATCCATTCGACTGGCACCTTCATTTTCCATGATTATGGTACTAGCTCGAGTGCTATAAGTGTGCAGACTCAACTGACCTCGTTTCCTAAGATAGCTATCCTTGAATCTTTTATTAATCATCAGAAGTCAAAAATGCATGGCATGAATTCTATTGTATATAAAAAAAAATTGCTTCGAAGGTTTGACGAAAGTATATTTACAATTATCATTCCTTGTCCTTAGCTGGCATGAAAAGCAATGAATTCAAGCAAATGATGCATGATATGCAAGTTAAATTTTGTTGTTTTGGTGAGGGGAAACTTGAATTCCATCCTATATTCAAAATGGGTCATCTAGATATATCTTTTCTGTCTCAAAAGTTTGGTGAAAACATACTTGCAACCATCATTCTTTCTTATACTCTTTTAAGCGTGCCAATAAAATAAATAGATGCATCAATTCATAGAAAATCTAGGTTAAAAGAAGTTTCCATTCATTTCTAAAAGCATCAAGTTTACACATCATGAACTATTCTAGGGCTGGGGCCAAAAAGTGCCAAACCTACTCCCACTTCCCTTTGTTTCTCCTAAAAAATAGTTGACTATGATTACTAGGGAGGATAACTCTTTGCTTAAAAAGCTTTTTATTCATCATCCTGACCAACCTTACTGTTGCCTGCAGCACTGCCTACCATTTTGACATGGATCAAAGAAGGGTTGTTGTGAATAACTGGCTTCATCTTGGTATCAAAACTCAGATATCCAGCTTTCATCAATCCTTGCACCCTATGTTTCAAAGCTGTGCAATTTTCCAAAGAATGGCCAATGATGCCAAAATGGTATTCACATCGAGCATTGGGGTCATAGCATTTAGGGAAAGGTGGTTTGTGAGGTTCAGCAGGGATAGAGGCAATGAGATAATTTTCTAGAAGTAATGGGTACAATTCTACGTAGGACATGGGTATAAGATCAACAAGGATTTTTTCTTTGGTGTTACCGAAGTTTTTCTGTCCTACAGTTGGTTTGCTTTGCTGAAAAGATGATAGTTTAGTTGGTCTTGAGGTGAATTGAGAAACTTTGGGTCGAAGATTGGGTTTAAAAGGTAATGATGGTATAGCATGCTGAACAGGCGATTGTGAAATATGAGATGGTGGATATGGGTTCAGGTGTGAAATTCTTGGTGGTTGCATGAAAATTGGGGGTCTAATCTTAGGTACTTGGAAAGGAGGTTGAAAATGGTCATAAGGAGGATTTAGGTATGGGTTTGGACTTGGGATAGTTTGTGGAGGTTGTTTGAAGCCAGCTGACTTATTTTTGGAAATCAAACTCTTGAGCTCAGTCATTTGCATGGCCAGTTCACCCATTCCTCTCTTGAGTTTGCCCAAAGCTTGGTCATTGTTGAGATCACCCAATGCTTTAGCATGCTCTGGCAGAATGCTGGAACTAATGGGAGCCAATTAACCTTGACTTGATGGAAGTGACAACGGTATTTGAGGAGCAACTAATTCAACCATACCACTACTTTTAACCATTTCTATCAATTGAGCCATTTGTCATTTCATCTCTTGAAGCTCAAGCCATAATTCCTCTTGATTCAACTCCAAAGCACTAATCCTTGCTTCTAATTGATCTCCCATTTTCGTGACTCTGATTCCCACCAAGACAGATAACTTATTCCAAGACTTAGACAAAAAATTCTAGATTACTACCCTTATTGAATGAATATCATAAAAACAATGACACACGAAGTATGAATACATGAATATGATGGCTAAAGAATGTCATGAAATGCGTATATGCCTATAACAATGAATTTTTATATGTACAAATGACCCAAATGAAAATTTTTATCAACCATGACTGTGTATGTAAGGAATATTATATTGCCGAGATAGTGGGATATGAAATGCAACGTTTGTTCCATACGACCTTACCATTCATGAATTTATATGCATGAAATGCAATGACATATTTACATGAATGATGAGATGTATTCCTATGACTAATGCAGCATATTTGTATGGAATGCATGAACCTATCAAGTGCATGTTATATTTTTACATGGAATACAATGCTTGTATTATGCCAACCTAGTGAAACTGACACTACCTTTTATGATGCATATGGAATGGGATACATGTATTATTTTTTATGATGTATGAAATGCAAAAGATGAAACAAAATAAAAAAAAAATTTAGAGGGAAAAACAAAATAACTAGGACATGAAAATTGATTTTTTTATTGGGCCAATAAACAAAGAATTTAAGAAAAATCTTTAATTTTTTTGAAAACCACTTTTTTTTGTTTTTTTGGCTTGTTGGATAATGCTTTAAAAAAAATCACTTTATTCTAAAATATTTTATGAAATTGCAAAATTTGAACAATTACCAAATGAATGAACTACATGTAAAGAGGAAATTTATATATATATTTTTTTAAGAAAATGCTTTTCTTTTGGTTATTTCTATAAAAAGATCGGTAAGATTCATATGGCTTACGATATGCTGGGTTAAGGTTTATGTGTCTAACGGTTCCTAAACTATTCCTCACATCGTTGTCTGGATAGACTAGTAAGGTTCCCCGATCCTCACCCATTACAGGTTACTAACGGAAAGGGTTCAGTCTGAGTGGAAGTGTTTCACTAGCAAATGCAGAGGTTATCACCTCACGAGAGCGTAGCTACTTCACTTCCTCCTAAAAGGGAAAGAGCCCGGGTTTAGAGCTCATGCATGCGAATAAATATGCAAAGTGTGTGCAAAGTAATGTATTAATCAAAATAACATAAATAAACCATAAACACAAAATCAAAATAAAGTAACAGATAACAAGCAATTTATTTTATTTATTAACTTGTATGTATATTTTGAAAAATTAAAATAAAGAGAATGAAATTAAATATCAAATAAAACTAATTAAATCCAACAGTTATTAATAGCGCATAACTAAAATTTGGCCTAACTCTAAAAAATCCCCAGTGGAATCGCCAAGCTGTCGTAACGATTTTGGGACCGCCAGATGTAAAAGTGATGTTTTAAAATAGAGAAAAATAAATAAAAAGTGGAGTCACCACCAATCTTTGTTAGGGTGTGATTGGCCACCCAAAAGTTTATCTTTTTAATAAAACTATAAAATGGATTTAAAGTTTATCAAAAAGATAATTTCAGTCTAAGAAAAACCAGGTTGGGTCCGGGAGTCGGTTACGCATGGGGAAGGATTAGCACCCCCACAAAAAAGGGACAGAGGGAGAGAGAGAGAGCTAGGGGAGAGGTCTGGCCCTCCATCGTTCGATCGTCGGGCCATCGCTCCGGCCGCCACTTGGGTCATCGTCGACGGTGGTCGCTGGTGATCGAAAAATGTCGAAATACTTCCAGAAGCGCTCTTCAATGAGCTCTTTCAAGATCTGACCTCTTTTTTGTCGAAAGCAACCCCGATCAGCGTAGATTGGGGCTTAAAGTTTTTTTTTTCAATTTTTTTTGTTTGTTTTGTTGAAGCAAGACTGATCTGTTTTCTTGCTTTTGCAGGTAGCTTCGGTGCTGGGTTCCTCCCCGTGGGGAGGACTGTGGTTTCTATTTTTTTTTTTAGTTTTTTTTATAGAATCTCCCCCTACTTCTTTTCTGTCCGTCTTGGCTACGCTATGAGCTTTATTTATAGAGCTCCAGCCATACGTGTTTGGAGGGAAGGGCATGGGGCTCGATCATGGGATGTAAACATGAGCCCGCCTCTTTATTTTTTTTTATTTTCTGGTAGTTGGGTAGGATGAACAGGGTATGTGATGGGTGGTGGGCCTAGTGGCAGTGGTGCCGGGGATGGCACCAATGCCATCCTCAATTATTTTTCTTTTTTTTGTTTTTTTGCTATTTTTTGTATTATTTTTTGGTATTTATTTTTTTTGTATTTCGTATAATATTATTATTTTTATTTTTGAGAACAAAATTGATGTCAACACACATCATGTGCGCACACCCCCCGCCCCCCTCAATCGTTGGAACGCCCAATGCCACCAGTCAGGTTCTTCGACGATGCTTCGGTGATGGTGCCCCAGGCGAAAAAAAATGTGCCACCAGCACATGCTCGAGCCCAGCATGTGCACTCGCAACCCTCGGTCTGGTCCGATCTTACACTGGGAATGAACTCCATATGCTTAGACTGGGAATGAACTCCGTATGCCTAAGTCAACCCACGAAACGAGCGTACGGGCGCTCAGCCGACCAGAGGGGCAAGATGCACAAACTGAGGATCGATCGGGTCCCCCTTACGTACTGTTGATCCTGCTGCCGTAACCCTCGATACGGTCCAATCTTAGAATAGGAATGAACTCCGTATGCCTAAGCCATCTGACGAAACAAGCGAGCGGGCGGGCACTACGTCGGCCAGAGATGAAGGATGCGCAAGCCGTGGATCGATACAGCGGTAGGTGGGTTTAGGCACATCTTCATATTTCTGCCATGCCAATGCCATTTTTATGGCTTGTACATTCATACAATGGTCCCTTAAGCCTTCATGTGACGTTTCATGGCAAGACGACTCGTTTTCTATTTTTCATGATTTTTGAAACTTTTTACTGTTCAGGATTTTTTAAAAATTTTTCAGAAGGAGTTTTGGCCCCAAACTTGTAGATGTGATCCTTGTATTTTTCTTGGCATGCACAAAAAAATTCAGCTAAAAACTCAAAGTGTATAGGATTTTGTGACCATTTGAAAAAAGTGTCCCCATTTAAGACACTTTAATGGCTACTGGCAGCAAACCTGTAAAATCTCAAATGCTTTTTAAGGGGGTGTGAGTTCTCGAGGTTTGATGAGGGATAGGGGGCCAATATAAGGGCCAAGTACCAGCACCCTTCACACATCATGTGCGCACACCCCCCGCCCCCCAATCGTCGGAACCCCAATGCCGCCGGTCAGGTTCTTCGACGATGCTCCAGTGATGGTGCCCCGGGCGAAAAAAAAAAACGGCACCAGCACATGCCCGAGCCCAGCATGTGCACCTGCAACCCTCGATCTGGTCTGATCTTAGACTGGGAATGAGCTCCGTATGCCTAAGTGAACCCATGAAAAAAGCGTGCGGGCGCTAAACCGGCCAGAGGGGCAGAATGCACAAGCCGGGGATCGACCGAGTCCCTTCCTGCAAGCTACTGATCCTGCTACCGCAACCCTCAGTCTGGTCTGATCTTAGACTGGGAATGAACTCCGTATGCCTAAGCCAACCGATGAAATGAGCAGGCGGGCAGCCACTATGCCGGCTAGAGAGACAGGATGCGCAAGCCGTGGATCGATAGGGTGGTAGGTGGGTTTAGGCACATCTTCATATTTCTACCATGCCAATGCCATTTTTATGGCTTGTAAATTCATACAATGGACCCTTAAGCCTTCATGTGAAGTTTCATGGCAAGACGACTTGTTTTCTATTTTTCACGATTTTTGAAACCTTTTACAGTTCAAGATTTTTTTAAAATTTTTTCAAAAGGAGTTTAGGCATCAAACTAGGTAGACGAGATCCTTGTATTTTTTTTTGGCATTCACAAAAAAATTCAGCCAAAAACTCAAAGTGTACAGGATTTTGTGACCATTTGAAAAAAGTGTCCCCATTTCAGACACTTTAATGGCTACTGGCAGCAAACTTGTAAAATCTCAAATGCTCTCTAAGGGGGTGTGAGTTCTCGAGGTTTGATGAGGGATAGGGGGCCAATATAAGGGCCAAGTACCAGCACCCATCGCACATCATGTGCGCATACCCCCCCGGCCCCCCAATCGTCGGAACCCCAATGCCGCCGGTCAGGTTCTCCGACGATGCTCCGACGATGGTGCCCTGGGCGAAAAAGAAATACGGCACCAGCACATGCCCGAGCCCAGCATGTGCACCCATATCCCTCAGTTTGGTTCGATCTTACACTGGGAATGAACTCAGTATGCTTAGACTGGGAATGAATTCCGTACGCCTAAGTCAACCTACGAAATAAGCATGTGGGTGCTTAGTCGGCCAAAGGGGCAGGATGCCCAAGCCGGGGTTCGATCGGGTCTCCCCTAGCGTGCTACCGATCCTGCTACCGCAACCCTTGGTCCGGTCCAATCTTAGACTGGGAATGAACTCCATATGCCTAACCCAGTCAACGAAACAAGCGGACGGGCGGGCATTACGCCGGCCAGAGAGGCGGGATGCGTAAGCCATGGATCGATAGGGTGGTAGGTGGGCTTAGGCGTATCTTCATATTTTTGCCGTACCAATGCTATTTTTATGGCTTGTAAATTTGTACAATAGTCCCTTAAGCCTTCATGTGAAGTTTCATGGCAAGACGACTCGTTTTCTATTTTTCATGATTTTTGAAACTTTTTACAGTTCGAGATTTTTTTAAAATTTTTTTAGAAGGAGTTTTGGCCCCAACTTGGTAGACGTGATCCTTGTATTTTTGTTGGCATGCACAAAAACATTCAGCTCAAAACTTGAAGTGTACAGGATTTTGTGACCATTTGAAAAAAGTGTCCCCATTTTAGACACTTTAATGGCTACGGGCAGCAAACCTGTAAAATCTCAAATGCTCTTTAAGGGGGTGTGAGTTCTCGAGCTTTGATGAGGGATAGGGGGCCAATATAAGGGCAAAGTGCCATCACCCATCGCACATCATATGCGCACACCCCTCGCCCCCCAATCACCGGAACCCTAATGCTGCCGGTCAGGTTCTCCGGTGATGCTCCGGCGATAGTGCCCCAGGCGAAAAAAAATGTGGCACCAGCGCATGTCCGAGCCTAGCTTGTGCACCCGTAACCCTCGGTCCGATCTGATCTTACACTGGGAATGAACTCCGTATGCTTAGACTGGGAATGAACTCCGTATGCCTAAGTTAACCCGCGAAATGAGTGTGCGGGCGCTCAACCAGCCAGAGGGGCAGGATGCACAAGCCGGGGATCGGAAGGGTCCCCCCTACGTGCTACCGATCCTACTACCACAACCCTTTGTTCGGTCTGATCTTAGACTGGGAATGAACTCTGTATGCCTAAGCCAACAGACGAAACGAGCGGGCGGGCGGGCACCACGTCGGCCAGAGAGGCCGGATGCGCAAGCCGTGGATCGATAGGGTGGTAGGTGGGTTTAGGCACATCTTCATATTTCTACCATGCCAATGCCATTTTTATGGCTTGTAAATTCATACAATGGTCCCTTAAGCCTTCATGTGAAGTTTCACGGCAAGATGACTCCTTTTCTATTTTTCATGATTTTTGAAACTTTTTACTGTTTGAGATTTTTTTAAAATTTTTTCAGAAGGAGTTTTGGCCCCACACTTGGTAGACATGATCGTTCTATTTTTGTTGGCTTCCACAAAAAAATTCAGCTAAAAACTTTGAAGTGTATAGGATTTTGTGACCATTTGAAAAAGTGTCCCCATTTCAGACACTTTAATGGCTACTGGCAGCCAACCTGTAAAATCTCAAATGCTCTTTAAGGGGTTGTGAGTTCTCGAGGTTTGATGAGAGATAGGGAGCCAATATAAGGGCCAAGTACCAGCACCCATCGTACATCATGTGTCCACACCCCCCCGCCCCTTCAATCGTTGAAACCCCAATGCTGCTGGTCAGGTTCTCCGGTGATGGTGCCCCGGTCAAAAAAAAATGTGGCACCAGCACATGCCCGAGCCCAGCATGTGCACTCACAACCCTCAGTCCGGTCTGATCTTACACTGGGAATGAACTCCGTATGCCTAAGTCAACCTACGAAATGAGCGTGCAGGCGCTTAGCCAGCCAGAGGGGCAGGACGCACAAGTCGGGGATCGATCGAGTCCCCCCCTGCGTGCTGCCAATCCTGCTGCCACAACCCTCGATCTGGTCCGATCTTAGACTGGGAATGAACTCCGTATGCCTAAGCCAACCGAAGAAACTAGCGGGCGGGCAGGCACTACGCCGGCCAGAGAGGGGGGATGCGCAAGCCGTGGATCGATAGGGTGTGGTAGGTGAGTTTAGGCACATCTTCATATTTTTGCCATGCCAATGCCATTTTTATGGCTTGTAAATTCATACAATGGTCCCTTAAGCCTTCATGTGAAGTTTCATGGCAAGACGACTCGTTTTCTATTTTTTATGATTTTCCAATCTTTTTACGGTTCATGATTTTTTAAAATTTTTTTCAGATGGAGTTTTGGTCCCAAACATGGTAGACATGATCCTTGTACTTTTTTTGGCATGTACAAAAAAATTCAGCTAAAAACTCGAAGTGTACAGGATTTTGTGACCATTTGAAAAACGTGTCCCCATTTCAGACACTTTAATGGCTACTGGCAGCAAACTTGTAAAATCTCAAATGCTCTTTAAGGGGGTATGATTTCTCGAGGTTTGATGAGGGATAGGGGTCCAATATAAGGGCCAAGTACCAGCACCCATCGCACATCATGTGCACACACCCCCCGCCCCCCAATCGTCGAAACCCCAATGCCGCAGGTCAGGTTCTTCAACGATGCTCCGACGATGGTGCCCCAGGCGAAAAAAAAATACGGCACCAGCATATGCTTGAGCCCAGCATGTGCACCCGCAACCCTCAGTCTGGTTTGATCTTACACTGGGTATGAACTCCGTATGCTTAGACTGGGAATGAACTCCGTATGCCTAAGTCAAGCCATGAAACGAGCGTGCGGGCACTCAGTCGACCGGAGGGGCAGGATACCCAAGCCGGGATTTGGCTAGGTCCCCCCAGCATGCTGTCGATCCTACTACCACAACCCTCAGTTTGGTTCAATCTTAGACTGGGAATGATCTCTGTATGCCTAAGCCAACCGACGAAACGCTGGCCAGAAAGGCGGGATGCGCAAGCCGTGGAACGATAGGGTGGTAGGTGGGTTTAGGCACATCTTCATATTTTTGCCGTGCCAATGCCATTTTTATGGCTTGTAAATTCATACAATGGTCCCTTAAGCCTTCATGTGAAGTTTCATGGCAAGACGACTTGTTTTCTATTTTTCACGATTTTTGAAACTTTTTACGGTTCGAGGATTTTTTTTAAATTTTTCAGAAGGAGTTTTGGCCCAAACTTGGTAGACGTGATCCCTGTATTTTTGTTTGGCATGCACAAAACAATTCAACTAAAAACTCGAAGTGTACAGAATTTGTGACCATTTGAAAAAAGTGTCCCCATTTCTAAACATTTCATGACGGACTGGCAGCAAACCTGTAAAAAAAAAAAAAATCTCAAATGCTCTTTGAAGGGGGTGTAGATGTTTCTCGAGGTTTGATGAGAATAGGGGAAGCCAATATAAGGGCCAATGTACCAGCACCCGTCGCCCATTATGTGCGCACACCGCCCCGTCCCCAATCATCGGAACCCTAATGCCGCCGGTCAGG
>NW_019168015.1:2627941-2689517 GCF_002303985.1 Durio zibethinus | reverse complement strand
GTTTGTTTGTTGAAGGCAAGCACCTGATCTTATTGGTGTGGCTTGCTTTGGTAGGTACTTCGCGCCTGGGAGTTCCTCCTACGGGGAGGAACTGTGGTTTTTGTGTTTTTTTGTAATTTTTTTTTACAGGAATCTCCCCCTCTTTCTTCTCTGTCCGCTATTTGGGCTTCGCTATGAGCTCCTTATGTGTACAGAGCTCCAGGCCATATGCGTGTTTTAGAGGGAGAGCGCATGGGGCTCGATCACGGGATGTAAACACGAGCCCGCCCTCTTTATTTCTTCTGTATTTTCTGGTAGTAGGGTAGGATGAACAGGGTAATGTGATGGGTGGTGGGCCTGGTGGCAGTGGCGGCACCATGCCATCCTCAATTATTTTTCTTTTTTTTTTTTGCTATTTTTTTGTATTATTTTTGGTATTTATTTTTTTGTATTTCGTATAATATTATTATTTTTATTTTTGAGGACAAAATTGATGTCAACAGCTGCCCCTCTTTGCACATTACTGAGAATCAGGAATAGGGCAAAGACAAAGACAACGATTTTGTCCGAAAACGGATCGTGAATTTTTTTTTTAAACAAAACAATTAGGATGACACCGCAAGTTTAAAAAAAATAATAAATCGATCGAGATAACACACGTGAATCAAAATTATGCCGGAGGTCTTACAGAATAGACTGGGATAACATCGCAGTCAAAAGATAAAGAATCGATCGGGATAACACCGCGAATCGAAATTATGTCGAAGGTTCTTACAAAATCGACTGGGATAACATCGTAAGTCAAAAGATAAGGAATCGATCGAGATAACCACGCGAATCAAAATTATGCTCGGAGGTCTTAAGAATCATACCTGGAGGTCTTATAGAATCATGCCCGGAGGTCTTACAGAATCGACTGGAATAAAATTGTAAGTTGAAAGATAAGGAATCGATCGGGATAACATCGTGAATCGAAATTATGCCCGGAGGTCTTAAAAATCGTGCTCGAAGGTCTTACAGAATCATGCCCGGAGGTTTTACAGAATTGACATCGGGTAACATCGCAAGTCAGAAATAAAAATCGATCGGGACAACACCGTAAATCCAAATTATGCCTATAGGTCTTACAAATCTCAAAATCTTTGAATGCTCCTTATAATCAGAAGCGATGAAACTGTAAAATTTGAAAATCTTTTAATCTTGAAAGTCTTGCGCAGAGGCTTTTAGATATTATGCCTGGAGGTCTTACAAATCTCAAAATCTTTAAATGCTCCTCATAATCAGAGGTGATGAAACTTTAAAATTTGAAAATTTTTTTGAAAATGTTTTTTTTTTCAAATCAGATTTAATGAATGCAATCAATGATACAAATGTCCATCTTGATCAAATGATGCTAATGGAAATGTTGATAAAAATATAAATTTCAATGCAAATGCAAGGATGCGAATGCTTGATGCAACTATATTTGACAATGACAATGTTCTTTCATGTAATGCTTTTACAAATACCTTTTCTTAGGATGCGGATGCCATAGTTTTGCAAATATGAAAAATTTTTTTATGGTGCGAATGCAAATATCTTGTGCAAGTGCAAATGCAAGTGATGCAAATGCAAATGTCTTTCTTGTAGTACAGATGTAAGTGATGCAAATGCAAATATCCCTTTCATGATGCACAGATAAGCGATGCAAATTTGAATATCTCTTTTTTTTTTAGGTTAAATGTCTTTCTCATGATACAAGTAATGCAAATGCAAGATCTTTCAAAAGGTTATGTATCGAGAAATTTTATTATGGATAGAACTTTGAAACTCTAAAACTTCTTTTGGGGCTAAATAAACTTGGCTTAAATTTATTGAAGGCCAGCTAAACTGGGCTTAAATCTTCATTTGAAGCCAGATAAACTAGGTTTAAAACCTCATTGATGGCCAGATGAACTGGGCTTAAAGCTTCATTAATGGCCAGATAAACTGGGCTTAAAGTTTCATTGAGAGCCAGATAAACTGGGCTTAAAGCTTCATTAATGGCCAGATAAACTAGGCTTAAATATCATTGATGGCCAGATAAACTGGGCTTAAATCTTCATTTGAGGCCAGATAAACTGGGCTTAAATTTTCATTGATGGCCAGATAAACTGGGCTTAAAACTTCATTAATGGCCAGATAAACTGGGCTTAAATTTTATTTTATTTTATTTTATTCCTTTTTAGAATTTGGCGATCCCTATCAAAAATGAAAAAGGTGAGGATTTTCTTTCCAAATGGATGTAATAGTTTTGTAGATAGCGATGTTGATTCAAAAGGTTCCAATCCTTGAAGGGAGTGAAAGAGGCATGCAAGCTCACAAATGAAACACAAGCTTTTCTAAAAGCATGAATTCCTTGAAAATCAAACATATTCAACATTTTTCTTAGTCTCCAAATGCGACATTTTGATATATGTTAAGATCAGCTGTAAGGGCTTAAGATTTTAAAGGGTTTTTGGGAATAATCAACCCATCTCAGACTTCTATGGCTTTGATATTTTAGATCTTTCAAAAGGTTTGGCTTTACTTTTGTTTAGCATCCACCATACTTAGCATCAGAAGTGACCTTTCAGGGTTGGCTCTAGACTGCCCTTTTGAGGGTTTTCACCCTAGAGCCACATTTATTTCTATTTTTCTCTTTTTTTTTTTTACACACCATGCACTTGAGAATTCAAATCTAATCCAAAAGAGGAAAAGAATTTTTTTCAAAAAGGAAAACTCAAAAAATTAATGTTCATTTTTCAAGAGAAACTCTTCAAGTTTAAGCTTTCATGCCTGATCCAATATGGACTTTTCAAAGGTTGTAATGTAGGTTAAGGTTCATGGTCGCCAAAGAAAAGGATAAAAAGGCCCAAAACAACTATTTAAGGGTATTTGAAACTAAGGATCATTTTTCATTGGAAGGATACACTCTAAGGTATATTCTATTTTGTGCTTTCCACCAATTCATTTCTTTCCCTTTTTTTTTTATTCTTCCTTTCCTTTTTTTTACACCCTTTCACTGAGTGGATTCAAAACTTTTATGAACTTTTATACTGGGTTTGTGCCCCTATCACATGAGATTCCATTAGACATTCTCATTCTTATCCTTCAAACGTATTTCTTTTTTTTGTTTTTTTTTCACAAATATGAAAAGTGATCCTTAGTCAGGGTTTATTTTGAAAGAATTCAATCAAGCTCAAAGGGGTAACAAGAGATAAATTTTTATTTTTGTGAAGAGATAATGAAAGATGGCCATTTGTCACTTCAAGCATAAACACTTAAATTGAAGACTACTCTTCAGGAAAATGAACTTGGAAAAAGGTTTTTTTCTTTTTAATCTCAAAAAAAATTTTTGTTTTTTTTTTTTCAAAACCTTGACTTTGTCATAACCTTTTTTGGATTTGCTCAAATTTTTTAGTGCATGATGTCATAACCAATTTTTCTTCTTTTTTTTTTTTTCTCTTTTTTTGTTGTTTTTATTTTTTTTATGCCCCATAGTTCACACCTAGATTCATTTTGCCAGTAACACGTTTCATGAAAGATGTCCCATTTTAGCAAACCACCCATAATGAAAGTAATTACAAAAGAAGGGTCATATGAAATGGATAAGAAAAAGATTATGTGGGGTAAACATGTTTAAGGTATCAAATGATCTAAGTTACTCCACAAAAAGAGAACAAAAGGGTTAATCATAACTCAAGTTGCCTTAGAGGTAATGAGATATTTCTTTTCTGACAAATATACCTCAAGACAAAGGATCGGGTTAATTTTGGGATAAAAAAACTGAAATGGTAGTATGCTTAAGTGTATTTTGGATTTGAAAATTTTGGAACTGCAGCATAATCTTATCATATTCAATTATCGCATTTGAATTCTAAAAAAAAAAGTCATATAGACTTGATTTTCTAGGAACCACACATTTGTTAATGGCTGTTTCATTTGTTCATTGCCTTAGAAAAGAATATTGCCAACAATATCAGGTGAAAATAAGGTTCACAAATTCGAATTTAAGGCTATCAAGGGGTCATGACTGATGAAATGGGGTCAACTGAATGAGCAAATTGGCATTTAGGTATTTGAAAATTTTCTAATAGTGATCGCCAATTCATCTTAGACTCAAAACTTCATTTTTTCTTTTTCTCTTTTTTTGTTTTTTTTTCTCAAGAAAATTTCTCTAGCCTTGGTAGTTAACCACATGAGGCTTTATTCACATCTAATATCTTCCCTTTTTTTTAAAAAAAAAAACCAACTATATATCGAAACTTACACGAAATAAAACACTATGATGCACAATGTTTGCTCATGCAATGCAAACCTTAAGACTTGACCAAAAAGAATTTATTATCTAGATCATACTCTTGAGGTGATATTTAAAGTTACATAAACAAAAGTTTTCCCCTTGATGTTTCAACTTTAGCATCACTAACTTGCAACTTTACTACTATCAATCATCAAAACCACCAACTAGCTCTTTAAACTTTGCAGCATCTGCATCGATCAAAGCTTGAACTTTATCCTTGAAGGCAGTACAATCTTCTATGGAATGCCCCTTAACTCCATCATGAAATTCACATTTAGCATTAGGATCATACCACTTCGGGTACGGAGGCTTTCTGGGTCTTGCAGGAACAACAGAGATCATATGATTCTCTATCAGTAAAGTAAAGAGCTCAGCGTAAGGTATTGAAAGTGAATGATACACTTTGGCTCTCTTTCTCTTACGACTCTGTGAATGGCTTAAGTTGATCCTTGGTTCTGTTCGTGGTGAAGGAATTTGAGCATACAGATGAAGTGGTCGAGGAAAATCATCGATCGTAAATATTGGTTGGGGGCAATATGGTAGCCATTGTGAATAATCATCTGTTGGATCTTCTTGCATCATGGTGAGATTTCTCTCATTTTGCCCTTTAACAATTATTTCTTGGGCTTGTTTTGCAAAAATATCTCCTCTTTTTTCATCACCAGTATTTATAATTCTTCCCCTTCTTATCCCATCCTCAATTCTACCCACAGCAAACAATAAATTTGCAAACTCTTATGAAGTATTGCTGATCAACTTATCATAATAGGGAGAAGGAAGGGTATCCACAAATAGGGAATTCAACTCCCTATTGGTAAGAGGTGGTTGTACCTGTGATGCCATATTCTTCCATCTAACAGCATATTCTTTGTAGCTCTCATTGGGTTCTTTCTCATATTTTGGAGGGTTAATCGATCCGGAGCTAACTCCAACATATATTGGTATTGCTTCAAGAATGCCCGTGATAAATCTCTCCAAGTATGAATTTGACTGCTTTTCAAACTATGATACCAATTAGCTGCTGTCCCAGTCAAACTTTCTTGAAAGACATGAATAAGTAGCTTTTCATCACCAGCATACCCAACCATTTTGTGACAGTATTGAGCCAAATGTATTTTAGGACATCCAGTTTCATTATACTTTTCAAAATTCAGGGCTTTGAATTTTGATGGAATAATGAGATCAGGCACTAGACTAAGCTCGTTGGCGTCAACATTCTCGTAGACATCATGACTTTCAATTGCTTTCAATCTCCCTTCCAACAGATCATACTTATCTTTCATCACTATATCTTCTGATGGATCTGGCACCCTCTTCAATTTCTTCAATTTTTTATGATCATCCACATTAGGCACAGTAGTGAAGTCGTGAGGAGTATGCCCAGGATTGATATTTGTCTGAACTGATGGTAACTTGGTAAAATGGCCAATATAAGGTTGATCAGTTGTTTGAGGTGTTTGTGACACATGGGGATCTTGAACATATGTGAACCCAGATAGATACAATGGTGTCTCGACAGCTGTTTCCTCCCTTGTCCTGTACGTCTCAACAACTTCTTTTCCTTTTGTCAATTCCACTATCATCTGTTTTAATTCTGTCAGTTGTCTGTTCACGTTTTGTTGCATTCCTGTAACTGTTTCACCGATCTCTCCTTGGGTTTTTTCTACTCTATCCATTCGACTGGCACCTTCATTTTCCATGATTATGGTACTAGCTCGAGTGCTATAAGTGTGCAGACTCAACTGACCTCGTTTCCTAAGATAGCTATCCTTGAATCTTTTATTAATCATCAGAAGTCAGAAATGCATGGCATGAATTCTATTGTATATAAAAAAAAATTGCTTCGAAGGTTTGACGAAAGTATATTTACAATTATCATTCCTTGTCCTTAGCTGGCATGAAAAGCAATGAATTCAAGCAAATGATGCATGATATGCAAGTTAAATTTTGTTGTTTTGGTGAGGGGAAACTTGAATTCCATCCTATATTCAAAATGGGTCATCTAGATATATCTTTTCTGTCTCAAAAGTTTGGTGAAAACATACTTGCAACCATCATTCTTTCTTATACTCTTTTAGGCGTGCCAATAAAATAAACAGATGCATCAATTCATAGAAAATCTAGGTTAAAAGAAGTTTCCATTCATTTCCAAAAGCATCAAGTTTACACATCATGAACTATTCTAGGGCTGGGGCCAAAAAGTGCCAAACCTACTCCCACTTCCCTTTGTTTCTCCTAAAAAATAGTTGACTATGATTACTAGGGAGGATAACTCTTTGCTTAAAAAGCTTTTTATTCATCATCCTGACCAACCCTACTGTTGCCTGCAGCACTGCCTACCATTTTGACATGGATCAAAGAAGGGTTGTTGTGAATAACTGGCTTCATCTTGGTATCAAAACTCAGATATCCAGCTTTCATCAGTCCTTGCACCCTATGTTTCAAAGCTGTGCAATTTTCCAAAGAATGGCCAATGATGCCAAAATGGTATTCACATCGAGCATTGGGGTCATAGCATTCGGGGAAAGGTGGTTTGCGAGGTTCAGCAGGGATAGGGGCAATGAGATAATTTTCTAGAAGTAATGGGTACAACTCTGCGTAGGACATGGGTATCAGATCAACAAGGATTTTTTCTTTGGTGTTACCGAAGTTTTTCTATCCTACAGTTGGTTTGCTTTGCTGAAAAGATGATAGTTTAGTTGGTCTTGAGGTGAATTGAGAAACTTTGGGTCGAAGATTGGGTTCAAAAGGTAATGATGGTATAGCATGCTGAACAGGCGATTGTGAAATATGAGATGGTGGATATGGGTTCAGGTGTGAAATTCTTGGTGGTTGCATGAAAATTGGGGGTCTAATCTTAGGTACTTGGAAAGGAGGTTGAAAATGGTCATAAGGAGGATTTAGGTATGGGTTTGGACTTGGGATAGTTTGTGGAGGTTGTTTGAAGCCAGCTGACTTATTTTTGGAAATCAAACTCTTGAGCTCAGTCATTTGCATGGCCAGTTCACCCATTCCTCTCTTGAGTTCGCCCAAACCTTGGTCATTGTTGAGATCACCCAATGCTTTAGCATGCTCTGGCAGAATGCTGGAACTAATGGGAGCCAATTGACCTTGACTTGATGGAAGTGACAACGGTATTTGAGGAGCAACTAATTCAACCATACCACTACTTTTAACCATTTCTATCAATTGAGCCATTTGTCATTTCATCTCTCGAAGCTCAAGCCATAATTCCTCTTGATTCAACTCCAAAGCACTAATCCTTACTTCTAATTGATCTCCCATTTTCGTGACTCTGATTCCCACCAAGACAGACAACTTATTCCAAGACTTAGACAAAAAATTCTAGATTACTACCCTTATTGAATGAATATCATAAAAACAATGACACACGAAGTATGAATACATGAATATGATGGCTAAAGAATGTCATGAAATGCGTATATGCCTATAACAATGAATTTTTATATGTACAAATGACCCAAATGAAAATTTTTATCAACCATGACTGTGTATGTAAGGAATATTATATTGCCGAGATAGTGGGATATGAAATGCAACGTTTGTTCCATACGACCTTACCATTCATGAATTTATATGCATGAAATGCAATGACATATTTACATGAATGATGAGATGTATTCCTATGACTAATGCAGCATATTTGTATGGAATGCATGAACCTATCAAGTGCATGTTATATTTTTACATGGAATACAATGCTTGTATTATGCCAACCTAGTGAAACTGACACTACCTTTTATGATGCATATGGAATGGGATACATGTATTATTTTTTATGATGTATGAAATGCAAAAGATGAAACAAAATAAAAAAAAAATTTAGAGGGAAAAACAAAATAACTAGGACATGAAAATTGATTTTTTTATTGGGCCAATAAACAAAGAATTTAAGAAAAATCTTTAATTTTTTTGAAAACCACTTTTTTTTTGTTTTTTTGGCTTGTTGGATAATGCTTTAAAAAAAATCACTTTATTCTAAAATATTTTATGAAATTGCAAAATTTGAACAATTACCAAATGAATGAACTACATGTAAAGAGGAAATTTATATATATATATTTTTTAAGAAAATGCTTTTCTTTTGGTTATTTCTATAAAAAGATCGGCAAGATTCATATGGCTTACGATATGCTGGGTTAAGGTTTATGCGTCTAACGGTTCCCAAACTATTCCTCACATCGTTGTCTGGATAGACTAGTAAGGTTCCCCGATCCTCACCCATTACAGGTTACTAACGGAAAGGGTTCAGTCTGAGTGGAAGTGTTTCACTAGCAAATGCGGAGGTTATCACCTCACGAGAGCGTAGCTACTTCACTTCCTCCTAAAAGGGAAAGAGCCCGGGTTTAGAGCTCATGCATGCGAATAAATATGCAAAGTGTGTGCAAAGTAATGTATTAATCAAAATAACATAAATAAATCATAAACACAAAATCAAAATAAAGTAATAGATAACAAGCAATTTATTTTATTTATTAACTTGTATGTATATTTTGAAAAATTAAAATAAAGAGAATTAAATTAAATATCAAATAAAACTAATTAAATCCAACAGTTATTAATAGCGCATAACTAAAATTTGGCCTGACTCTAAAAATCCCAGTGGAGTCGCCAAGCTGTCGTAACGGTTTTGGGACCGCCAGACGTAAAAGTGATGTTTTAAAATAGAGAAAAATAAATAAAAAGTGGAGTCGCCACCAATCTTTGTTAGGGTGTGATTGGCCACCCAAAAGTTTATCTTTTTAATAAAACTATAAAACGGATTTAAAGTTTATCAAAAAGATAATTTCGGTCTATGAAAAACCAGGTTGGGTCGGGTCGGTTACGCATGGGGAAGGATTAGCACCCCCACAAAAAAGGGACAAAGGGAGAGAGAGAGAGCTAGGGGAGAGGTCTGGCCCTCCACGTTCGATCGTCGGGCCACCGCTCCGGCCGCCGCTTGGGTCATCGTCGACGGTGGTCGCTGGTGATCGAAAAATGTCGAAATACTTCCAGAAGCGCTCTTCAATGCGCTCTTTCAAGATCTGACCTCTTTTTTGTCGAAAGCAACCCCGATCAGCATAGATCGGGGCTCAAAGTTTTTGTTTTCAATTTTTTTTGTTTGTTTTGTTGAAGCAAGACTGATCTGTTTTCTTGCTTTTACAGGTAGCTTCGGTGCTGGGTCCTTCCTGTGGGAGGACTGTGGTTTTCTATTTTTTTTTTTTAGTTTTTTTTTATAAAATCTCCCCCTCCTTCTTTTCTGTCTGTTTTGGCTTCGCTATGAGCTCTTATTTATAGAGCTCCAGCCATGTGTTTGGAGAGAAGGGCATGGGGCTTGATCATGGGATGTAAACATGAGCCCGCCTTTTTATTTTTTTTTATTTTCTGGTAGTTGGGTAGGATGAACAGGTATGTGATGGGTGGTGGGCTGGTGGCAGTGGTGCCGGGGATGGCACCAATGCCATCCTCAATTATTTTTTCTTTTTTTCTTGTTTTTTTGCTATTTTTTGTATTATTTTTGGTATTTATTTTTTTTGTATTTCGTATAATATTATTATTTTTATTTTTGAGGACAAAATTGATGTCAACACACATAATGTGCGCACATCCCCCCGCCCCCTCAATCGTTGGAACGCCCAATGCCACCAGTCAAGTTCTTCGACGATGCTTCGGTGATGGTGCCCCGGGCGAAAAAAAAATGTGGCACCAGCACATGCTCGAGCCCAGCATGTGCACTCGTAACCCTCGGTCTGGTCCGATCTTACACTGGGAATGAACTCGTATGCTTAGACTGGGAATGAACTCCGTATGCCTAAGTCAACCCACGAAACGAGCGTGCGGGCGCTCAGCCAGCAGAGGGGCAGGATGCGACAAGCCGAGGATCGACGGGTTCCCCTTGCATGCTGCTCGATCCTACTACCGTAACCTCAGTTCGATCGATCTTAGACTGGGAAATGAATTCTCCGTATGCCTAAGCCAACCGACGAAACGAGCGGCGGGCGGGCACTATGTCGGCCAGAGAGGCAGGATGCGCAAGCGTGGATCGATAGGGTGGTAGGTGCGAGTTTAGGCACATCTTCATATTTCTGCCATGCCAATGCCATTTTATGGCTTGTAAATTCATACATGGTCCCTTAAGCCTTCATGTGAAGTTTCATGGCAAGACGACTCGTTTTCTATTTTTGACGATTTTGAAACTTTTTACGGTTCGGGATTTTTTAAAAATTTTTTCAGAAGGAGTTTCAGCCCCAAACTTGGTAGCCGCGATCCTTGTATTTTTGTTGGCATGCATAAAAAATTCAGCTAAAAACTCGAAGTGTACAAGATTTTGTGACCATTTGAAAAAAGTGTCCCCATTTCAAACACTTTAATGGCTATTGGCAGCAAACCTGTAAAATCTCAAATGCTCTTTAAGGGGGTGTGAGTTCTCGAGGTTTGATGAGGGATAGGGGGACAATATAAGGGCCAAGGACCAGCACCCATCGCAAATCATGTGCGCACACCCCCCGTCCCCCCAATCATCGGAACCCCAATGCTGCCGGTCAGGTTCTCCGGCAATGGTGCCCCGGGCAAAAAAAATGTGACAGCAGCACATGCCCGAGCCCAGCATGTGCACCCACATCCCTCGGTCTGGTCCGATCTTACACTAGGAATGAACTCGGTATGCTTAGACTGGGAATGAACTCCGTATGCCTAAGTCAACCCACGAAACGAGCGTGCGGGCGCTCAGCCGGCTAGAGGGGTAGGATGCGCAAGCTGGGGATCGACTAGGTCCCCCTTATGTGCTGCCAATCCTGCTACCACAAACCTCGGTTCGGTCCGATATTAGACTGGGAATGAACTCCGTATGCCTAATCCAACCGATGAAACGAGCGGGTAGGCGGGCACTATGCCGGCCAGAGAGGCGGGATGCACAAGCCGTGGATCGATAGGGTGGTAGGTGGGTTTAGGCACATCTTCATATTTCTGCCATGCTAATGCCATTTTTATGGCTTGTAATTCATACAATGGTCCCTTAAGCCTTCATGTGAAGTTTCATGGCAAGACGACTCGTTCTCTATTTTTTCAACCGATTTTCGAAACTTTTTACGGTTCAGGATTTTGTTAAAATTTTTTCACGAAGGAGTTTCTGTCCCCAACTTGGTAGATGTGATCCTTGCATTTTTTTTTGGCATGCACAAAAAAATTCAGCTAAAAACTCAAAGTGTACAGGATTTTTGTGACCATTTGAAAAAAGTGTCCCCATTTCAGACACTTTAATGGCTACTGGCAGCAAACCTGTAAAATCTCAAATGCTCTCTAAGGGGGTGTGAGTTCTCGAGGTTTGATGAGGGATAGGGGGCCAATATAAGGGCAAGTACCAGCACCATCGCACATCATGTGCGCACACCCCCATCGGCCCCCAATCGTCGGAACCCAATGCCGCCGGTCAGGTTCTCCGACGATGCTCCGGCGATGGTGCCCTAGGCGAAAAAGAAATGCGACACCAGCACATGCCCGAGCCCAGCATGTGCACCCATATCCCTCAGTTTGGTTCGATCTTACACTGGGAATGAACTCAGTATGCTTAGACTGGGAATGAATTCTATACGCCTAAGTCAACCCACGAAATGAGCGTGTGGGTGCTTAGCCAGCCAAAGGGGCAGGATGCCCAAGCCGGGGTTCAATCGGGTCCCCCCTAGCGTGCTACCGATCCTGCTACCGCAACCCTCAGTCCGATCCAATCTTAGACTGGGAATGAACTCCATATGCCTAAGCCAGTCGACGAAACGAGCGGGCGGGCTGGCATTACGTCGGCCAGAGAGGCGGGATGCGCAAGCCGTGGATCGATAGGGTGGTAGGTGGGCTTAGGCGTATCTTCATATTTTTGCCGTACCAATGCTATTTTTATGACTTGCAAATTTGTACAATGGTCCCTTAAGCCTTCATGTGAAATTTCATGGCAAGATGACTCGTTTTCTATTTTTCATGATTTTTGAAACATTTTATGGTTCGGGATTTTTTTTAAATTTTTTTCAGAAGGAGTTTTGGCATCAAAACCTGGTAGATGTGATCCTTGTATTTTTGTTGGCATGCATAAAAAAATTCAGCTCAAAACTCGAAGTGTACAAGATTTTGTGACCATTTGAAAAAAGTGTCCCCATTTTAGACACTTTAATGGCTACGGGTAGCAAACCTATAAAATCTCAAATGCTCTTTAAGGAGGTGTGAGTTCTCCAGGTTTGATGAGGGATAGAGGGCCAATATAAGGGCCAAGTACCAGCACCCATCGCACATCATGTGCGCACACCCCCCCCCCCCCAATCGTTGGAACCCCAATGCCGCCAATCAGGTTCTCCGACTATTCTCCGGTGATGGTGCCTCGGGCGAAAAAAAAATACGGCACCATCACATGCCCGAGCCCAACAAGTGCACCCACAACCCTCGGTCCAGTCTAATCTTACACTGGGAATGAACTCCGTATGCTTAGACTGGGAATGAACTCCGTATGCCTAAGTCTACCCATGAAACGAGCGTTCGGGCGCTCAGCCGACCAGAGGGGCAGGATGCACAAGCCGGCGATTAGTCGGGTCCCCCCCTATGTGCTACCGACCCTGCTGCCGCAACCCTTGGTTCGGTTTGATCTTAGACTGGGAATGAACTCCGTATGCCTAAGCCAAGCTGTGGCGGGCGAGCACTATGCCGGTAAGAGAGGCGGGATGCGCAAGCTGTGGATCGATAGGGTGGTAGGTGGGTTTAGGCCAATCTTCATATTTTCTGCCTGTGCAGTGCCAATTTTATGGCTTGTAAATTCATACAATGGTCCCTTAAGCCTTCATGTGAAGTTTCATGGCAAGACGACTTGTTTTCTATTTTTTCACAATTTTTGAAACTTTTTACGGTTCGAGATTTTTTTAAAATTTTTTCAGAAGTTGTTTTGGCCCCACACTGGTAGACGTGATCCTTATATTTTTTTTGGCATGCACAAAAAAATTCAGCTAAAAACTCGAAGTGTATAGGATTTTGTGACCATTTGAAAAAAAGTGTCCCCATTTCAGACACTTTAATGGCTACTGCAGCAAACCTGTAAAATCTCAAATGCTCTTTACAAGGGTGTGAGTTCTGGAGGTTTGATGAGGGATAGGGGCAATATAAGGGCCAAGTACCAGCACCCATCGCACATCATGTGCACACACCCCCTCCCCACCGATCGTCGGAACCCCAATGCCGTCCGTCAGATTCTCCGGTGATGCTCTGGTGATGGTGCCCCGAGCGAAAAAAATGCGGCCCACCACATGCCCGAGCCCAGCATGTGCACCCGTAACCCTCGGTCTAGTCCAATCTTACACTGGGAATGAACTCCGTATGCTTAGACTGGGAATGAACTTCGTATTCCTAAGTCAACCCACGAAACGAGCGTGTGGGTGCTCAGCTGGCCAGAGGGGTAGGACACGCAAGACGGGGATCGATCGGGTCCCCCCTTGGGTGCTACCGATCCTGCTACCACAACCATCGGTCTGGTCTAATCTTAGACTGGGAATGAACTCCGTATGCCTAAGCCAACCGACGAAACAAGTGGGCGGGCGGGCACTACACCAACCAGAGAGGCAAGATGCGCAAGCTGTGGATCGATAGGGTGGTAGGTGGGTTTAGGCACATCTTCATATTTCTGCCATGCCAATGCCATTTTTATGGCTTGTAAATTCATACAATGGTCCCTTAAGCCTTCATGTGAAGTTTCATGGCAAGACGACTCATTTTCTATTATTCATGATTTTTGAAACTTTTTACGGTTCGGGATTTTTTTGAAAATTTTTTCAGAAGGCGTTTTGGCCCCAAACTTGGTAGACATGATCCTTGTATTTTTGTTGGCATGCATAAAAAAATTCAGCTAAAAAATCGAAGTGTACAGAATGTTGTGACCATTTGAAAAAAGTGTCTCCATTTCAGACACTTTAATGGCTACTGGCAGCAAACCAGTAAAATCTCAATTGCTCTTTAAGGGGGTGTTAGTTCTCAAGGTTTGATGAGGGACAGGGGGCCAATATAAGGGCCAAGTACCAGCACCCATCGCACATCATTTGTGCACACCCCCCGCCCCGCAATCACCGAAACCCTAATGCCGTCGGTCAGGTTCTCCGACGATGGTGCCCTGGGTGAAAAAGAATGCAGCATTAGCACATGCCCGAGCCTAGCATGTGCACCCGCAACCCTCGATCTGATTCAATCTTACACTGGGAATGAACTCCGTATGCTTAGATTGGGAATGAACTTCGTACGCCTAAGTCAACCCACGAAATGAGAGTGCGGGTGCTCAACCAGCCAGAGGGACAGTATGCGCAAGTCGGGGATCGGTCGGGTCCCCCCTGCATGCTACCAATCCTGCTGATGTAACCCTTGGTCTGGTCTGATCCTAGACTGGGAATGAACTCCATATGCCTAAGCCTACCGACGAAACGAGCGGGCGGGTGGGCACTAAGCCGACCAGAGAGGAAGGATGCGCAAGCCGTGGGTCGATAGGGTGGTAGGTGGGTTTAGGCACATCTTCATATTTCTGCCATGCTAATGACATTTTTATGGCCTATAAATTCATACAATGGTCCCTTAAGCCTTCATGTGAAGTTTCATGGCAAGAGGACTTGTTTTCTATTTTTCATGATTTTTGAAACTTTTTACGGTTCGAGATTTTTTAAAATTTTTTCAGAAGGAGTTTTGGCCCCACACTTGGTAGACGTGATCCTTGTATTTTTTTTGGCATGCATAAAAAAATTCAGCTAAAAACTCGAAGTGTATAGGATTTTGTGACCATTTGAAAAAAATGTCCCCATTTCAGACACTTTAATGGCTACTGGCAGTAAACCTATAAAATCCCAAATGCTCTTTAAGGGGGTGTGAGTTCTCAAGGTTTGATGAGGGATAGGGGGCCAATATAAGGGCCAAGAACACCCAACCCACATCATGTGCGCACACCCCTCACCGCCCCCTAATCGTCGGAACCCCAATGCCGTCGGTCAGGTTCTCCGACGATGCTCCGGCGATGGTGCCCCGGGCCAAAAAAAATGCGGCACCAGCACATGCCAGAGCCCAACATGTGCGCCTGTAACCCTCGGTCTGGTCTGATCTTACACTGGGAATGAACTCCGTATGCTTAGACTGGGAATGAACTACGAACGCCTAAGTCAACCCACGAAATGAGCGTGCGGGCGCTCAGTCGGCTAGAGGGGCAGGATGAGCAAGCCGGGGATCGGTCGTGTCCCCTCTGCTGCTATCGATCCTGCTACCACAACCCTTGGTCCGGTCCGATCTTAGACTGGGAATGAACTCCATATGCCTAAGCCAACCAACGAAACGAGAGGGCGGGCGGGCACTACGCCGGCCAGAGAGGCAGGATGCACAAGCAGTGGATCGATAGGGTGGTAGGTTGGTTTAGGCACATCTTCATCTTTCTGCCATGCCAATGCCATTTTTATGGCTTGTAAATTCATACAATGGTCCCTTAAGCCTTCATGGGAAGTTTCATGGCAAGACGACTCGTTTTCTATTTTTCATGATTTTCAAAACCTTTTACGGTTCAAGATTTTTTTAAAATTTTTTCAAAAGGATTTTTGGCCCCAAACTTGGTAGACATGATCCTTGTATTTTTGTTGGCATGCATAAAAAAAGTTAGCTAAAAACTCGAAGTGTACAGAATTTTGTGACCATTTGAAAAAAGTGTCCCCATTTTAGACACTTTAATGGCTACTGGCATCAAACCAGTAAAATCTCAAATGCTCTTTAAGGGGGGGTTAGTTCTCGAGGTTTGATGAGGGATAGGGGGCCAATATAAGGGCTAAGTACCAGCACCCATCGCACATCATTTGCGCACACCCCCCCCCAATCGTCGGAACCCCAATACCGTCGGTCAGGGTCTCCAACGATGGTGCCCCAGGCGAAAAATATACGACACCAGCACATGCCCGAGCCCAGCACGTGCACCCGCAATGCTCGGTTTGGTCTGATCTTACATTGGGAATGAACTTCGTATGCCTAGACTAGGAATGAACTTCGTATGCCTAAGTCAAGTCATGAAATGAGCGTGCGGGCGCTCCCCGACCAGAGGGGCAGGGTGCGCAAGCCTGGGATCAGTCAGGTCCCCCCTGCATGCTACCAATCCTGCTGCTGCAACCCTTGATCCGATCTAATCTTAGACTGGGAATGAACTCCGTATGCCTAAGCCAATTGACGACAAGAGCGGGCGGGCGGGCACCAAGCCGGCTAGAGAGGCGAGATGCGCAAGCCATGGATCGATAGGGTGGTAGGTGGGTTTAGGCACATCTTCATATTTCTGCTGTGCCAATGCCATTTTTATGGCTTGTAAATTCATACAATGGTCCCTTAAGCCTTCATGTGAAGTTTCATGGCAAGACGACTCGTTTTCTATTTTTCACGATTTTTAAACTTTTTACGGTTCTAAATTTTTTAAAATTTTTTCAGAAGGAGTTTTGGCCCCAAACTTGGTAGACGTGATCCTTCTATTTTTTTGGCATGCACAAAAAAATTCAGCTAAAAACTCGAAGTGTACAAGATTTTGTGACCATTTGAAAAAAAGTGTCCCCATTTCAGACACTTTAATGGCTACTGGCAGCAAACCTGTAAAATCTCAAATGCTCTTTAAGGGGGTGTGAGTTCTCAGGTTTGATGAGGGATAGGGGGCCAATATAAGGGCCAAGTACCAGCACCCATCACACATCATGTGCGCACACCCCCCCGCCCCCAATCGTCGAACCCCAATGCCGCCGATCAGGTTCTCCGGCGATAGGTGCCCCGGGCAAAAAAAAATGTGGCACCAGCACATGCCCGAGCCTAGCATGTGCACTCACAACCCTCGGTCGGTTCGATCTTACACTGGGAATGAACTTCGTATGCTTAGACTAGGAATGAACTCCGTATGCTCATCCCACAAAACAAGCGTACGGGTGCTCAGTCGATCGAGGGGTAGGATGCGCAAGCTGGGGATCGACTGGGTCCCCCCTTGTGTGCTATTGATCCTGTTGCCACAACCCTCGGTTTGGTCTGATCTTGGACTGGGAATGAACTCCGTATGCCTAAGCCAACTGACGAAATGAGCGGGCTGGCGGGCACTACGCCGGCCAGAGAGACAGGATGCGCAAGCCATGGATCGATAGGGTGGTAGGTGGGTTTAGGCACATCTTCATATTTCTGCCATTCCAATGCCATTTTTATGGCTTGTAAATTCATACAATGGTCCCTTAAGTTCATGTGAAGTTTCACGGCAAGATGACTCGTTTTCTATTTTCATGATTTTTGAAACTTTTACTGTTCGAGATTTTTTTAAAATTTTTTCAGAAGGAGTTTGGCCCCACACTTGGTAGACATGATCCATTGTATTTTTGTTGGCTTCCACAAAAAAATTCAGCTAAAAACTTTGAAGTGTATAGGATTTTGTGACCATTTGAAAAAAGTGTCCCTATTTCAGACACTTTAATGGCTACTGGCAGCCAAACTGTAAAATCTCAAATGCTCTTTAAGGGGGTGTGAGGTTCTTAAGGTTTGATGAGGGATAGGGGGCCAATATAAGGGCCAAGTACCAAGCACCCATCGCACATCATGTGCGCACACCCCCCGCCCCCTAAATCGTTGAAACCCAATGCCGCCGGTCAGGTTCTCCGACGATGGTGCCCCGGGCAAAAAAAAATGTGGCACCAGCACATGCCCGAGCCCAGCATGTGCACTCACAACCCTCGGTCCGGTCTGATCTTACACTGGGAATGAACTCCGTATGCCTAAGTAAACCCACGAAATGAGCGTGCAGGCGCTTAGCCGGCCAGAGGGGCAAGATGCACAAGCCGGGGATCGGTCGGGTCCCCCCTACATGCTGTCGATCCTGTTGCTGCAACCCTCAATCCGGTCTAATCTTAGACTGAGAATGAACTCCGTATGCCTAAGCCAAGCGATGAAACGAGCAGGCGGGCGGGCATTACGCCAGCCAGAGAGGCGAGATTCGCAAGCCATGGATCGATAGGGTGGTAGGTGGGTTTAGGCACATCTTCATATTTTTGCCCTGCCAATGCCATTTTTATGGCTTCTAAATTCATACAATAGTTCCTAAGCCTTCATGTGAAGTTTCATGGCAAGACGACTCGTTTTCTATTTTCCATGATTTTTAAAACTTTTTACGGTTCTAGATTTTTTTAAAATTGTTTCAGAAGGAGTTTTGGCCCCAAACTTGGTGGACATGATCCTTGTATTTTTTTTGGCATGCACAAAAAAATTCAGCTAAAAACTTGAAGTGTACAGGATTTTGTGACCATTTGAAAAAAGTGTCCCCAATTCAACACTTTAATGGCTACTGGCAGCAAACCTGTAAAATCTCAAATGCTTTTTAAGGGGGTGTGAGTTCTCCAGGTTTGATGAGGGATAGGGGGCCAATATAAGGGCCAAGTACCAGCACCCATCTCCCATCATTTGTGCACACCCCCCCACCCATGCCAATCGCCGGAACCCCAATGCCGCCGGTCAAGTTCTCCGACAATGGTGCCCTGGGCGAAAACAAAATGCGGCACCAGCACATGCTCGAGCCTAGCATGTGCACCCGTAAGCCTCGGTCCGGTCCAATCTTACACTGGGAATGAACTCCGTATGCTTAGACTGGGAATGAACTCCGTATGCCTAAGTGAACCCATGAAACGAGCGTACAAGCGCTTAGCTAGCCAGAGGGACAAGCAGCACAAGCCGGGGATTGGTCAGGTCCCCCCCTGCATGCTGCCAATCCTACTATCGCAACCCTCGGTCTAGTCTGATCTCAGACTGGGAACGAACTCCGTATGCCTAAGCCAACCGATGAAACGAGCGGGCGGGAGGGCACTATGTCGGCCAGAGAGGCGAGATGCGCATGCCGTGGATCGGTAGGGTGGTTGGTGGGTTTAGGCACATCTTCATATTTCTGCCATGCCAAGGCCATTTTTGTGGCTTGTAAATTCATACAATGGTCACTTAAGCCTTCATGCGAAGTATCATGGCAAGACGACTCGTTTTCTATTTTTCATAATTTTTAAAACTTTTGACGGTTTGGGATTTTTTTAAAATTTTTTCAGAAGGAGTTTTGGCCCCAAACTTAGTAGATGTGATCCTTGTATTTTTTTTTGGCATGCATAAAAAAGTTCAGCTAAAAACTCGAAGTGTACAAGTTTTTGTGACCATTTGAAAAAAGTGTCCCCATTTTCGACACTTTAATGGCTACTGGCAGCAAACCTGTAAAATCTCAAATGCTCTTTAAGGGGGTGTGAGTTCTTGAGGTTTGATGAGGGGCAGGGGGCCAATATAAGGGACAAGTACCAGCACCCATCGCACATCATGTGCGCACACCCCCTGCCCCCCAATCGTCGAAACCCCAATGCCGTCGGTCAAGTTCTCTGGAGATGGTGCCCCAGGCAAAAAAAAATGCGGCACCAGCACATGCTTGAGCCCAGCATGTGCACCCGTAACTTTCGGTCCGGTCTGATCTTACACTAGGAATGAACTCTATATGCTTAGACTAGGAATGAACTCCGTATGCCTAAGTCAACCCACGAAATAAGCGTGTGGGTGCTCAGCTAGCTAGAGGGGCAGGATGCGCAAGTCGAGGATCGACTGAGTCCCCCCCTGCGTGTTACTGATCTTGCTGCTGCAACCCTCGGTCTGGTTCGATCTTAGACTGGGAATGAACTCCATTTGCCTAAGCCAATCGATGAAATGAGCGGGCAGGCGGGCACTACGCCGACCAGAGAGGCGGGATGCGCAATCCGTGGATCGATAGGGTGGTTAGTGGGTTTAGGCATGTCTTCATATTTCTGCCATGCCAATGCCATTGTTATGGCTTGTAAATTCATACAATGGTCCCTTAAGCCTTCATGTGGAGTTTCATGGCAAAACGACTCATTTTCTACTTTTCAAGATTTTTGAAACTTTTTACAGTTCAAGATTTTTTAAAAATTTTTTTGGAAGGAGTTTCGCCCCCAAAATTGGTAGACCTGATCCTTGTATTTTTTTTGGCATGCACAAAAAAATTCAGCTAAAAACGCGAAGTGTATAGGATTTTGTGACCATTTGAAAAAGTGTCGCCATTTCAGACACTTTAATGGTTACTGGCAGCAAACCTATAAAATCTCAAATGCTCTTTAAGGGGGTGTGACTTCTCGAGGTTTGATGAGGGATAGGGGGCCAATGTAAGGGCCAAGTACCAGCACCCATTGCACATCATGTGCACACACCCCCAATCGCTGGAACCCCAAAGCCGCCGGTCAGGTTCTCTGACGATGCTCTGGCGATGGTGCCCCAGGCAAAGAAAAAATGCTGCACCAGCACATGCCCAAGCCCAGCATGTGCACCCACAACCCTCGGTCCGGTTCGATCTTACACTGGGAATGAACTCCTTATGCTTGGACTGGGAATGAGCTCCGTATGCCTAAGTCAACCCACGTAACGAGCGTGCGACGCTCAGTCGACCAGAGCGGCAAGATGTGCAAGCCGGGGATCAATCGGGGCCCCCCTACGTGTTGCCGATCCTGCTGCCACAACCCTCGGTCCGATCTGATCTTAGACTAGGAATGAACTCCGTATGCCTAAGCCAACCGATGAAACGAGCAGGCGGGTGGGCACTACGCGGGCCAGAGAGACGGGATGCGCAAGCTATGGATCGATAGGGTGGTAGGTGGGTTTAGGCACATCTTCATATTTCTACCATGCCAATGCCATTTTTATGGCCTGTAAATTCTTACAATGGTCCCTTAAGCCTTCATGTGAAGTTTCATTGCAAGACGACTCGTTTTCTATTTTTCACGATTTTTAAAACTTTTTACGGTTCGGTATTTTTTTAAAATTTTTTTAGAAGGAGTTTTGGCCCCAAACTTGGTAGACATGATCCTTGTATTTTTTTTGGCATGCACAAAAACATTCAGCTAAAAACTCGAAGTGTACAGGATTTTGTGACAATTTGAAAAAATTATCCCCATTCTAGACACTTTAATGGCTACTGGCAGCAAACCTATAAAATCTCAATGCTCTTTAAGGGGGTGTGAGTTTCTAGAGGTTTGATGAGCAATAGGGGGCCAATATAAGGGCCAAGGTACCAGCACCCTCGCACATCACGTGCACACACCCCCCTCGCCCCCCCAATCATCGAAACCGCAATGCCGCCGGTCAGGTTCTCCGATGATGCTCCGGCGATGGTGCCCCGAGCGAAAAAAAATGTGACACCAGCACATGCCCGAGCCCAGCATATGCACCCGCAACCCTCGGTCCGGTCCAATCTTCCACTGGGAATGAACTTTGTATGCTTAGACTGGGAATGAACTCTGTATGCCTAAATCGACCCACGAAACGAATGTGCGGGAGCTCAGCCGACCAGAGGGGCAGGATGCACAAGCCGGTGATCGGTCGGGTCCCCCCCTTTGTGCTACTGATCCTGCTGCTGCAACCCTTGGTCTGGTCTAATCTTAGACTGGGAATGAACTCGATATGCCTAAGCCAACCGACGAAACGAGCGGGTGTGCGTGCACCATGCTGGCCAGAGAGACGGGATGCGTAATACATGGATTGGTAGCTGGGTTTAGGCACATCTTCATATTTTTGCCATGCCAATGCCATTTTTATGGCTTGTAAATTCATACAATGGTCCCTTAAGCCTTCATGTGAAGTTTCATGGCAAGACGACTCATTTTCTATTTTTCACGATTTTTAAAACCTTTTACGGTTTGGGATTTTTTTTAAATTTTTTCAGAAGGATTTTTCGCCCCAAACTTGGAAGACGTGATCCTTGTATTTTTGTTGGCATGCACAAAAAAATTCAGCTAAAAACTTGAAGTGTACAGGATTTTGTGACCATTTGAAAAAACTATCCCCATTTCAGAAACTTTAATGGCTACTGGCAGCAAACCTGTAAAATCTCAAATGCTCTTTAAGGGGGTGTGAGTTCTCGAGGTTTGATGAGGGATAGGGGGTCAATATAAGGGCCAAGTACCGATACCCATCATGTGCGCACACCCCCTCCGCCCCCCCAATGGGCGGAACCCCAATGCTATCGGTCAGGTTCTCCGGCGATGGTGCTCGAGGTGAAAAAAAAATGCGGCACCAGCACATGCCCGAGCCCAGCTTGTGCACTCGCAACCGTCAGTCTGATCCGATTTTACACAGGAAATGAACTTCGTATGCTTAGATTGGGAATGAACTTCGTATGCCTAAGTCAACCCATAAAAAAAGCGTACAGGCGCTCAGCCAGCCAGAGGGGCAGGATGCGCAAGTCAGGGATCGATCGAGTCCCCCCTGTGTGCTGCCAATCCTACTGCCACAACCCTCGGTTTGGTCTGATCTTAGACTAGGAATGAACTTTGTATGCCTAAGCCAACCGACGAAATGAGCGGACGGGCGGGCAGTACACCGGTTAGAGAGGCGAGATCTGCAAGTCGTGGATCGATAAGGTGGTAGGTGGGTTTAGGCACATCATCATATTTTTGCCATGCCAATGCCATTTTTATGGCTTGTAAATTCATACAATGGTCCCTTAAGCCTTCATGTAAATTTTCATGGTAAGATGATTCGTTTTCTATTTTTCATGATTTTCAAAACTTTTTACGGTTCAGGATTTTTTTAAAATTTTTTCAAAAGGAGTTTTGGCCCCAAACTTGGTAGACATGATCCTTGTCTTTTTTTTGGCATGCACAAAAAAATTCAGCTAAAAACTCGAAGTGTACAGGATTTTGTGACCATTTGAAAAAAGTGTCCCCATTTCAGACACTTTAATGGCTACTGGCAGCAAACCTGTAAAACCCCAAACGCTTTTTAAGGGGGTGTTAGTTCTCGAGGTTTGATGAGGGATAGGGGGCCAATATAAGGGCCAAGTACCAGCACCCATTGCACATCATGTGCGCACACTCCCCAGCCCCCCAATCGTCGAAACCCCAATCCCGTCGGTCAGGTTCTCTGACGATGCTCCGACGATGGTGCCCCGGGTGAAAAAAAATGTGGCACCAACACATGCCTGAGCCCAACATGTGCACCCGTAACCCTCGGTCCGGTCCGATCTTACACTGGGAATGAACTCCGTATGCTTAGACTGGGAATGAACTCCGCATACCTAAGTCAACCCGTGAAACGAGCGTGCGGGCGCTCAACCGGCTAAAGGGGCAGGATGCACAAGCCAGGGATCGGTCGGTTCCCCCCCTGTGTCACACTCTGGGTGAGCCAGAGGTTGAGGCCCGCAGACCAGGTGTGCTGATGGGTATTTGTACGCAAAGCCTAGCAAACGAGCTCAGAATACTCGCCTGACTTACAGGCCAGCCTGTGAGACCAAGGCCTGGCATACAAGTTGCCCACACCATATCCAAAAGGGCCCAAGGTGCTGGATATGCAAGGGAAGCTTCTAGAAACAGGCAGGAGTATCCTGGCAAATTTGGTTGACCTTGAAAATCAAGAGTTAGCATCCTGATTGATTGCAATCCCATGATTTTAGCCTTTATTCTAGGGATATGCCATTAAGTTGTAGCTGGAGCCTCAACTATAAATAGAGGGCTGCTCCACCCTTATTTGTACACCATCAAACACTTCTGTTTTAGTGAATACAAGAGCATTTCCAGAATTCTATCTTCTTATCTATTTCTCTTTAACTTGCGTAATCAGCCCTTCCCATTGTTCTAATGCCCGCACGCTTGTGTTTTAGGCTGACTTAGGCACAAAGGAGGAGATTCCAAGCCTAAGGCCACACGGATTCTGAGTCTAAGGTCAGAGTCGTACCTTGGCGCTGATTGAGGATCGGTACTACTGGCCGAACATGAGGGACGATGTGGAAGCCTATGTGAAGACTTGTCTTGTGTGCTAACAGGACAAGGTGGAGCTCAAGAAACCAGGCGGTCTCTTGGAGCCATTGCCAGTGCCAGAGCGACCATGGGAGAGTGTTTCTCTGGACTTTATAGTTGGTCTACCCAAGACAGAGGGGTTTGGAAGCATCATGGTAGTGGTGGACAGGTTTTCCAAGTATGGAATTTTCATTCCAGCAACCAAGGAGTGCCCAGCCGAGGAGGCAGCTCGATTGTTCCTGAAGAACATGGTTAAGTACTGGGGAGTGTCGAGGACCATTGTTAGTGATCGGGATGGGCAATTCATGGGTAGGTTCTGGACTGAGTTGTTTAAGCTGTTGGGGTCAGACTTGAACTTTTCCACTAGCATGCATCCACAGATCGATGGGCAGACAGAACGAGTGAATGGACTATTGGAGGTCTACCTCAGGCACTATGTGAGTGCCACACAAAGGGACTGGCCAAAAATGCTAGATATTGCGCAGTTTTCTTACAACTTGCAAAGGAGTGAGGTAATGAACCAAAGCCCATTTGAGGTTGTGACAGGGCAACAACCACTAACACTCGGTTCGATTGCTGCAGGTTATATGGGGTCGAATCCAGCAGCATACAAGTTTGCCAAGGCATGGTAGAAGGAAACTGACTTGGCCAGAGTTTGTCTATACAAGGCAGCCAAGAGGTCGAAGAAGTGGGCAGACCAGAATAGGCGGGACGTGCAGCTCCAGGTTGGAAACTTGGTGTTGGTAAAGCTACATCCCATTGTGCACCACAGGGGGCTGCATAAAGGCCTAGTCTAAAGGTATGAGGGACCTTTTCGAATAGTTAAGAGGGTAGGCAAGGTTGCCTACAAGCTGGATATGCCACCTAAGCTGAAGGTACACTCGGTGTTCCATGTGAGCATGCTCAAGCCGTTCCATGAAGATGAGGGAGATCTAGGATGGGCAGAGTCAAAACGTGCGCCATTGAGAGCAAGGGCCTCATATGAGAAGGAGGTCCACAGCATCATAGCTGATCGGGAGGTGAGATGAAAGAACTATCAACCAAGACATGAGTACTTGGTGCACTGGAAGGGACTTTCAGATAGTGAGGTGAGCTGGGAACCAGTAGAGGACTTATGGTAGTGCGAGGACTAGATCAGGCAGTACCATGCAGAAGACGCAATGAGGGCATTACACAATCAGGTGGGGGAGAATGTCACGCCCTGGGCGGGCACGCCAGGCACATCAGGTAGACCAGCAGGTGAGCCAGAGGTTTAGGCCCGTAGACCAGGCATGCTGGCAGGTATCTGTGTGCAAAGCCTAGCAAACGAGCTCAGAACACCCGCCCGACTTGCAGGCCAGCCCGTGAGACAAAGGCCTGGCATACATGCTGCTCGCACCACATCCAAAAGGGCCCAAGGTGCTGGACACACAAGGAAAGCTTTTGGAAACAGGCAGGAGCATCCTGGCAGATTTGGTTGACCCTGAAAATTAGGAGTTAGCATCCTGATTGATTGTAATCCCATGGATTTAGCCTTTATTCTAGGGATATGCCATTAAGTTGTAGCTGGAGCCTCAACTATAAATAGAGGGCTGCTCCACCCTCATTTGTACACCATCAAACACTTCTGTTTTAGTGAATACAAGAGCATTTCCAAAATTCTATCTTCTTATCCTATTTCTCTTTAACTTGCGTAATCAGCCCTTCCCATTGTTCTAGTGCTCGCACGCTTGTATTTTAGGATGACTTAGGCACAAAGGAGGAGATTCCAAACCTAAGGCCGCATGAATTCTAAGTCTAAGGTTAGAGCCCGTGACACCTGTGTGCTGTCGATCCTGCTATCGTAACCTTCGGTCTGGTCCTATCTTAGACTGGGAATGAACTCCGTATAGCTAAGCCAACTGACGAAATGAGTAGGCGAGCGGGCACTACGCCGGCCAGAGAGACGGGATACGCAAGCCATGGATCGATAGGGTGGTAGGTGGGTTTAGGCACATCTTTATATTTCTGCCATGCCAATGCCATTTTTATGGCTTGTAAATTCATACAATGGTCCCTTAAGCTTTCATGTGAAGTTTCATGGCAAGACGACTCATTTTCTATTTTTCATGATTTTTGAAACTTTTTACGGTTCGGGATTTTCTAAAAATTTTTTCAGAAGGAGTTTTGGTCCCAAACTTGGTGGACATGATCCTTGTATTTTTGTTGGCATGCACAAAAAAATTTAGCTAAAAACTCGAAGTGTACAAGATTTTGTGACCATTTGAAAAAGGTGTCCCCATTTTAGACACTTTAATGGCTACTGGCAGCAAACCGATAAAATCTCAAATGCTCTTTAAGGAGGTGTGAGTTCTTGAGGTTTGATGAGGGATAGGGAGCCAATATAAGGGCCAAGTACCAGCACCCATTGCACATGATATGAGCACACCCCCCCACCCCCCCAATCGCCAGAACCCCAATGCTGTCAGTCAAGTTCTCCGGCGATGCTTCGGCGATGGTGCCCCGGGTGAAAAAAAATACGGCACCAGCACATGCCTAAGCCCAGCATGTGTACCCGCAACCCTCGGTCTGGTCTGATCTTACACTGGGAATGAACTCCGTATGCTTACACTGGGAATGAACTCCGTATGCCTAAGTCAACCCACGAAACGAGCGTGCGGGCGATCAGCCAGCCAGAGGGGCAGGATGCGCAAGCTGGGGATCGGCAGGGTCCCCTCTGCATACTGTCAGTCCCACTGCTGCAACCCTCGGTCTGGTCCAATCTTAGACTAGGAAAGAACTCTATATGCCTAAGCCAACCGACGAAACGAGCGGGCGGGCAGGCACTACGCCGACCAGAGAGGCGAGATGCGCAAGCCGTGTATCGATAGGGTGGTAGGTGGATTTAGGCACATCTTCATATTTCTACCAAGCCAATGCCATTTTTATGGCTTGTAAATTCATACAATGGTCCCTGAAGCCTTCATGTGAAGTTTCATGGCAAGATGACTCGTTTTCTAATTTTCATGATTTTTGAAACTTTTTACGGTTCGAGATTCTTTTAAAATTATTTCAGAAGGAGTTTTGTCCCCAAACTTGGTAGACGTGATCCTTGTATTTTTGTTGGCATGCACAAAAAAATTCAGCTAAAAACTCGAAGTGTACAGGATTTTGCGACCATTTGAAAAAAGTGTCCCCATTTCAGACGCTTTAATGGCTACTAGCAGCAAACCTGTAAAATCTAAAATGCTCTTTAAGGGGGTGTGAGTTCTCGAGGTTTGATGAGGGATAGGGGGCCAATATAAGGGCCAAGTTCCAGCACCCATCGCACATCATGTGCGCACAACCCCCCCACCCCCCAATCTTCGGAACCCCAATGCCGCCGATCAGGTTCTCCGGCGATGCTCCAGCAATGGTGCCCCAGGTGAAAAAAAATGTGGCACCAACACTTGCCCGAGCCCAGCATGTGCACCCACAACCCTCGGTTTGGTCCGATCTTACACTGGGAATGAACTCCGAATGCTTAGACTGGGAATGAACTCCGTATCGCTAAGTCAACCAACGAAATGAACGTGCGGGCGCTCAGTCGGCCAAAAAGGCAGGATGCGCAAGTTGGGGATCAGCTGGGTCCCCCCTTGCGTACTATTGATCCTGCTGCCACAACCCTCAGTCCAGTCTGATCTTAGACTAGGAATGAACTCCGTATGCCTAAGCCATACGATGAAACAAGCGAGCGGGCGGGCACTACGCCGGCCAGAGAGGCGGAATGCGCAAGCCATGGATCGATAGGGTGGTAGGTGGGTTTAGGCACATCTTCATATTTCTGCCATGCCAATACCATTTTTATGGCTTGTAAATTCATACAATGGTCCATTAAGCCTTCACGTGAAGTTTCATGGCAAGACAACTCGTTTTTTATTTTTCACGATTTTTAAAACTTTTTACGGTTCGGGATTTTTTTAAAACTTTTTCAGAAGGAGTTTTAGCCCCAAACTTGGTAGACATGATCATTGTATTTTTGTTGGCATGCACAAAAAAATTTAGCTAAAAACTTGAAGTGTATAGGATTTTGTGACCATTTGAAAAAAGTGTCCACATTTCAAACACTTTAATCGCTACTGACTGCAAACCTGTAAAATCTCAAATTCTCTTTAAAGGGGTGTGAGTTCTGGACGTTTGATGAAGGATAGGGGGCCAACATAAGGGCCAAGTACCAGTATCCATCGCACATCATGTGCGCACCCCCCCGCCCCCCATTCGTCGGAACCCTAATGCCGCTGGTTAGGTTCTCCGGTGATGCTCCGACGATGGTGCCACGGGCGAAAACAAATACGATACCAGTACATGCCCGAGCCTCGAATGTGCACCCGCAACCCCTGGTCTGGTCTGATCTTACACTGTGAATGAACTTCATATTCTTAGACTGGGAATGAACTACGTATGCCTAAGTCAACCCACAAAAATGAACGTGTGGGCGCTCAGCTGGCCAGAGAGGCAGGATGTGCAAGTCGGGGATCGGTCGGGTTCCCCCCTATGTGCTGCCGATCCTGCTACCGTGACCCTCAGTCCGGTCCAATCTTAGACTAGGAATGAACTCCGTATGCCTAAGCCAACCGACAAAACGAGCGGGCGGGCGGGCACTACGTCGGCTAGAGTGGTGGGATGCGCAAGCTGTGGATCGATAGGGTGGTAGGTGGGTTTAGGCACATCTTCATATTTTTGCCATGCCAATGCCATTTTTATGGCTTGTAAATTCATACAATGGTCCCTTAAGCCTTCATGTGAAGTTTCATGGCAAGACGACTCATTTTCTATTTTTCACGATTTTTGAAACTTTTTACAGTTCTGAATTTTTTAAAAATTTTTTCAGAAGGAATTTTGGCCCCAAACTTGGTAGACGTGATCCTTCTATTTTTTTTGGCATGCACAAAAAAATTTAGCTAAAAACTCGAAGTGTACAAGATTTTGTGACTATTTTAAAAAAATGTCCCCATTTCAGACACTTTAATGGCTACTGGCAGCAAACCTATAAAATCTCAAATGCTCTTTAAGGGGGTGTGAGTTCTCAAGGTTTGATGAGGGATAGGAGGCCAATATAAGGGCCAAGTACCAGCAACCATCACACATGATGTGCGCACACCCCCCCGCCCCCCAATCGTCAGAACCCCAATGCCGCCGGTCAGGTTCTCCGACGATGGTGCCCCAGGCAAAAAAAATGTGACACCTGCACATGCTCGAGCCCAGCATGTACACCCGTAACCCTCGGTCCGGTCTGATCTTACTCTGGGAATGAACTCTGTATGCTTAAACTGGGAATGAACTCCGTTTGCCCATGTCAATCCATGAAACGAGCGTGCCGGTGCTCAGCCGACCAGAGGGGCAGGATGAATAAGCCAAGGATCGACCGGGTCCCCCCCTATTTGCTGCCAATCCTGTTGCTGCAACCCTTGGTCCGGTCCAATCTTTTAGTGGGAATGAACTCCGTATGTGCAAGCCGTGGATCGATAGGGTGATAGGTGGGTTTAGGCACATCTTCATATTTCTTCCGTGCCAATGCCATTTTTATGGCTTGTAAATTCATACAATGGTCCCTTAAGCCTTCATGTGAAGTTTAATGGCAAGACGACTCGTTTTCTATTTTTTACGATTTTCAAAACTTTTTATGGTTTCAGATTTTTTTAAAATTTTTTTAGAATAAGTTTTGGCCCCACACTTGGCAGACGTGATCCTTGTATTTTTATTGGCATGCACAAAAAATTCAGCTAAAAACTCGAAGTGTACAGGATTTTGTAACCATTTGAAAAATGTGTCCCCTTTTCAGACACTTTAATTGCTACTGGCAGCAAACCTATAAAATCTCAAATGCTCTTTAATGGGTGTGAGTTCTTGAGGTTTGATGAGGGATAGGGGGCCAATATAAGGGCCAAATACCAGTACCCATCGCACATCATGTGCGCACACCCCCCTGCCCACCAAATCGCTGGAACCCCAATGCCGTCGGTTAGGTTCTTTGACGATGGTGCCTCGAGCGAAGAAAACTGGAGCACCAGCACATGCCCAAGCCCAGTATGTGCAACCGTAACCCTCGGTTCGGTCCGATCTTACACTGGGAATGAACTTCGTATGCCTAAATCAACCCACGAAATGAGCGTATGGGCACTCAGCCGGCTAGAGGGGCAGGATGCGCAAGCTGGGGATTGGTCGGGTCCCCCTTATGTGCTGTCGATCCTGTTGCTGCAACCCTCAATCCGGTCTGATCTTAGACTGGGAATGAACTCCGTATGCCTAAGCCAACTGACGAAACGAGCGGGCGGGCATTACGCCGGCCAGAGAGGCGGGATTCGCAAGCCGTGGATCGATAGGGTGGTAGGTGGGTTTAGGCACATCTTCATATTTTTGCCCTGCCAATGCCATTTTTATGGCTTGTAAATTCATACAATGGTTCCTTAAGCCTTCATGTGTAGTTTCATGGCAAGACGACTCGTTTTCTATTTTCCACAATTTTTAAAACCTTTTACGGTTCGAGATTTTTTTAAAATTTTTTCAGAAGGAGTTTTAGCCCCAAACTTGGTAGAAATGTTCCTTGTATTTTTGTTGGCATGCACAAAAAAATTCAACTAAAAACTTGAAGTGTACAGGATTTTGTGACCATTTGAAAAAAGTGTCCCAAATTCAACACTTTAATGGCTACTGGTAGCAAACCTGTAAAATCTCAAATGCTTTTTAAGGGGGTGTGAGTTCTCAAGGTTTGATGAGGGATAGGGGGCCAATATAAGGGCCAAGTACCAGCACCCATCACCCATCACCCATCATTTGTGCACACCCCCCACCCCTGCCAATCGCCGGAACCCCAATGTCGCCGGTCAAGTTCTCCGACGATGGTGCCCTGGGCGAAAAAGATGCCGTACCAGCACATGCTCGATTCTAGCATGTGCACCCATAACCCTCGATCCGGTCCAATCTTACACTGGGAATGAACTCCGTATGCTTAGACTGGGAATGAACTCCGTATGCCTAAGTGAACCCATGAAACAAGCGTACAGGCGCTTAGCCGGCCAGAGGGGCAGGAAGCGTAAGCCGGGGATTGGTCAGGTCCCCCCCTGCATGCTGCCAATCCTACTACCGCAACCCTCGGTCTGGTCTGATCTTAGACTGGGAATGAACTCCGTATGCCTAAGCCAACCGACGAAACGAGCGGGCGGGTAGGCACTACGTCGGCCAGAGAGGCAGGATGTGCATGCCGTGGATCGGTAGGGTGGTTGGTGGGTTTAGGCACATCTTCATATTTCTACCATGCCAAGGCCAATTTTGTGGCTTGTAAATTCATACAATGGTCACTTAAGCCTTCATGCGAAGTTTCATGCCAAGACGATCGTTTTGTATTTTCACAATTTTAAAACTTTTGACGGTTTGGGATTTTTTTAAAATTTTTTCAGAAGGAGTTTTGGCCCCAAACTTGGTAGATGTGATCCTTGTATTTTTTTTGGCATGCACAAAAAAGTTCAGCTAAGAACTCGAAGTGTACAAGATTTTGTGACCATTTGAAAAAAGTGTCCCCATTTCAGACACTTTAATGGCTACTGACAGGAAACCTGTAAAATCTCAAATGCTCTTTAAAGGGGTGTGAGTTCTTGAGGTTTGATGAGGGGTAGGGGGCCAATATAAGGGAAAAGTACTAGCACCTATCGCACATCATGTGCGCACACCCCCTACCCCCCAATCGTCGGAACCCTAATGCCGGCGGTCAGGTTCTCTGGAGATGGCGCCCCGGGCGAAAAAAAAATGCGGCCCCAGCACATGCCCGAGCCCAGCATGTAGACCCGTAACCTTCGATCCGGTCTGATCTTACACTAGGGATGAACTATGTATGCTTAGACTAGGAATGAACTTCGTATGCCTAAGTCAACCCATGAAATAAGCGTGTGGGTGCTCAGTCGGCTAGAGGGGTAGGATGCGCAAGCCGGGGATCGACTGAGTCCCCCCCTACGTGTTGCTGATCCCACTGCCACAACCCTCAGTCTGGTCCGATCTTAGATTGGGAATGAACTCCATTTGCCTAAGCCAATCAACAAAATGAGTACGCAGGCGGGCACTACGCTGGTCAGAGAGGCGGGATGCACAATCCGTGGATCGATAGGGTGGTTGGTGGGTTTGGGCATGTCTTCATATTTCTACCATGCCAATGCCATTTTTATGGCTTGTAAATTCATACAATGGTCCCTTAAGCCTTCATGTGAAGTTTTATGGCAAAACGACTCATTTTCTATTTTTCACGATTTTTGAAACTTGTTACGGTTTAGGATTTTTTTAAAATTTTTTTAGAAGGATTTTCGCCCCCAAACTTGGTAGACATGATCCTTGTATTTTTTTTGGCATGCACAAAAAAATTCAGCTAAAAACTCGAAGTGTACAGGATTTTCTGACCATTTGAAATAAGTGTCCCCATTTCAGACACTTTAATGGTTACTGGCAGCAAACCTGTAAAATCTCAAATGCTCTTTAAGGTGGTGTGACTTCTTGAGGTTTGATGAGGGATAGGGGGCCACTGTAAGGGCCAAGTACCAACACCCATTGCACATCATGTGCGCACACCCCCCAATCGCTGGAACCCCAATGCCGCCGGTCAGGTTCTCTGACGATGCTCTGGCGATGGTGCCCCGGGCAAAGAAAATATGCTACACCAGCACATGCCCAAGCCCAGCATGTGCACCCGCAACCCTCGGTCCAGTTCGATCTTACACTGGGAATGAACTCCATATGCTTGGACTGGGAATGAGCTCCGTATGCCTAAGTCAACCCACGAAACGAGCGTGCGGGCGCTCAGTCGGCCAGAGCGGCAAGATGTGCAAGCCGGGGATCGATCGGGGCCCCCCCTATGTGCTGTCGATCCTGCTGCCGCAACCCTCGGTCCGGTCTGATCTTAGACTAGGAATGAACTCCGTATGCCTAAACCAACCGACGAAACGAGCAGGCGGGTGGGCACTACGCCGGCCAGAGAGACGGGATGCGCAAGCTATGGATCGATAGGGTGGTAGGTGGGTTTAGGCCCATCTTCATATTTCTGCCATGCCAATGCCATTTTTATGGCTTGTAAATTCATACAATGGTCCCTTAAGCCTTCATGCGAACTTTCATTGCAAGACGACTCGTTTTCTATTTTTTACAATTTTCGAAACTTTTTACGGTTCGGTATTTTTTAAAAATTTTTTCAGAAGGAGTTTTGGCCCCAAACTTGGTAGACGTGATCCTTGTATTTTTATTGGCATGCACAAAAACATTCAGCCAAAAACTCGAAGTGTACAGGATTTTGTGACATTTTGAAAAAATTGTCCCCATTCCAAACACTTTAATGGCTACTGGCAGCAAACCTGTAAAATCTCAAATGCTCTTTACGGGGGTGTGAGTTCTCGAGGTTTGATGATGAATGGGGGGCCAATATAAGGGTCAAGTACTAGCACCCATTACACATCATGTGCGCACACCCCCCGCCCCCCAATCGTCGGAACCCCAATGCCGTCGGTCAGGTTCTCCGATGATGCACTGGCGATGGTGCCCCAAGCGAAAAAAAATGCGACACCAGCACATGCCCAAGCCCAGCATGTGCACCTGTAACCCTCGGTCCAGTCTGATCTTACACTGGGAATGAACTCCATATGCTTAGACTGGAAATGAACTCCGTATGCCTAAGTCGACCGACGAAATGAGCATACGTACGGGTGCTCAGCCGACCAGAGGGGCAAGATGCACAAGCCGGGGATGGAATGGGTCCCCCCCTGCATGCTACCGATCCTGCTGCCATAACCCTCAGTCCGATCTGATCTTAGACTGGGAATGAACTCCATATGCCTAAGCCAACCGACGAAACAAGCGGGCGGGCAGGCACTACACCGGCCACAGAGGCGTGATGCGCAAGTCGTGGATTGATAGGGTGGTAGGTGGGTTTAGGCACATCTTCATATTTCTACCATGCCAATGCCATTTTTTATGGCTTGTAAATTCATAAAATGGTCCCTTAAGCCTTCATGCGAAGTTTCATGGCAAGACGACTCATTTTCTAGTTTTCACGATTTTCAAAACTTTTTACGGTTCGGGATTTTTTTAAAATTTTTTCAGAGGGTGTTTTGGCCCCAAACTTACTAGGCATGATCGTTGTATTTTTGTTGGCATGCACAAAAAAATTCAACTAAAAACTGGAAGTGTACAGGATTTTGTGGCCATTTGGAAAAAGTGTCCCCTTTTGAAACACTTTAATGGCTACTGGTAGGAAACCTGTAAAATCTCAAATGGTCTTTAAGGGGGTGTGAGTTCTTGAGGTTTAATGATAGATAGGGGGCCAATATAAGGGCCAAGTACCAGCACCTATCGCACATCATGTGCGCACACCCCCCGCCCCCCCAATCGCTGGAACCCCAATGCCACCGGTCAGGTTCTCTGGCGATGCTCCAGCGATGCTCCAGCGATGGTGCCTCGGGCGAAAAAAAATACGGCACTAGCACATTCTCAAGCCCAGCATGTGCACCCGCAACCCTCAGTCCAGTCCGATCTTACACTGGGAATGAACTCCATATGCTTAGACTGGGAATGAACTCTGTATGCCTAAGTCAACCCACGAAACGAGCGTGTGGGCGCTCAGCCGGCCAGAGGGGCAAGGTGTGCAAGCCGGGGATCGGCCGGGCCCCCCCTATGTCACACCTTGTGCGGGCATGCCAGGCACATCTGGCAGACCAAGAGGTGAGCCAGAGGTTGAAGCTCGCAGACAAAGCATGCTGACGGGTATCTGTGCGCAAAGCCTAGCAAACGAGCTCAGAATGCTCGCCCGACTTGCAGGCCAGCCCGTGAGACCAAGGCTTGGCATACAAGCTGCCCGCACCACATCCAAAAGGGCCCAAGGTGCTGGACATGCAAGGGAAGCTTCTGGAAACAGGCAGGAGCATCCTGGCAGATTTGGTTGACCCTAAAAAAAAGGAGTTAGCATCCTAATTGATTGTAATCCCATGATTTTAGCCTTTATTCTAGGGATATGCCATTAAGTTGTAGCTGAAGCCTCAACTATAAATAGAGGGCTGCTCCACCCTCATTTGTACACCATCAAACACTTCTGTTTTAGAGAGTACAAGAGCATTTCCAGAATTCTATCTTCTTATCCTGTTTCTCTTTAACTTGCGTAATCAGCCCTTCCCATTGTTCTAGTGCCCGCACGCTTGTGTTTTAGGCTGACTTAGGCACAAAGGAGGAGATTCCAAGCCTAAGGCCACACGGATTCTGAGTCTAAGGTCAGAGCCCGTGACAGTTGGTATCAGAGCAAGTTTGATTCTACGTGTTTGTGTTGTGCAGGTTAGATCATGATTGAGGAGATGGCATCCCAAAGTGATGTTGCTAGCCAATAACCAGAGGCCCAGGAGCATGGTCGGGGAAGAGGCAAGAAAGCCAGTTCTAGAGATATCTGGTCTACCATGGACGGTAGGCTGGTCAAGGTAGAGGTGACCGTAGGCGTCATGGGGGAAAAGCTTGAGGAAGTAAAGACTCACATTGCATCGCTAGACTCCATGGGGGACGAGGTCCAAAGTGAGCTAGAAGCTGCTCTCAACAAAAGCTTGGATGTGTTCACCAAAAAGAACTAGACCTTGGAGGTTGAAGTGCGAACCTTGCGAGATGGAATGGAGGCCATGCATCAGCGAATGGAAGAGCTTACCAGTGGGCTCGTTACTTGCAAGACTGCCATTGGGAATGGCATGTTTGCTGGAGTGTCCAAATCCAAATTGGATGTCCCCAAGTCTAAGGAGTTTAAGGGGACTAGGGTGGCCAAGGAAGTAGACAACTACCTTTGGGGTATAGAGCAGTACTTCCAGGCCATGGGCACGTAAGTCGAGGTGATAAAGGTAAGCACCGCTGCTATGTATCTCACTGATGTAGCCTTATTGTGGTGGAGGCACAGGTGTGATCATGTCAAGCATGGGAATGCCAAGATTGGAACTTGGATAGAGTTCTAAAAGGAGTTCAGAGAACAATTTTACCCGAAGTATACCGATGATGAGGCACGGGCAAAGTTGCGCAGGTTGAGCCAGCAAGGGGACATAAGGGAGTATGTCCAGAAATTCTCTGAACTGATGTCCCCAAGCCTAAGGAGTTTAAGGGGACTAGGGTGGCCAAAGAAGTAGACAACTACCTTTGGGGTATAGAGCAGTACTTCCAGGCCATGGGCATGCAAGACGAGCGATAAAGGTAAGCACCGCTGCTATGTATCTCACTGATGTAGCCTTATTGTGGTGGAAGCACAGGTGTGATGATGTCAAGCATGGGAATGCCAAGATTGGAACCTAGGCAGAGTTCCAAAAGGAGTTCAGAGAACAATTTTACTCAGAGTATATCGACGACGAGGCACGGGCAAAGTTGCACAGGTTGAGCCAGCAAGGAGACATAAGGGAGTATGTCCAAAAATTCTCTGAACTGATGCTACAGATCTCAGTTCTAGGCGAGAAGGATGCATTCTTTGCTTTCATGGATGGGCTGAAGTTGTGGGTGAAGCATGAGCTACAAAGAAGAGGAGTTCATGACTTGGCTAAAGCCATGACTACTATCGAGGCCTTGATAGAGTTCAAGCCTCTGAACAAGTTTGAGTCTTCCAAGCCCAAGGGTAAGGGCAGGGACGATAGGGACTAGAAGAAGCAGTCCAAGGGGAAGGACCATGGCCAGGAGTCCAAGGATGGAGATCGAGACCGTTCAACCAAGGATGGCGAGAGGAAGCCACCAGCAGGCAAGTGGAAAGCAAAGGGGGACCGAGAGCCACTAGCATGCTACCTATGTGGAGGGAGCCACATAGCATGTAATTGTCCGCAGAAGGGCAAGCTGGCTACTGTAGACAAAGAGTCTGACGAGGAGCCAAAGTTAGGGGTAGTAAAGCTTGGGTCGTTGGTGCTCAATGCTGTCCAGAGTAAGGGGAGCTGCAAGCCAAAGGGCTTGATGTTTACAGATTTGATGGCTGCAGGTCAGAAGGTGAGGGCACTGGTGGACACAGGTGCCTCACATTTTTTTATTTCAGGTGATGAAGCCTGAAAGCTCGAACTAAAGGTGCAGAAAGGGACTGGTACTATTAAAACGGTGAACTTCAAGGAAGTTCCAGCCATTGGAGTAGCACGAAGAGTGGAGTTGCAGCTTGGAGACTGGAAAGGCAAGGAGACCATTGAGGTAATACCTCTTAACAACTATGAGTTTGTAATTGGGTTGGATTTCCTTGTTTGGATTAACGCCCTCCTTGTGCCTTTTGCCGATTGTGTTTGCATCTTTGATGCACGGTGCCAATGCCTAGTGCCAATGAGAAGAGGGTCTGGAGTTGGGTTGTGGGTGGTGTCAGCCATCCAATTTGCCAAGGTGGTAAGCAGACAAGAAGACACCTTCTTGGCAGCCCAGAAATATGATAAGCCAAGGGAGAAGGAGACCGAGTCACCCTTGGAGGTGCTAAAGGTGTTGAAGACCTTTAGTGATGTGATGCCCGTAAAGTTGCCTAGCAAGCTACCACCTAAGAGGGAGATAGACCACAAGATCGAGCTGGTGTCTGAGGCCAAGCCACTAGCCAGATGCCCTTACCGAATGTCTCCACCAGAGTTGGAGGAGTTAAGGAAGTAGCTCAAGGAGTTAGTTGATGCTTGCTTCATCAGGCCATCGAAGGCACCCTATGGTGCATCGGTTCTATTCCAACGCAAGCATGATGGGTCATTGTAGCTGTGCATAGACTATCGGGCCTTGAACAAGCTGACCATCAAGAACAAGTACCCCATCCCACTCATTACGGACTTGTTCGATCAACTTGGGAGCGCAAGGTGGTTCACCAAGCTGGATTTGAGGTCAGGCTACTATCAAGTCAGGATCGCGGAGGGAGATGAGCCAAAGACAGCATGTGTCACTCGGTACAGTTCGTATGAGTTCTTGGTGATGCCTTTCGGACTCACGAATGCCCCAGCAACATTCTGCACCCTTATGAACAAGGTACTTCAGTCATTCCTTGATCGGTTTGTTGTGGTTTATTTGGATGACATTGTGATCTACAGCCAGACTTTGGGAGAGCATGTAGACCACTTGAGATAGGTGTTCGAGGTGTTGCGGGCACACAAGCTGTTTGTCATGAGGGAGAAGTGCTCATTCGCCTAGCAGGAGATCTCGTTCCTAGGCCATATAGTGGGAGGTGGCAGGATACGCATGGATGAAGGCAAGATACACGCCATCCTGGAGTGGCAACCGCCAGCCAAGGTCACTAAGTTGAGATCATTCCTTGGGCTGGTTAACTACTACAGGTGCTTCATCAAAGGTCACTCAGCAATAGCCACACCATTGACTGACTTGCTCAAGAAAAGGAGAGCATGGGAGTGGAGCACAGGGTGCCAGGAAGCCTTTTACAGGTTGAAGCGGGCTGTGACCAAAGAGCCAGTCTTGGCCTTGCCAGACCATGCCAAGCCGTATGAGGTGCATACGGATGCATCAGACTTTGCCATAGGGGGAGTGTTGATGCAAGGAGGGACGTCCAGTCGCGTTCGAGAGAAGAAAGCTGAATGAGATTGAACGCAAGTACACGATCCAAGAGAAGGAGATGACTGCAGTGGTGCACTGCTTACGCACTTGGTGCCATTACCTATTGGGGTCGAGGTTCGTGGTGAGGACGAACAATGTGGCGACCAGCTACTTCCAAACGTAGAAGAAGCTGTCCCTCAAGCAGGCGAGATGGCAAGATTTTCTTGCAGAATTTGATTTCCAGATGGAGTACAAGCCAAGACAGGCGAACCTAGTGGCAGACACCCTGAGCAGGAAGGCTAACCTTGCTACCATTAGCCAACCAAAGGGGTCACTAGTGCCACGCATCAAAGAGGGACTTGCGTATGATCCTACAGCCAAGGCTTTGATGGAGTACGCCCAGCAAGGTAAGACTAGGCAATTTTGGTTGCAGGATGGTTTGTTGTACACCAGGGGCAGTAGACTATTTGTGCCGCAGCACGGGAAGCTTCGCAAGGAAGTTTTGCAAGAATGTCATGATTCAAGGTGGGCTGGAGACCCTGGAGTGAGCCACACCTTGGCGCTGATCGAGGATCGGTACTACTGGCCGCACATGAGGGACAATGTGGAGGCCTATGTGAAGACTTGTCTTGTGTGCCAATAGGACAAGGTGGAGCTCAAGAAACCAGGCGGTCTCTTGGAGCCATTGCCAGTGCCAGAGTGACCATGGGAGAGTGTTTCTCTGGACTTTATAGTCGGTCTACCCAAGACAGAGGGGTTTGGAAGCATCATGGTAGTGGTGGACAGGTTTTCCAAGTATGGAATTTTCATTCCAACAACCAAGGAGTGCCCAGCTGAGGAGGCAGCTCGATTGTTCCTGAAGAACATGGTTAAGTACTAGGGAGTGTCGAGGACCATTGTTAGTGATCGGGACGGGCAGTTCATGGGCAGGTTCTGGACTGAGTTGTTCAAGCTGTTGGGGTCAGACTTGAACTTTTCCACCAGCATGCATCTGCAGACCGATGGGCAGACAGAACGAGTGAATGGAATATTGGAGGTCTACCTCAGGCACTATGTGAGTGCCATACAAAGGGACTGGCCAAAGCTGCTAGATATTGCACAGTTTTCCTACAATTTGTAAAGGAGCGAGGCAATGAACCAGAGCCCATTTGAGGTTCTGACAGGGCAACAACCACTAACACCTGGTTCGATTGCTACAAGTTATACAAGGCCGAATCCAGCAGCATATAAGTTTGCCAAGGCATGGCAGGAGCAAATTGACTTGGCCAGAGTTTGTCTACACAAGGTGGCCAAGAGGTCGAAGAAGTGGGTAGACCAGAATAGGTGGGACGTGCAATTCCAGGTTGGAGACTTGGTGTTGGTAAAGCTGCATCCCATTGTGTGCCACAGGGGGCTGCAGAAAGGCCTAGTCCGAAGGTATGAGGGACCTTTTCGAATAGTCAAGAGGGTAGGCAAGGTTGCCTACAAGCTGGATATGCCACCCAAGCTGAGGGTACACCCGGTGTTCCATGTGAGCATGCTCAAGCCGTTCCATGAGGATGAGGGAGATCCAAGATGGGCAGAGTCAAAGCGTGCACCATTAGGAGCAAGGGCCTCATATGAGAAGGAGGTACACAGCATCATAGCTGATCGGGAGGTGAGACGAAAGAACTATTAACCAAGACATAAGTACTTGGTATGCAGGAAGGGACTTCCAGATAATGAAGTGAGCTAGGAACCAGCAGAGGACTTATGGCAGTTCAGGGACCAGATCAGGTAGTACCATGCAGAAGATGCAACGAAGGCGTTGCACAATTAGGTGAGGGAGAATGTCACACCCAGGGCGGACACGCCAGGCACATCAGGCAGACCAGCAGGCGAGCCAAAGGTTGAGGCCCACAGACCAGGCGTGCTGGCGGGTATCTGTGTGCAAAGCCTAGCAAACGAGCTCAGAATGCCCGTCTGACTTGCAGGCCAGCCCGTGAGACCAAGGCCTGGCATACAAGCTGCCTGCACCACATCCAGAAGGGCCCAAGGTGCTGGACACGCAAGGGAAGCTTCTAGAAACAGGCAGGAGCATCCTGGCAGATTTGGTTGACCCTGAAAATCAGGAGTTAGCATCCTAATTGCTTGTAATCCCATGATTTTAGCCTTTATTCTAGGGATAAGCCATTAAGTTGTAGCTGGAGCCTCAACTATAAATAGAGGGCTGCTCCACCCTCATTTGTACACCATAAACACTTCTGTTTCAGTGAATACAAGAGCATTTCTAGAATTCTGTCTTCTTATCCTATTTCTCTTTAACTTGCGTAATCAGCCCTTCCCATTGCTCTAGTGCCCGCACGCTTATGTTTTAGGCTGACTTAGGCACAAAAGAGGAGATTCCAAGCCTAAGGCCGCACAGATTCTGAGTCTAAGGTCAGAGCCCGTGACACCTGCTTGCTGTCGATCTTGCTATCGTAACCCTCGATCAGGTCTGATCTTAAATTGGGAATGAACTCCGTATGCCTAAGCCAACCGACGAAACGAGCGGGAGGGCGGGCACTACGTCCGGCCAGAGAGGCGGGATGCGCAAGCCGTGGATCGATAGGGTGGTAGGTGGGTTTAGGCACATCTTCATATTTCTGACATGCCAATGCCATTTTTTTGGCTCGTAAATTCATACAATGGTCCCTTAAGCCTTCATGTGAAGTTTCATGGCAAGACGACTCATTTTCTATTTTTCATGATTTTTAAAACTTTTTACGGTTTGGGATTTTTTTTAAAATTTTTTCAGAAGGAGTTTTGGGCCCAAACTTGGTAGACGTGATCCTTGTATTTATGTTGGGATGCACAAAAAAATTTAGCTAAAAACTCGAAGTGTACAGGATTTTGTGACTATTTGAAAAAAGTGCCCCATTTCAGACACTTTAATGGCTACTGGCAGCAAACCTGTAAAATCTCAAATTCTCTTTAAGGGGGTTTGAGTTCTTAAGGTTTGATGAGGGATAGGGGCCAATATAAGGGCCAAGTACCAGCACCCATCGCACATCATGTGCGCACACCCCCTCGCCCCCCCAATCGCCAGAACCCCAATGCCGCCGGTCAGGTTCTCCAACGATGGTGCCCTGAGCGAAAAAAAATGTGGCACCAGCACGTGCCTGAGCCTAGCATGTGCACCTACAACCCTCGGTCCGATCCGATCTTACACTAGGAATGAACCCCGTATGCTTAGACTGAGAATGAACTCCGTATGCCTAAGTCAACCCACGAAATGAGCGTGCGGGCGCTCAGCCGGCCAGAGGGGCAGGATGCGCAAGTCGGGGATCGACTGGGTTCCCCCTACGTACTGTCAATCCCACTACAGCAACCCTCAGTCTGGTTCGATCTCAGACTGGGAATGAACTCCGTATGCCTAAGCCAACCGACGAAACGAGCGGGCGGGCGGGCACTACGTCGGCCAGAGAGGCGGGATGCGCAAGCCGTGGATCGATAGGGTGGTAGGTGGGTTTAGGCACATCTGCATATTTTTGCTATGCCAATGCCATTTTTATGGCTTGTAAATTCATACAATGGTCCCTTAAGCCTTCATGTGAAGTTTCATGGCAAGACGACTCATTTTTTTTTCATGATTTTTGAAACTTTTTACGGTTCGGGATTTTTTTAAACTTTTTTCAGAAGGACTTTTGGCCCCAAACTTTGTAGACGTGATCCTTGTATTTTTGTTGGCATGCACAAAAAAATTCAGCTAAAAACTCAAAGTGTACAGGATTTTGTGACCATTTGAAAAAAATGTCCCCATTTCAGACACTTTAATGGCTACTGGCAGCAAACCTGTAAAATCTCAAATGCTCTTTAAGGGGTGTGAGTTCTAGAGGTTTGATGAGGGATGGGGGCCAATATAAGGGCCAAGTACCAGCACCCATTGCACATCATGTGCGCACACCCCTCGCCCCCCAATCGTTAGAACCCTAATGCCGTCGGTCAGGTTCTTCGACGATACTCCGATGATGGTGCCCTGGGCGAAAAAAAATGCGGCACCAACACATGCCTGAGCCCAGCATGTGCACCCACAACCCTCGGTCTGGTCCAATCTTACACTGGGAATGAACTCCGTATGCTTAGACTGGGAATGAACTCCGTATGCCTAAGTCAACCCACGAAATGAGCGTGCGGGCGCTCAGCCGGCCAAAGGGGCAAGATGCACAAGCCGGGGATCGGTTGGGTCCCCCCCTACGTGCTGTCGATCCTACTATTGTAACCCTCGGTCTGGTCCGATCTTAGACTGGAATGAACTCCGTTTGCCTAAGCCAACCGACGAAACGAGCGGACGGGCGGGCGCTACGCCGGCTAGAGAGACGAGATGCACAAGCCGTGGATCGATAGGGTAATAGGTGGGTTTAGGCACATCTGCATATTTTGCTATGCCAATGCCATTTTTATGGCTTGTAAATTCATACAATGGTCCCTTAAGCCTTCATGTGAAGTTATATGGCAAGACGACTCGTTTTCTATTTTTCATGATTTTTGAAACTTTTTACGGTTCAAGATTTTTTTAAACTTTTTTCAGAAGGGGTTTTGGCCCCAAACTTGGTAGACGTGATCCTTGTATTTTTTTGGCATGCACAAAAAAATTCAGCTAAAAACTCGAAGTGTACAGGATTTTGTGACCATTTGAAAAAAGTGTCCCCATTTCAGACACTTTAATGGCTACTGGCAGCAAACTTGTAAAATCTCAAATGCTCATTAAGGGACTGTGAGTTCTTGAGGTTTGATGAGGGATAGGGGGCCAATATATGGGCCAAGTACCAGCACCCATCGCACATCATGTGCGCACACCCCCCACCCCCTCAATCGTCGGAACCCCAATGCCGTCGGTCAGGTTCTCGGTGATGCTCCGACGATGGTGCCTCGGGCGAAAAAAAATGCGGCACCAGCACATGCTCGAGCCCAGCATGTGTAACCGCAACCCTCGGTCTGGTCTGATCTTACAATGGGAATGAACTCCGTATGCTTAGACTGGGAATGAACTCCGTATGCCTAAGTCAACCCACCAAACGAGCGTGCGGGCGCTCAGCCGGCCGGAGGGGCAGAATGTGCAAACCAGGGATCGGCCGGCTCCCCCCTGCGTGCTACCGATCCTGCTACTACAACCCTCAGTCCAGTCCGATCTTAGACTGGGAATGAACTCCGTATGCCTAAGCCAACTGACGAAACAAGCGGGCAGGCGGGCACTACGCCGGCCAGAGAGACGGGATGCGCAAGCCGGGGATCGATAGGGTGGTAGGTGGGTTTAGGCACATCTTCATATTTCTACCATGCCAATTCCATTTTTATGGCTTGTAAATTCATACAATGGTTCCTTAAGCCTTCATGTGAAGTTTCATGGCAAGACGACTCATTTTTTTTTTCATCATTTTTGGAACTTTTCAAGGTTCGAGATTTTTTAAAACTTTTTTCAGAAGGAGTTTTGGTCCCAAACTTTGTGGACGTGATCCTTGTATTTTTTTTTGGCATGCACAAAAAAATTCAGCTAAAAACTCAAAGTGTACAGGATTTTGTGACATTTGAAAAAAATGTCCCCATTTCAGACACTTTAATGGCTACTGGCAGCAAACCTATAAAATCTCAAATGCTCTTTAAGGGGGTGTGAGTTCTAGAGGTTTGATGAGGGATGGGGGCCAATATAAGGGCCAAGTACCAGCACCCATTGCACATTATGTGCGCACCCCCCCGCCCCCAATCGTCGGAACCCTAATGCCGTCGATCCGGTTCTCCGGTGATGCTCCGATGATGGTGCCCTGGGCAATAAAAAAATGTGGCACCAGCACATGCCTGAGCCCAGCATGTGCACCCACAACCCCCGGTCTGGTCCGATCTTACACTGGGGATAAACTCCGTATGCTTAGACTGGGAATGAACTCCGTATGCCTAAGTCAACCCACGAAATGAGCGTGTGGGTGCTTAGCAGGCCAAAGGGGTAGGATGCACAAGCCGACGATCAGCTGGGTCCCCCCTACGTGCTATCGATCCTACTGCTGCAACCCTCGGTCCGGGCTGATCTCAGATTAGGAATGAACTCCATTCGCCTAAGCCAACCGACGAAACGAGCGGACGGGCGGTCACTACACCGGCCAGAGAGGCGGGATGCGCAAGCTGTAGATCGATAGGGTAACAGGTGGGTTTAGGCACATCTACATATTTTGCTATGCCAATGCAATTTTTATGGCTTGTAAATTCATACAATGGTCCCTTAAGCCTTCATGTGAAGTTATATGGCAAGACGACTCGTTTTCTATTTTTCATGATTTTTAAAACTTTTTACGGTTCGAGATTTTTTAAAACTTTTTTTAGAAGGAGTTTTGGCCCCAAACTTGGTAGACGTGATCCTTTTATTTTTTTTGGCATGCACAAAAAAATTCAGCTAAAAACTCGAAGTGTACAAGATTTTGTGACCATTTGAAAAGCGTGTCCCCATTTCAGACACTTTAATAGCTATTAGCAGCAAACCTGTAAAATCTCAAATGCTCATTAAGGGACTGTGAGTTCTTGAGCTTTGATGAGGGATAGGGGGCCAATATATGGGCCAAGTACCAGCACCCATCGCACAACATGTGCACACACCCCCACCCCCTAATCGCCGAAACCCCAATGCCGTCGGTCAGGTTCTCCGGTGATGCTCCGGTGATGGTGCCTCGGGTGAAAAAAAATGTGGCACAGCACATGCCCGAGCCCAGCATGTACACCCACAACCCTTGGTCTGGTCTGATCTTACAACGGGAATGAACTCTGTATGCTTAGACTGGGAATGAACTCCGTATGCCTAAGTCAACCCACCAAATGAGCGTGCGGGCGCTAAGCCGACCGAAAGGGCAGGATGTGCAAGCCAGGGATCGGCTAGCTCCCCCCTGCATGCTATCGATCCTACTGCTACAACCCTTGGTCCAAACCGATCTTAGACTGGGAATGAACTCCGTATGCCTAAGCCAACTGACGAAACGAGCGGGCGGGCGGGCACTACGCCGGCCAGAGAGGCGGGATGCGCAAGCCGTGGATCGATAGGGTGGTAGGTGGGTTTAGGCACATCTTCATATTTCTACCATGCCAATGCCATTTTTATGGCTTGTAAATTCATACAATGGTCCCTTAAGCCTTCATGTGAAGTTTTATGGCAAGATGACTCATTTTCTATTTTTCATGATTTTTGAAACTTTTTACGGTTTGGGACTTTTTTAAAATTTTTTCAGAGGGATTTTTGGCCCCAAACTTGGTAGACATAATCCTTGTATTTTTTTTGGCATGCACAAAAAAATTCAGCTAAAAACTCGAAGTGTACAGGATTTTGTGACCATTTGAAAAAAGTGTCCCCATTTCAGACACTTTAATTGCTACTTCCAGCAAACCTGTAAAATCTCAAATGCTCTTTAAGGGGGTGTGAGTTCTCGAGGTTTGATGAGGGATAGGGGACCAATATAAGGGCCACGTACCAGCACCCATCACACATCATGTGCGCACATCCCCCCGCCCCCCAATCACTGGAACCCCAATGCCACCGGTCAGGTTCTCCGACGATTGTGCCCCAAACGGGTGAAAAAAAAATACGGCACCAGCATATGCTCGAGCCCAGTATGTGCACCTGGAACCCTCGGTCTGGTTCGATCTTACACTGGGAAAGAACTCCGTATGCTTAGATTGGGAATGAACTCCGTATGCCTAAGTCAACCCATGAAACAAGCGTGCGGGTGCTCAACCGGCCAGAGGGGTAGGATGCGCAAGCTGCGGATCGGTCGGGTCCCCCCTTGTGTGCTCCTAATCTTGCTGTCACAACCCTCGATCTGTCCGATCCTAGACTGGGAATGAACTCCGTGTGCCTAAGCCAACCAACAAAACGAGCGGGGGGGGCAAGCACTACGCCGACCAGAGAGGCGGGATGCACAAGCCATGGATCGATAGGGTGGTAGGTGGGATTAGGCGCATCTTCATATTTCTGCCATGCCAATGCCATTTTTATGGCTTGTAAATTCATACAATGGTCCCTTAAGCCTTCATGTGAAGTTTCATGGCAAGACGACTCGTTTTCTATTTTTCACGATTTTGAAAACTTTTTACGGTTCAGATTTTTTTAAAATTTTTTCAGAAGGAGTTTTGGCCCCAAACTTGGTAGACGTGATCCTTGTATTTTTTTGGCATGCACAAAAAAATTCAGCTAAAAACTCGAAGTGTACAGGATTTTGTGACCATTTGAAAAAAGTGTCCCCATTTCAGACACTTTAATGGCTACTGGCAGCAAACCTGTAAAATCTCAAATGCTCTTTAAGGGGGTGTGAGTTCTCGAGGTTTGATGAGGGATAGGGGGCCAATATAAGGGCCAAGTACCAGCACCCATCGCACATCATGTGCGCACACCCCCCGCCCCCCAATCGCCGGAACCCCAATGCCGCCGGTCAGGTTCTCCGATGATGCTCCGGCGATGGTGCCCCGGCGAAAAAAATCTGGCACCAGCACATGCCTGAGCCTAGCATGTGCACCTGCAACCCTCGGTCTGGTCTGATCTTACATTGGGAATGAACTCTGTATGCTTAGACTGGGAATGAACTCCGTATGCTTAGACTGGGAATGAACTCCGTATGCCTAAATCAACTCACGAAACGAGCGTGCGAACGCCCAACCGGCCAGAGGGCAGGATGTGCAAGCTGGGGATCGATCGAGTCCCCCCTATGTGCTGCCAATCCTGCTGCCACAACCCTTGGTCTGGTCTGATCTTAGACTGGGAATGAACTCCGTGTGCCTAAGCCAACCAACGAAATGAATGGGCGGGCGGGCACTATGCCGGCCAGAGAGACGGGATGCGCAAGCCGTGGATCGATAGGGTGGTAGGTGGGTTTAGGCACATCTTCATATTTTTCTTGTGCCAAAGCCATTTTAATGGCTTGTAAATTCATACAATGGTCCCCTAAGCCTTCATGTGAAGTTTCATGGCAAGACGACTCGTTTGCTATTTTTCATGATTTTCGAAACTTGTTACAGTTTGAGATTTTTTTAACATTTTTTCAGAAGGATTTTTGGCCCCAAAATTGGTAGACGTGATCCTTATATTTTTGTTGGCATGCACAAAAAATTTCAGCTAAAAACTCGAAGTGTACAAGATTTTGTGACCATTTGAAAAAAGTGTCCCCATTTCAGACACTTTAATGGCTACTAGCAGCAAACCTGTAAAATCTGAAATGCTCTTTAAGTGGGTATGAGTTCTCAAGGTTTGATAAGGGATAGGGGGCCAATATAAGGTCCAAGTACCAGCACCCATCACACATCATGTGCACACACCCCCCGCCCCCCAGTCATTGGAACCCCAATGCCGCCGGTCAGGTTCTCCGACGATGCTACGGCTATGGTGCCCCGGGTGAAAAAAAATGTGGCACCAGCACATGCCCGACCCCAACTTGCACACCCGCAACCCTCGGTCTGGTCCGATCTTATACTACGAATGAACTCCGTATGCTTAAGTCAACCCACGAAACGAGCATGCGGGCGCTCAGCCGACCAGAGGGGCAGGATGCATAAGCCGGGGATCGGTCGGGTCCCCCCTGCGTGCTGCTGATCCTGCTGCTGCAACCTTCCATCTAGTCTAATCTTAGACCAGGAATGAACTCTGTATGCCTAAGCCAACTGATGAAATGAGCGGGTGGGTGGGCACTACGTCAGCCAGAGATGCGGGATGCGCAAGCCATGGATCGATAGGGTGGTTGGTGGGTTTAGGCACATCTTCATATTTTTGCCATGCCAATGCCATTTTTATGGCTTATAAATTCATACAATGGTCCCTTAAGCCTTCATGTGAAGTTTCATGGCAAGATGAATCATTTTTTATTTTTCACAATTTTTGAAACTTTTTACGGTTTGGGATTTTTTTAAAATTATATCAGAAGGATTTTTGGCCCCAAACTTGGTAGACGTGATCCTTGTATTTTTTTCGACATGCATAAAAAAATTCAGCTAAAAACTCGAAGTGTACAGGATTTTGTGACCATTTGAAAAAAGTGTCCCCATTTCAGACACTTTAATGGCTACTGGCAGCAAACCTATAAAATCTCAAATGCTCTTTAAGGGGTGTGGGTTCTTGAGGTTTGATGAGGGATAGGGGGCCAATATAAGGGCCAAGTACCAGCACCCATCGCACGTCATGTGCGCACACCCCCCCGCCCCCCCAATCATCGGAACCCCAATGCCATCGCGTCAGCTTCTTTTGACGATGCTCCGGCGATGGTTCCCCAGGCGAAAAAAATACAGGACCAGCAAATGCCCGAGCCCAGCATGTGCACCCACAACCCCCGGTGCAGTCCAATCTTACACTGGGAATGAACTTCCTTTGTTTTGACTGGGAATGAACTCCGTATGCCCAAGTCAACCCATGAAATGAGCGTGCGATCATTCAGCCAGCCAGAGGGGCAAGATGCTCAAGCCGGGGATCGGTCGGGTCCCTCCTGCGTGCTACCGATCTTGCTGCCACAACCCTCAGTCTGGTCTGATCTTAGACTGGGAATGAACTCCGTATGCCTAAGCCAACCGACGAAACGAGCGGGCGGGCGGGCACTACGTCGGCCAGAGAGGCGGGATGCGCAAGCCGTGGATCGATAGGGTGGTAGGTGGGTTTAGGCACATCTTCATATTTCTGCCATGCCAATGCCATTTTTATGGCTTGTAAATTCATACAATGGTCCCTTAAGCCTTCATGTGAAGTTTCATGGCAAGACGACTCGTTTTCTATTTTTCACGATTTTTGAAACTTTTTACGGTTCGAGATTTTTTTAAAATTTTTTCAGAAGGAGTTTTGGCCCCAAACTTGGTAGACGTGATCCTTGTATTTTTGTTGGCATGCACAAAAAAATTCAGCTAAAAACTCGAAGTGTACAGGATTTTGTGACCATTTGAAAAAAGTGTCCCCATTTCAGACACTTTAATGGCTACTGGCAGCAAACCTGTAAAATCTCAAATGCTCTTTAAGGGGGTGTGAGTTCTCTAGGTTTGATGAGAGATAGGGGGCCAATATAAGGGCCATGCACCAGCACCCATTGCACATCATGCGCTCACACCCCCCGCCCCCCCAATCGTCGGAACCTGAATGCCATCGGTCAGGTTCTCTGGTGATGCTCCGGTGATGGTGCCCCGGGCGAAAAAAAATGTGGCACCAACACATGCCTAAGCCCAGCATGTGCACCCATAACCCTCGGTCTGATCCGATCTTACACTAGGAATGAACTTTGTATGCCTAACTCAACCCAAGAAACGAGCGTGCAGGCGCTCAGCCGGCCAGAGGGGCAGGATGCATAAGCCGTGGATCGATCGGGTCCCCCCCTGCATGCTACCGATCTTGCTACTGCAACCCTCCATCTGGTCTGATCTTAGACTGGGAATGAACTTCGTATGCCTATAACAACCGACAAAATGAGCGAGCGGGCGGGCACTACGTCGGCCAAAAAAGTGGGATGCACAAGCCGTGGATCGATAGGGTGGTAGGTGGGTTTAGGCACATCTTCATATTTCTATCATGCCAATGCCATTTTTATGGCTTCTAAATTCATACAATGGTCCTCTAAGCCTTCATGTGAAGTTTCATGGCAAGACGACTCATTTTCTATTTTTCACAGATTTTAAAACTTTTTACGGTTCGAGATTTTTTTAAAATTTTTTCAGAAGGAGTTTTGGCCCCTAAACTTGGTAGACGTGATCCTGTATTTTTTTTGGCATGCAAAAAAAATTCAGCTAAAAACTCGAAGTGTACAGGATTTTGTGACCATTTGAAAAAGTGTCCCCATTTCAGACACTTTAATGGCTACTGGCAGCAAACCTGTAAATCTCAAATGCTCATTAAGGGGCTGTGAGTTCTCGAGGTTTGATGAGGGATAGGGGGCCAATATAAGGGCCCAAGTACCAGCACCCATGGCACATCATGTGCGCACACCCCCCCCCCCCCAATCGTCGGAACCCTAATGCCGCCGGTCAGGTTCTCCGACGATGCTCCGACGATGGTGCCCCGAGCGAAAAAAATGTGGTACAAGCACATGCCCGAGCCCAGCATGTGCAGTCGCAACCCTCGGTCTGGTTTGATCCTACACTGGGAATGAACTCCATATGCTTAGACTGGGAATGAACTCTGTATGCCTAAGTCAACCGATGAAACGAGCGTGCGGGCGCTCAGCAGGCCGAGGGGCAGGATGCGCAAGCCAGGGATCAGCTGGGTCCCCTGTGCGTGCTGCCGATCCTGCTGGCACAACCCTTGGTCTGGTCTGATCTTAGACTGGGAATTAACATCCGTATGCCTAGGCCAACAAAGAAAACGAGCGGGCGGGCAGGCACCACGCCGGCCAGAGAGAGGGGATGCGCAAGCCATGGATCGATAGGGTGGTAGGTGGGTTTAGGCACATCTTCATATTTCTAGCATGCCATTGGCATTTTTATGGCTTGTAAATTCAAACAATGGTCCCTTAAGCCTTCATGTGAAGTTTCTTGGCAAGACGACTCGTTTTCTATTTTTTCATGATTTTCGAAACTTTTGACGGTTTGAGATTTTTTTAAAATTTTTTCAAAAGAAGTTTTGGCCCTAAACTTTGTAGACGTGATCCTTGTATTTTTGTTGGCATGCACAAAAAAATCATCTAAAAACTCGAACTCTATAGGATTTTGTGACCATTTGAAAAAAGTGTCCCCATTTCAGACACTTTAATGGCTACTGGCAGCAAACCTGTAAAATCTCAATCGCTCTTTAAGGGGGTGTGAGTTCTCGAGGTTTGATGAGGGATAGGGGGCCAATATAAGGGCCAAGTACCAGCACCCATCGCACATCATGTGCGTACACCCCCTTGCCTCCCCAATCGTCGGAACCCCAATGCCGTCGGTCAGGTTCTACGATGATGCTCCGGCGATGGTGCCCCGAGCAAAAAAAAAATACGGCACCAGCACATGCCGAAGCCCAACATGTGGACCCACAACCCTCGGTCCGGTCCGATCTTACACTGGGAATGAACTCTGTATGCTTAGACTGGGAATGAACTCTATATGCCCAAGTCAACCCACGAAACGAACGTGCGGGTGCTCCGCCGGCCAGAGGGGCAGGATGCGCAAGCCGGGGTTCTGTCGGGTCCTCTTTGCGTGCTGTTGAACCTGCTACCACAAGCCTCGTTCTGGTCCAATCTTGGACTGGCAATGAGCTCTGTATGCATAAGCTAATCGACGAAACGAGCGGGCGGGGAGGCACTGCGCTGGCTAGAGAGGCGAGATGCGCAAGCCGCAGATCGATAGGGTGGTAGGTGGGTTTAGGCACATCTTCATATTTCTACCATGCCAATGCCATTTTTATGGCTTGTAAATTGAGACAATGGTCCCTTAAGCCTTCATGTGAAGTTTCATGGCAAGATGACTCGTTTTCTATTTTTCATGATTTTCAAAACTTTTTATGGTTCGGGATTTTTTTTTAATTTTTTCAGAACGAGTTTTGGCCTCAAACTTGGTAGACGTGATCCTCGTATTTTTTTCGGCATGCACAAAAACATTCAGCTAAAAACTCGAAGTGTACAGGATTTTGTGACCATTTGATAAAAGTGTCCCCATTTTAGACACTTTAATGGCTACTGGCAGCAAACCTGTAAAATCTCAAATGCACTTTAAGGGGGTGTGAATTCTCGAGGTTTGATGAGGGATAGGGGCCAATATAAGTCCCAAGTACCAGCACCCATCGCACATCATGTGCGCACACCCCCCGCCCCCCCAATCGTCGGAACCCCAATGCCGTCGGTCAGGTTCTATGATGATGCTCCGGCGATGGTGCCCCGAGCGAAAAAAAATGTGGCACCAGCACATGCTCGAGCCCAGCATGTGCACCTGCAACCCTTGGTCCGGTCCGATCTTACACTGGGAATGAACTCCGTATGCTTAGACTGGGAATGAACTCTGTATGCCAAGTCAACCCACGAAACGAGCGTGCGGGTGCTCAGCCGACCAGAGGGGCAGGATGCGCAAGTCAGGGATTGGTCGGGTCCTCCGTGCTTGCTGCTGATCCTGCTGCCCCAACCCTCGGTTCGGTTCGATCTTAGACTGGGAATGAACTCCGTATGCCTAAGCCAACCGACGAAACGAGCGGGCGGGCGGGCACTACGCTGGCCAGAGAGGCGGGATGCGCAAGCCGTGGATCGATAGGGTGGTAGGTGGGTTTAGGCACATCTTCATATTTCTGCCATGCCAATGCCATTTTTATGGCTTGTAAATTCATACAATGGTCCCTTAAGCCTTCATGTGAAGTTTCATGGCAAGACGACTCGTTTTCTATTTTTCACGATTTTTGAAACTTTTTACGGTTCGGGATTTTTTTAAATTTTTTCAGAAGGAGTTTTGGCCCAACACTTGGTAGACGTGATCCTTGTATTTTTGTTGGCATGCACAAAAAAATTCAGCTAAAAACTCGAAGTGTACAGGATTTTGTGACCATTTGAAAAAGTGTCCCCATTTCAGACACTTTAATGGCTACTGGCAGCAAACCTGTAAAATCTCAATTGCTCTTTAAGGGGGTGTGAGTTCTCGAGATTTGATGAGGGATAAGGGGCCAATATAAGGGCCAAATACAAGCACCCATCGCACATCATGTGTGCACACCCCCCCTGCCCCCCAATCATCGAAAACCCAATGCCGTCGGTCAGGTTCTCTGGCGATGCCCCGGCGATGGTCCCCCGGGCGAAAAAAAATGTTGCACCAGCACATGCCCGAGCCCAGCATGTGCACCCATAACCCTCGGTCTGGTCTGATCTTACACTGAGAATGAACTCCGTATGCTTAGACTGGGAATGAACTCCGTATGCCTAAGTGAACTCACGAAACGATCGTGCGGGTGCACAGCCGGCCAGAGGGGCAAGATGCGCAAGCTAGGGATCAGTCGGGTCCCCCCTGCATGCTGCTGATCCTGCTGCCGCAACCATCGGTTCGGTCCGATCTTAGACTGGGAATGAACTCCGTATGCTAAAGCCAATCGATGAAACGGGCGGACGGACGGGCACTACGTCGGCCAGAGAGGCGGGATGTGCAAGCCGTGGATTGATAGGGTGGTAGGTGGGCTTAGGCACATCTTCATATTTCTGCCATGCCACTGCCATTTTTATGGCTTGTAAATTCATACATTGCTCTATTAAGCCTTCATGTGAAGTTTCATGACAAGACAACTCATTTTCTATTTTTCAAGATTTTTGAAATTTTTACGGTTCGAGATTTTTTTAAAATTTTTTCATAGTGAATTTTGGCCCCAAACTTGGTAGACGTAATCGTTGTATTTTTGTTGGCATGCACAAAACAATTCAGCTAAAAACTTGAAGTGTACATGATTTTGTGACCGTTTGAAAAAATTGTCCCCATTTCAGACACTTTAATGGCTACTGGCAGCAAACCTGTAAAATCTCAAATGCTCTTTAAGGGGGTGTGAGTTGTCGAGGTTTGATGAGGGATAGGGGGCCAATACAAGGGCCAAGTACCAGCACCCATCGCACATCATGTGTGCAAACCGCAACCCCCCGCCCTCCAATCGCTGAACCATAATGCCTCCGGTCAGGTTCTCCGACGATGCTCCGACGATGGTGCCTTGGGCGAAAAAAAAATGCAGCACCAGCACATGCCCGAGGCCAGCATATGCACTCGCAACCCTCGGTCCGGTCCGATCTTACCCTGGGAATGAACTCCGTATGCTTAGACTGGGAATGAACTCCGTATGCCTAAGTCAACCAACAAAATGAGCGTGCGGGCGCTCAATTGGCTAGAGGGGCAGGATACGCAAGCCGGGGATCGGCCGGGTCCCCCCTGCTTGCTGCCAATCTTGATGTCATAACCCTAGGTCAGGTCTGATCTTAGACTGGGAATGAACTCCGTATACCAAAGCCAACCGATGAAACGGGCGGCGGCGCGGGCACTACGTCGGCTAGAGAGGTGGGATGCGCAAGCAGTTGATTGATAGGTGGTAGGTGGGTTTAGGCACATCTTCATATTTCTGCATGCCAATGCCATTTTTATGGCTTGTAAATTCATACAATGGTCCCTTAAGCCTTCATGTGAAGTTTCATGGCAGACGACTCGTTTTCTATTTTTCACGATTTTTAAAACTTTTTACGGTTCGGGATTTTTTTAAATTTTTTCAGAAGGAGTTTTGGCCGCAAACTTGGTAGACATCATCCTTGTAATTTTTTTGGCATGCACAAAAAAATTCAGCTAAAAACTCGAAGTGTACAGGATTTTGTGACCATTTGAAAAAAGTGTCCCCATTTCAGACACTTTAATGGCTACTGGTAGCAAACCTGTAAAATCTTAAATGCTCTTTAAGGGGGTGTGAGTTCTCAAGGTTTGATGAGGGATAGGGGGCCAATATAAGGGCCAAATACAAGCACCAACCGCACATCATGTGCACACACCCCCCCCCGCTCACCCCAATCGCCAGAACCCCAATGTCGTCGGTCAGGTTCTCCGGTGATGGTGCCCCAAGCGAAAAAAAATGTGGCACCAGCACATGCTCGAGCCTAGCATGTGCACCCACAACCCTTGGTCCAGTTTGATGTTACACTGAGAATGAACTCCGTATGCTTAGACTGGGAATGAACTCTGTATGCCTAAGTCAACCCATGAAATGAGCGTGCGGGCGCTCAGCCGGCCAGAGGTGCAGGATGCACAAGCTGGGGATCGGCCGGGTCGCCCCCTGCATGCTACCGATCTTGCTGCCACAATCCTCAGTCTGGTTCGATCTTAGACTGGGAATGAACTATGAATGCCTAGGACAACCGACGAAACGAGCGGGCAGGCGGGCACTACGCCAGCCAGAGAGGCGGGATGTGCAAGTTGTGGATCGATAGGGTGGTAGGTGGGTTTAGGCACATCTACATATTTTTGATATCCCAATGCCATTTTTATGGCTTGTAAATTTGTACAATGGTCCGTTAAGCCTTCATGTGAAGTTTCATGGCAAGACGACTCGTTTTCGATTTTTCACGATTTTCAAAACTTTTTACGGTTCGAGAGTTTTTTAAAATTTTTTTAGAAGGAGTTTTGGCCCCAAACTTGGTAGAAGTAATCCTTGTATTTTCGTTGGCATGAAAAAAAAAATTCAGCTAAAAACTCGAAGAGTATAGGATTTTGTGACCATTTGAAAAAAGTGTCCCCATTTTAAACACTTTAATGGTACTGGCAGCAAACCTGTAAAATCTCAAAAGCTCTTTAAGGGGGTGTGAGTTCTCGAGGTTTGATGAGGTATAGGAGGCCAATATAAGGGCCAAGTACCAGCACCCATCACACATCCTGTGTGCACACCCCCTCCGCCTCCCCCAATGGCCGGTACCCCAATGTCGCCGGTCAGGTTCTTCGATGATGCTCTGACGATGTTGGCCCGGGCGAAAAAAAATATGGCACCAGCACATGCCTGAGCCCAGCATGCACACCTGCAACCTTCGATTCGATCTGATACTCCATATGCTTAGACTGGGAATGAACTCCATATGCCTAAGTCAACCCACAAAACGAGCGCGCAAGCGCTCAGCCAACTAGAGGTGCAGGATGCGCAAGCCTAGGAATGATCGGGTCCCCCTTGCCTACTGTCGATCGTACTACCACAACCCTTAATCCGGTCTGATCTTAGACTGGGAATGAACTCCGTATGCCTAAGCCAACCGACGAAACGAGCGGGCATGCGGGTTTTACGCTGGCCAGAGAGGCGGGATGCGCAAGCCGTGGATGGATAGGGTGGTAGGTGGGTTTAGGCACATCTTCATATTTCTGCCATGCCAATGCCATTTTTCTGGCTTGTAAATTCATACAATGGTCCCTTAAGCCTTCATGTGAAGTTTCATGGCAAGACGACTCGTTTTCTATTTTTCATGATTTTCAAAACTTTTTATAGTTTGGTTTTTTTTTTAAATTTTTTTAGAAGGAGTTTTGACCCCAAACTTGGCAGAAGTGATCCTTGTATTTTTTTTGGCATGCACAAAAAAATTCAGCTAAAAACTCAAAGTGTACAGGAGTTTGTGATCATTTGAAAAAAGTGTCCCCATTTAAGACACTTTAATGGCTACTGGCAGCAAACATGTAAAATCTCAAATGCTTTTTAACGGGGTGTGAGTTCTCAAGGTTTGATGAAGGATAAGGGGCCAATATAAGGGCCAAGTACCAGCACAAATACCACATCATGTGTGCACACCCCCCGCCCCCCCAATCGTCGGAACCGTAATACCATCGGTCAGGTTCTCCGGCGATGCTCCGGGGATGGTGCCCCCGGGGAAAAAAATACAGCACCAGGACATGCCTGTGCCTAACATGTGCACTCGCAACCCTAGGTCTGGTCCGATCTTACATTGGGAATGAACTCCATATGCTTAGACTGGGAATAAACTCCGTATGCCAAACTCAACCCACGAAATTAGCGTTCGGGTGCTCAACCGGCCAGAGGGATAGGATGCGTAAGCTGGGGATTGGCTGGGTCCCCCCATTCATGCTGCTATCCTGCTACCGCAACCATTGGTCTGATCCGATCTTAGACTGGGAATGAACTCCGTATGCCTAAGCCAAACGACGAAACGTGCGGGCGGGCGGGCATTACGTCGGCCAGAGAGGTGAGATGCACAAGTCGTGGATCGATAGGGTGGCAGGTGGGTTTAGGCACATCTTTATATTTCTACCATGCCAATACCATTTTTATGGCTTGTGAATTCATACAATGGTCCCTTAAGCCTTCATGTGAAGTTTCATGGCAAGATGACTCGTTTTCTATTTTTCATGATTTTTAAAACTTTTTACGGTTCGAGATTTTTTAAAAATTTTTTCAGAAGGACTTTTGGCCCCAAACTTGGTAAACGTGATCCTTGTATTTTTTTTGCCATGCACAAAAAAATTCAGCTAAAAACTCGAGGTGTACAGGATTTTGTGGCCATTTGAAAAAAATGTCCCCATTTCAAACACTTTAATGGCTACTGGCAGCAAACCTATAAAATTTGAAATGCTCTTTAAGGGCGTGTGAGTTCCTAGGTTTGATGAGGGATAGGGGGCCAATATAAGGTCCATGTACCAGCACCCATTGCACATCATGTGTGCACACCCCCCAACCACTGGAACCCCAAAGCCGTCGGTCAGGTTCTCCAGTGATACTCCGGCGATAGTGTCCCGGGCGAAAAAAAAATACGGCACCAGCACATGCCCAAGCCCAGCATGTGCACCTGCAACCCTTGGTCCGGTCTGATCTTACACTGGGAATGAACTCCATATGCTTAGAATGGGAATAAACTCCGTATGCCTAACTCAACCCACGAAACGAGCATGCGGGCGCTCAACAGGCCAAAGGGGCAAGATGCACAAGCCGGAGATTGATCGGGTCCCCCCCTGCATGCTACCTATCCTACAACCACAACCCTCGGTCCGGTCTGATCTTAGACTGCGAATGAACTCCGTATGCCTAAGCCAAATGATGAAACGAGCGGACGAGCGGGCACTACGCTGGCCAGAGAGACGGGATGCGCAAGCCGTGGATCCATAGGGTGGTAGGTGGGTTTGGGCACATCCTCATATTTCTGCCATGCCAATACCATTTTTATGGCTTGTAAATTCATACAATGGTCCCTTAAGCCTTCATGTGAAGTTTCATGGCAAGACGACTCGTTTTCTATTTTTCACGATTTTCAAAACTTTTTATGGTTCAAGATTTTTTTTTATTTTTTCAGAAGGAGTTTTGGTCCCAAACTTGGTAAATGTGATCCTTGTATTTTTGTTGGCATGCACAAAATAATTCAGCTAAAAACTTGAGGTGTATAGGATTTTGTGACCATTTGAAAAAAGTGTCCCCATTTCAGACACTTTAGTGGTTACTAGCAGCAAACCTGTAAAATCTCAAATGCTCTTTAAGGGGGTGTGAGTTCTCGAGGTTTGATGAGGGATAGGGGGCCAATATAAGGGCCAAGTACCAGCACCCATTGCACATCATGTACGCACACCCCCCACCCCCCAATCGCCAGAACCACAATGCTGTCGGTCAGGTTCTTCGACAATACTCCGGCGACGGTACCCTGGGTGAAAAAAAAATGTAGCACCAACACATGCCCGAGCCCAGCATGTGCACCCACAACCCTCGGTCCGGTCCGATCTTACACTGGAATGAACTCCATATGCTTAGACTAGGAATAAACTCTGCATGCCTAACTCAACCCATGAAACGAGCGTGCGGGTGCTCAGTCGACCAGAGGGGCAGGATACGCAAGCCGGGGATCGGTCGGGTCCCCCCTTCCATGCTGCCAATCCTGCTACCGCAACCCTCGGTCTGATCTGATCTTAGATTGGGAATGAACTCCGTATGCCTAAGTCAAACGACGAAACGAGTGGGCGGGCAGGCACTACATCGGCCAGAGAGGCGGGATGCGCAAGCCGTTGATCGATAGGGTGGTAGGGGGTTTAGGCACATCTTCATATTTCTGCCATGCCAATACCATTTTTATGGCTTTTAAATTCATACAATGGTCCCTTAAGCCTTCATGTGAAGTTTCATGGCAAGACGACTCGTTTTCTATTTTTTACGATTTTCAAAACTTTTTACGATTTGAGATTTTTTTAAAATTTTTTCAGAAGGAGTTTTGGCCCAAACTTGGAAGACATGATCCTTGTATTTTTTTTGGCATGCACAAAAAAATTCATCTAAAAACTTGAAGTCTACAGGATTTTGTGACCATTTGAAAAAAGTGTCCCCATTTCAGACACTTTAATGGCTACAGGCAGCAAACTTGTAAAATCTCAAATGCTCTTTAAAGTGGTGTGAGTTCTCGAGGTTTGATGAGGGATAACGGGCCAATATAAGGGCCACGTACCAGCACCCATCGCACATCATGTGCGCACACCCCCCCGCCCCCCCAATCGTCGGAACCGTAATGCCGTCGGTCAAGTTCTCCGGTGATGCTCCGACAATGTGCCCCGAGCGAAAAAAAAATGCAGCACCAGGGCATGCCTGAGCCTAGCATGTACACTCGCAACCCTCGGTCCGGTCTGATCTTACGCTGGGAATGAACTCCGTATGCTTAGACTAGGAATTAACTCCGTATGCCTAAGTCAACCCACGAAACGAGCGTGCGGGCACTCAGCCAGGCAGAGGGGCAGGATGCGCAAGTCTGGGATCGATCGGGTCCCCCCTGCGTGCTATCGATCCTGCTGTCATAACCCTCGATCCAGTCCAATTTTAGATTGGGAATGAACTCCATATGCCTAAGCCAGTCGATGAAATGAGCAGGCAGGCGAGCACTACACCGGTCAGAGAGGCGGGATGCGCAAGTCATGGATCGATAGGGTGCTAGGTGGTTTTAGGCACATCTTCATATTTCAGCCATGCCAATACCATTTTTATGGCTTGTAAATTCATACAATAGTCCTTCAAGCCTTCATGTGAAGTTTCATGGCAAGACGACTCGTTTTCTATTTTTCACGATTTTCAAAAATTTTACGGTTCAGGATTTTTTTTAACTTTTTTCAGAAAAAGTTTTGGCCCCAAACTTGGTAGACATGATCCTTGTATTTTTGTTGGCATGCACAAAAAAATTCAGCTAAAAACTCGAGGTGTACAGGATTTTGTGACCATTTGAAAAAAGTGTCCCCATTTCAGACACTTTAATGGCTACTGCCAGCAAACCTGTAGAATCTCAAATTTTTTTTAAGGGGGTGTGAGTTCTCAAGGTTTGATGAGGGATAGCGGGCCAATATAAGGGCCAAGTACCAGCACCAATCGCACAACATGTGCACACACCCCCCCGCCCCCCCAATCGCCGAAACCAAATGCCGTTGGTCAAGTTCTTCGGCGATGCTCCGGCGATGGTGCCCCGGGCGAAAAAAAAAGTGGCGCCAACACATGCTCATGCCTAGCATGTGCACCCGCAACCCTCGGTCTGGTCTGATCTTACATTGGGAATGAACTCCATATGCTTAGACTGGGAATAAACCCCGTATGCCAAACTCAACCCACGAAATTAGCGTGCGGGCGCTCAGCCGACCAGAGGGGTAGGATGCGCAAGCCGGGGATCGGTTGGGTCCCCCCCTACGTGTTGCCGATCCTACTACCGCAACCCTCAGTCCAGTCCAATCTTAGACTGGGCATGAACTCCGTATGCCTAAGCCAAAGGATGAAACGAGCGGGCGGGCAGGCACTACACCGACCAGAGAGGCGGGATGCGCAAGCCGTGGATCGATAGGGTGGTAGGTGGGTTTAGATACATCTTCATATTTCTGCCATGCCAATACCATTTTTATGGCTTGTAAATTCATACAATGGTCCCTTAAGCCTTCATGTGAAGTTTCATGGCAAGACGACCCGTTTTCTATTTTTCACGATTTTTAAAACTTTTTACGGTTTGGGAAATTTTTAAAATTTTTTCAGAAGGAGTTTTGGCCCCAAACTTGGCAAAGGTGATCCTCGTATTTTTATTGGTATGCATAAAAAAATTCAGCTAAAAACTTGAGTTGTACAGGATTTTGTGACCATTTGAAAAAAGTGTCCTCATTTTAGACACTTTATTGGCTACTGGCAGCAAACCTGTAAAATCTCAAATGCTCTTTAAGGGGGTGTGAGTTCTTGAGGTTTGCTGAGGGATAGGGGGCCAATATAAGGGTGAAGTACCAGCACACATCATGTGCGCACAACCCCCTGCCCCCCCAATCACCGGAACCGCAATGCCGTCGATCAGGTTCTCCGGCGATGCTCCGGCAATGGTGCCCCGGGCAAAAAAAAAAATTGGCAGCACCAAGCACATGCTCGAGCCCAGTATGTACACCCTAACCCCTCAGTCCGGTGCAATCTACACTTTGGGAATGAACTCCTTATGCTTAGATTGAGGAATAACCCGCAAGCCTAACTCAACCCACGAAACGAGGCGTGCGAGTGCTCAGCCAGGGCCCAAGGGGTAGGATGTGCAATGTCTGGGAATGGCAGGCCTCCCCTAACGGACCGTGCTGCCAATTACATGCCTGGACTGCAACCCGACTCGATCCAGACCGATCTTAGCTGGGAATGAACTCCGTATGCCTAAGCCAACTGACG
>NW_019168015.1:2530581-2626941 GCF_002303985.1 Durio zibethinus | reverse complement strand
TAACCACATGAGGCTTTATCAAAACTTACCATGAAATAAAACACTATGATGCACAATGTTTGCTCATGCAATGCAAAACCTTAAGACTTGACCAAAAAGAATTTGTTATCTAGATCATACTCTTGAGGTGATATTTAAAGTTACATAACAAAAGTTTTCCCCTTGATGTTTCAACTTTAGCATCACTAACTTGCAACTTTACTACTATCAATCATCAAAACCACCAACTAGCTCTTTAAAACTTTGTGGCATCTGCATCGATCAAAGCTTGAACTTTATCCCTTGGAAGGCAGTACAATCTTCTATGGAATGCCCCTTAACTCCATCATGAACTCACATTTAGCATTAGGATCATACCACTTCGAGTACGGAGGCTTTCTGGGTCTTGCAGGAACAACAGAGATCATATGATTCTCTATCAGTAAAGTAAAGAGCTCAGCTTAAGGTATTGAAAGTGAATGATACACTTTGGCTCTCTTTCTCTTATGACTCTGTGAATGGCTTAAGTTGATCCTTGGTTCTATTCATGGTGAAGGAATTTGAGTATACAGATGAAGTGGTTGAGGAAAATCATCGATCGTAAATATTGGTTGGGGGCAATATAGTAGCCATTGTGAATAATCATCCGTTGGATCTTCTTGCATCATGGTGAGATTTCTCTCATTTTACCCTTTAACAATTATTTCTTAGGCTTGTTTTGCAAAAATATCTCCTCTTTTTTCATCACCAGTATTTATAATTCTTCCCCTTCTTATCCCATCCTCAATTCTACCCCAGCAAATAATAATTTGCAAACTCTTATGAAGTATTGCTGATCACTTATCATAATAGGAGAAAGGAAGGGTATCCACAAATAGGGAATTCAACTCCCTATTGGTAAGAGGTGGTTGTACCTGTGATGCCATATTCTTCCATTTAATAGCATATTTTTTATAGCTCTCATTGGGGTGCTTTCTCATATTTTGGAGGGTTAATCGATCCAGAGCTAACTCTAACATATATTGGTATTACTTCAAGAATGCCTATGATAAATCTCTCCAAGTATGAATTTGACTGCTTTTCAAACTATGATACCAATTAGCTGCTGTCCCAGTCAAACTTTCTTGAAAGACATGAATAAGTAGCTTTTCATCACCAGCATACCCAACCATTTTGTGACAGTATTGAGCCAAATGTATTTTAGGACATCCAGTTCCATTATACTTTTCAAAATTCGAGGCTTTGAATTTTGATGAAATAATGAGATCAGGCACTAGACTAAGCTCGTTGGCGTCAACATTCTCGTAGACATCATGACTTTCAATTGCTTTCAATCTCTCTTCCAACAGATCATACTTATCTTTCATCACTATATCTTCTGATAGATCTGGCACCCTCTTCAATTTCTTCAATTTTTTATGATCATCCATATTAGGCACAGTAGTGAAGTCGTGAGGAGTATGCCCAGGATTGATATTTGTCTGAACTGATGGTAACTTGGTAAAATGGCCAATATAAGGTTGATCAGTTGTTTGAGGTGTTTATGACACATGGGGATCTTGAACATATGTGAACCCAGATAGATACAATGGTGTCTCGACAACTATTTCCTCCCTTGTCCTATACGTCTCAACAACTTCTTTTCCTTTTGTCAATTCCACTATCATCTATTTTAATTCTGTCAGTTGTCTGTTCATGTTTTGTTGCATTCCTGTAACTGTTTCACCGATCTCTCCTTGGGTTTTTTCTACTCTATCCATTTGACTGGCACCTTTATTTTCTATGATTATGGTACTAGCTTGAGTGCTATAAGTGTGCAGACTCAACTGACCTCGTTTCCTAAGATAGCTATCCTTGAATCTTTTATTAATCATCAGAAGTCAGAAATGCATGGCATGAATTCTATTGTATATAAAAAAAAATTGCTTCAAAGGTTTGATGAAAGTATATTTACAATTATCATTCCTTGTCCTTAGCTGGCATGAAAAGCAATGAATTCAAGCAAATGATGCATGATATGCAAGTTAAATTTTGTTGTTTTGGTGAGGGGAAACTTGAATTCCATCCTATATTCAAAATGGGTCATCTAGATATATCTTTTCTGTCTCAAAAGTTTGGTGAAAACATACTTGCAACCATCATTCTTTCTTATACTCTTTTAGGCGTGCCAATAAAATAAACAGATGCATCAATTCATAGAAAATCTAGGTTAAAAGAAGTTTCCATTCATTTCCAAAAGCATCAAGTTTACACATCATGAACTATTCTAGGGCTGGGGCCAAAAAGTGCCAAACCTACTCCCACTTCCCTTTGTTTCTCCTAAAAAATAGTTGACTATGATTACTAGGGAAGATAACTCTTTGCTTAAAAAGCTTTTTATTCATCATCCTGACCAACCCTACTGTTGCCTGCAGCACTGCCTACCATTTTGACATGGATCAAAGAAGGGTTGTTGTGAATAACTGGCTTCATCTTGGTATCAAAACTCAGATATCCAGCTTTCATCAGTCCTTGCACCCTATGTTTCAAAGCTGTGCAATTTTCCAAAGAATGGCCAATGATGCCAAAATGGTATTCACATCGAGCATTGGGGTCATAGCATTCGGGGAAAGGTGGTTTGCGAGGTTCAACAGGGATAGGGGCAATGAGATAATTTTCTAGAAGTAATGGGTACAACTCTGCGTAGGACATGGGTATCAGATCAACAAAGATTTTTTTTTGGTGTTACCAAAGTTTTTCTGTCCTACAGTTGGTTTGCTTTGCTGAAAAGATGATAGTTTAGTTGGTCTTGAGGTGAATTGAGAAACTTTGGGTCAAAGATTGGGTTTAAAAGGTAATGATGGTATAGCATGCTGAACAGGCGATTGTGAAATATAAGATGGTGGATATGGGTTCAGGTGTGAAATTCTTGGTGGTTGCATGAAAATTGGGGGTCTAATCTTAGGTACTTAGAAAGGAGGTTGAAAATGGTCATAAGGAGGATTTAGGTATAGGTTTGGACTTGGGATAGTTTGTGGAGGTTGTTTGAAGCCAGCTGACTTATTTTTGGAAATCAAACTCTTGAGCTCAGTCATTTGCATGGCCAGTTCACCCATTCCTCTCTTGAGTTCACCCAAACCTTGGTCATTGTTTAGATCACCCAATGCTTTAGCATGCTTTGGCAGAGTGCTGGAACTAATGGGAGCCAATTGACCTTGACTTGATGGAAGTGACAACGGTATTTGAGGAGCAACTAATTCAACCATACCACTACTTTTAACCATTTCTATCAATTGAGCCATTTGTCATTTCATCTCTCGAAGCTCAAGCCATAATTCCTCTTGATTCAACTCCAAAGCACTAATCCTTACTTCTAATTGATCTCCCATTTTCGTGACTCTGATTCCCACCAAGACAGACAACTTATTCCAAGACTTAGACAAAAAATTCTAGATTACTACCCTTATTGAATGAATATCATAAAAACAATGACACACGAAGTATGAATACATGAATATGATGGCTAAAGAATGTCATGAAATGCGTATATGCCTATAACAATGAATTTTTATATGTACAAATGACCCAAATGAAAATTTTTATCAACCATGACTGTGTATGTAAGGAATATTATATTGCCGAGATAGTGGGATATGAAATGCAACGTTTGTTCCATACGACCTTACCATTCATGAATTTATATGCATGAAATGCAATGACATATTTACATGAATGATGAGATGTATTCCTATGACTAATGCAGCATATTTGTATGGAATGCATGAACCTATCAAGTGCATGTTATATTTTTACATGGAATACAATGCTTGTATTATGCCAACCTAGTGAAACTGACACTACCTTTTATGATGCATATGGAATGGGATACATGTATTATTTTTTATGATGTATGAAATGCAAAAGATGAAACAAAATAAAAAAAAATTTTAGAGGGAAAAACAAAATAACTAGGACATGAAAATTGATTTTTTTATTGGGCCAATAAACAAAGAATTTAAGAAAAATTTAATTTTTTGAAAACCACTTTTTTTTTTATTTTTTTGGCTTGTTGGATAATGCTTTAAAAAAATTCACTTTATTCTAAAATATTTTATGAAATTGCAAAATTTGAACAATTACCAAATGAATGAACTACATTTATTTAGAAATATTGAGAAAATCTTTAAGTTAAAGAATTATCTTAAAATTCTCCAACATCTAGGCAGAATTTAAAATAACTCTTTTTACTTAAGATTTAACACAATAATCCATAAAATAAAATAACAATCTTTATAGAAAATAATTGTTAGTGACTCTCCAATGTCTAGGCAGAGTACCAAGAATTATTTCTTTCGGAATGTTATTTTTATTTTATTTTATAATATCATAATTTTTTTTAAAAGTAGTACAAATAAAAATTAAAGATAGAATAGTACAAATAAATACTAATAATAACATGCTAACATGTGTATGTCAATGAATGTTATGTAAAATGAAATGTAATTTAAAAGTTGGATTCTTAAGTATAATAAGACCACCCTAACTCTCCAACATCTAGGCAGAGCTTAGGTGCGACTGTTTATATTTAAGCTCCAATTTACTATTATACTTTTTATTTATTAATCTTATTGTTGATGCAAATTAAGAAATCGTGTGAAAAGACTTAACGAAGTAAAATTTTCTAAATACCCCATCATCTAGGCGGCATTCGGGAACAAATTGCTTCAAATAGAATTTTCACACTTGTCTTTAGGATTTTTAGGACTTTGGATTTTAAGAGGTTTTGAATTTTAGGGGATTTTGGATTTTTAAGGGTTTTAAAAACTTAGGATTTTGAAAATTAAAAATTAGTGTTTAAGTTTTAAGTAAAACGCGAACATCTCTAAAAATCCCCATCATCTAGGTGGACTTTCGGAGCAAGTTCAATTTTTTATAATTTTTCAAAACTAATTAAAAATTTCTTATGTGTTTTTTTATGAAAATTTTTCATAATAATTCCCCAACATCTAGGCAGAATTATCTTTTAGAAAAATATTTTTTATTCCCTCCAACATCTAGGCAGGGAAAATAATAATAATAATAATAAATATTTTTTTGAACATTTTTAATATATTTTTAACTATTATTTGTTTTCAATTTTATTATTATTAAAATAATTAAACATTTATTCTAACAAATTTAGAAATTTATCATGCATAAATATAAAAATATACTTAAAATAACAAAAATATAATATAAAAAAATTAGAAAATTAAAAAAAAATTTTTTTACCTAAATCGGATTGGTCAACAGTCCGGTCAGTGCTGGTCTGGACTGGTCTGACCGATTCTATGATTCGATAGGTGGTTTGGTCGATCTAGTGGTTCGGACCGACTCAGACCGGTTCAAGGTGGGATGAAACGGGTTAACGGGTCGGTTTGCGCAGATCTCGGGTCAGATCTGGGTCCAGGTACGGATCTTTTTTGGTTAAAACGGTGTCTTTTTGGGTCTTTCCCTAAACGACATCGTTTTGAGTTTTTGCTTTACTATATATAGCTGAAGATTTTTTTTGGTTCATTTGGTTTTTGTTTCAGAAAAAAAAGGGAGAGAGGGAGAGAGAAAGCTGGGGGAGAGGTCTGGCCGTCCACCGTTCGGTCGTCGAGCCACTACTCCGGTTGCCGCCTGGGTCATCATCGGCGGTGGTCGTTGGTGATCGAAAAATGCCAAAGTACTTCTAGAAGTGCTCTTCAATGCGCTCTTTCAAGATCTGACCTCCTTTTTGTCGAAAACAGCCTCGATTAGCGTAAATCGGGGCTCAAAGTTTTTGTTTTCAATTTTTTTTGTTTGTTTTGTTAAAGCAAGACTGATCTGTTTTCTTGCTTTTATAGGTAGCTTCGGCACTGGGTTCCTCCCTACAGGGAGGACTGTGGTTTCTATTTTTTTTTGTAGTTTTTTTGACAGAATCTCCCCCTCTTTCTTCTCTGTCCATTTTGGCTTCACTATGAGCTCTATTTATAGGCTCCAACCATACGTGTTTGGAGGGAAGAGCATGGGGCTCGATCACGGGATGTAAACATGAGCCCACCTCTTTATTTCTTCTGTATTTTCTGGTAGTAGGGTAGGATGAACAGGGTATGTGATGGGTGGTGGGCCTGGTGGCAGTGGTGCCGGGGATGGCACCAATGCCATCCTCAATTATTTTTCTTTTTTTTTATTTTTTTGCTAATTTTTTGTATTATTTTTTGGTATTTATTTTTTTGTATTTTATATAATATTATTATTTTTATTTTTGAGGACAACATTGATGTCAACACACATCATGTGCGCAAACCCCCCGGCCCATTCAATAGCCGAAACCCCCAATGCCACCGGTCAGGTTCTCCGATGATGCTCCGAAGATGGTGCCCCAGGCAAAAAATGTGGCACCAGCACATGCTCAAGCCCAGCATGTGCACCCGTAACCATTAGCCTGATCCAATCTTACACTAGGAAAGAACTTCGTATACTTAGACTGGGAATGAACTCCATGTGCCTAAGTCAACCCGTGAAATGAGCGTGCAGGCGTTCAACCGACCAGAGGGGCAGGATGCCCAAGCCGAGGATCGGCCGGGTTCCCCCCTGCGTGCTACCGATCCTACTATCGCAACCCTCGGTCCGATCAGATCTTAGACTAGGAATGACCTTTGTATGCCTAAGCCAACTGACGAAACGAGCAAGCGGGCGGGCACTACGCTGGCCAGAGAGACGGGATGCGCAAGTCGTAGATCGAGAGGGTGGTAGGTGGGTTTAGGCACATCTTCATATTTCTACCATGCCAATACCATTTTTATGGCTTGTAAATTCATACAATGGTCCCTTAAGCCTTCATGTGAAGTTTCATGGCAAGACGACTTGTTTTCTATTTTTCACGATTTTTGAAACTTTTTACGGTTTGAGTTTTTTTAGAATTTTTTTAGAAGCAGTTTTGGCCCCAAACTTGGTAGACGTGATCCTTGTATTTTTGTTGGCGTGCAAAAAAAAATTCAGCTAAAAACTCGAAGTGTAGAGGATTTTGTTAACATTTGAAAAAAGTGTCCCCATTTCAGACACTTTAATGGCTACTGGCAGCAAACCTGTAAAATCTCAAATGCTCTTTAAGGGGTTGTGAGTTCTCAAGGTTTGATGAGGGATAGGGGGCCAATATAAGGGCCAAGTACCAACACCCATCTCACATCATGTGTGCACACTCCCCCGCCCCCTCAATCACCGGAACCCTAATGTCGCCGGTCAGGTTCTCCGACGATGCTCCGGTGATGGTGCCCCGAGTGAAAAAAAATGCAACACCAGCACATGCTCGAGCCTAGCATGTGCACCCCCAACCTTCGGTCCGGTCTGATCTTACATTGGGAATGAACTCCGTATGCTTAGACTGGGAATGAACTTCGTATGCCTAAGTCAACCCACGAAACGAGCGTGCGGGCGCTCAGCCGGCCAGAGGGGCAGGATGCACAAGCCGGGGATCAACCGGGTCCCCCCTGCGTGTTGACGATCCTACTACTGCAACCCTTGGTCCGATCCAATGTTAGACTGGGAATGAACTCCGTATACCTAAGCCAACCGATGAAACGAGTGGGCGGGCGGGCACTACGCCGGCTAGAGAGGTGGGATGCGCAAGCCGTGGATCGTTAGGGTGGTAGGTGGGTTTAGGTACATCTTCATATTTCTACCATGACAATGCCATTTTTATGGCTTGTAAATTCATACAATGGTCCTGTAAGCCTTCATGTGAAGTTTCATGGCAAGACGACTCGTTTTCTATTTTTCACGAATTTTGAAACTTTTTACAGTTCAGGATTTTTTTAAAATTTTTTCAGAAGGATTTTTGGCCCCAAACTTGGTAGATGTGATCCTTGTATTTTTTTTGGCATGCACAAAAAAATTCAGCTAAAAACTCAAAGTGCACAGGATTTTGTGACCATTTGAAAAAAGTGTCCCTATTTCAGGCACTTTAATGGCTACTGGCAGCAAACCTGTAAAATCTCAAATGCTCTTTAAGGGGGTGTGAGTTCTCGAGGTTTGATGAGGGATAGGGGGCAAATATAAGGGCCAAGTACCAGCACCCATCGCACATCATGGGCGCACACCCCCCCGACCCCCCCAAATGCCGTCGGTCAGGTTCTCTGGCGATGCTCCAGTGATGGCATCCCGAGCGAAAAAAAAATACGGCACCAGCATATGCTCGAGCCCAGCATGTGCACCTGTAACCCTTGATCCGGTCCGATCTTACACTGGGAATGAACTCCGTAAGCCTAAGTCAACCCACGAAACGAGCGTGCGGGTGCTCAGCCGGTAAGAGGGGCAGAATGCACAAGCCGGGGATCGGTCGGGTCCCCCCTGCGTGCTGCCGATCCTCCTGTTGCAACCCTCAGTTTGGTCCAATCTTAGACTGGGAATGAACTCCGTATGCCTAAGCCAACCGACGAAATGAGCGGGCGGACGGGCACAATGCCGGCCAGAGAGGCGGGATGCGCAAGCCGTGGATCGATAGGGTGGTATGTGGGTTTAGGCACATCTTCATATTTCTACCATGCCAATGCCATTTTTATGGCTTGTAAATTCATACAATGGTCCCTTAAGCCTTCATGTGAAGTTTCACGGAAAGACGACTCGTTTTTTATTTTTCACGATTTTTGAAATGTTTTACGGTTCGAGATTTTTTTTAAAATTTTTTTCAGAAGGATTTTTGGCTTCAAACTTGGTAGATGTGATCCTTGTATTTTTGTTGGCATGCAAAAAAAAATTCAGCTGAAAACTCGAAGTGTACAGGATTTTGGGACCATTTGAAAAAAGTGTTCCCATTGTAGACACTTTAATGGCTACTGGCAGCAAACCTGTAAAATCTCAAATGCTCTTTAAGGGGGTGTGAGTTCTCGAGGTTTGATGAGGGATAGGGGGCAAATATAAGGGCCAAGTACCAGCACCCATCGCACATCATGGGCGCACACCCCCCCGACCCCCCCAAATGCCGTCGGTCAGGTTCTCTGGCGATGCTCCAGTGATGGCATCCCGAGCGAAAAAAAATACGGCACCAGCATATGCTCGAGCCCAGCATGTGCACCTGTAACCCTTGATCCGGTCCGATCTTACACTGGGAATGAACTCCGTAAGCCTAAGTCAACCCACGAAACGAGCGTGCGGGTGCTCAGCCGGTAAGAGGGGCAGAATGCACAAGCAGGGGATCGACCGGGTCCCCCCTACGTGCTGCCGATCCTGCTGTTGCAACCCTCAGTTTGGCCCGATCTTAGACTGGGAATGAACTCCGTATGCCTAAGCCAACCGACGAAATGAGCGGGCGGACGGGCACAATGCCGGCCAGAGAGGCGGGATGCGCAAGCCGTGGATCGATAGGGTGGTATGTGGGTTTAGGCACATCTTCATATTTCTACCATGCCAATGCCATTTTTATGGCTTGTAAATTCATACAATGGTCCCTTAAGGCTTCATGTGAAGTTTCATGGCAAGATGACTCGTTTTCTATTTTTCTCGACTTTCAAAACTTTTCACGGTTTGGGATTTTTTTTAACTTTTTTCAGAAGCAGTTTTGGCCCCAAACTTGGTAGACGTGATCCTTGTATTTTTGCTGGAATGCACAAAAAAATTCAACTAAAAAACTCGAAGTGTACATGATTTGTGACCATTTGAAAAAGGTGTCCCCATTTCAGGCACTTTAATGGCTACTGGTAGCAAACCTGTAAAATATCAAATGCTCTTTAATGGGGGGTGAGTTTTCGAGGTTTGATGAGGGATAGGGGGCCAATATAAGGGTCAAGTACCAGCACCCATCACACATCATGTGCGCACACCCCCCCGCCCCCCAATCGTCGGAACCCTAATGCAGCTGGCCAGGTTCTCCGACGATGCTCCGACGATGGTGCCCGGGCGAAAAAAAAAATACGGCACCAGCACATGGCCGAGCCCAACATGTGCACCCGCAACCCTCGATCCGGTCTCATCTTACACTGGGAATGAACTCTGTATGCTTAGACTGGGAATGAACTTCATATCCCTAAGTCATCCCACGAAACGAGCGTGCGGCGTTCAGCCGGCCAGAGGGGCAAGATGCGCAAGTCGGGGATTGGTCGGGTCCCCCCTGCGTGCTACCGATCTTGTTGCCACAACCCTCGTCCTGTCTAATCTTAGATTTGGAATGAACTCCGTATGCCTAAGCCAACCGACGAAACGAGTAGGCGGGCGGGCACTACGCCGACCAGAGAGGTGGGATGCGCAAGCCGTGTATCGATAGGGTGGTAGGTGGGTTTACGCACATCTTCATATTTTTGTGATGCCAATTCCATTTTTATTGCTTGTAAATTCATACAATGGTACCTTAAGCCTTCATGTGAAGTTTCATGGCAAGACGACTCGTTTTCTATTTTTCATGATTTTTGAAACTTTTTACGGTTTGGGATTTTTTTTAAATTTTTTCAGAAGGAGTTTTGGCCCCAAACTTGGTAGACATGATCCTTTTATTTTTGTTGCATGCACAAAAAAATTCAACTAAAAACACTCAGTGTACAGGATTTTGTGACCATTTGAAAAAAGTGTCCCTATTTCAGACACTTTAATGGCTACTGGCAGCGAACTTGTAAAATCTCAAATGCTCTTTAAGGGGGTGTGAGTTTTTGAGGTTTGATGAGGGATAAGGGGCCAATATAAGGGCCAAGTACCAGCACCCATCGCACATCATGTGCGCACACCCCCCCTCGCCCCCCAATCGCCGGAACCCCAATGCCGTCGGTCAGGTTCTCCAATAATGCTCCGACGATGGTGCCCGGGGTGAAAAAAAAATGTGGCACCAGCACATGCCCGAGCCCAGCATGTGCACCTGTAACCTTAGGTCTGGTCTGATCTTACACTGGGAATGAACTCCGTATGCTTAGACTGGGAATGAACTTCATATGCCTAAATCAACCCACGAAACGAGCATACGGACGCTCAGCCGATCGAGGGGCAAGTGCCCAAGCCGGGGATCGGTTGGGACCCCACTTACGTGCTGTCAATCTTGCTGCTGCAACTCTCAGTCCAATCCGATCTTAGACTAGGAATGAACTCCGTATGCCTAAGCCAACCGACGAAACGAGCGGTCGGGCAGGCACTACGTCGGCCAGAGAGGTGGGATGCGCAAGCTGCGGATCGATAGGGTGGTAGGTGGGTTTAGGCACATCTTCATAGGTGGGTTTATGGCTTGTAAATTCATACAATGGTCCTTTAAGCCTTCATGTGAAGTTTCATGGCAAGACGACTCGTTTTTTATTTTTCACGATTTTCAAAACTTTTTACAGTTTGGGGTTTTTTAAAAATTTTTTCAGAAGGACTTTTAGCCCCAAACTTTGTAGATGTGATCCTTGTATTTTTGTTGGCATGCACAAAAAAATTCAGCTAAAAACTCAAAGTGTACAGGATTTTGTGACCATTTGAAAAAAGTGTCCCCATTTCAGACACTTTTAATGGCTATTGGCAGCAAACCTATAAAATCTCAAATGCTCTTTAAGGGGGTGTAAGTTCTGAAGGTTTGATGAGGGATAGGGGGCCAATATAAGGGCCACGTACCAGCACCCATCGCACATCATGTGCGCACACCCCTGCCGCCCCCCCAATCACCGGAACCCCAATGTCGCCGGTCAGGTTGTCTGGCGATGCTCCGACGATGGTGCCCCAGACGAAAAAAAATACGACACCAGCACATGCCCAAGCCCAGCATGTACACCCGTAACCCTCGGTCCAGTCTGATCTTACACTGGGAATGAACTTCGTATGCTTAGACTGGGAATGAACTCCGTATACCTAAGTCAACCTACAAAACGAACGTGCGAGCGGTTAGCCGGCTGGAGGGGCAGAATGCACAGGCCGGGGATCGACCGGGTCCCCTCTGCGTGCTGTCGATCTTGTTGCCGTAACCCTCGATTCGGTCCAATCTTACACTGGGAATGAACTCCGTATGCCTAAGCCAACCGACAAAACGAGCGGGCGGGCGGGCACTACATCAGCCAGAGAGGCGGGATTTTGTGACCATTTGAAAAAATTGCCCCCATTTCAGACACTTCAATGGCTACTGGCAGTGAACCCGTAAAATCTCAAATGCTCTTTAAGGGGGTGTGAGTTCTCGAGGTTTTATGAGGGAAAGGGGGCCAATATAAGGGCCAAGTACTAGTACCCATCGCACATCATGTGCACACATCCCCCCCACCCTTCCCAATCGTCAAAACCCCAAGCCCAGCACATGCGGCACCAGCACATGCCCAAGCCCAGCATGTGCACCCACATCCCTCGGTCCAATCCAATCTTACACTGGGAATGAACTTCGTATGCTTAGACTTGGAATGAATTTCGTATGCCTAAGTCAACCCATGAAACGAGCGTGCGGTTAGCTGGCCAGAGGGGTAGGATACGCAAGTCAGGGATCGATCGGGTCCCCCTCTGTGTGCTATCGATCCTACTACCGTAACCCTCGATCCAGTCCAATCTTAGACTGGGAATGAACTCCATATGCCTAAGCCAACCGACGAAACGAGCGGACGGGCGAGCACTACGCCGGCCAAAGAGGTGGGATGCGCAAGCCGTGGATCAAAGTGTGCAGGATTTTGTGACCATTTGAAAAAATTGCCCCCATTTCAGACACTTCAATGGCTACTGGCAGGAAACCTGTAAAATCTCAAATGCTCTTTAAGAGGGTGTGAGTTCTCGAGGTTTGATGAGGGATAGGGGACCAATATAAGGGCTAAGTACCTGCACCCATCGCACATCATGTGCGCACATCCCCCCCGCCCTTCCCAATCGTCGGAACCCTAATGCCATCGGCCAGGTTCTTCGGCAATGATCTGGCGATGGTGTTTCGGGCAAAGAAAAAATATGACACCATCACATGCCCGAGCCCAGCATGTGCACCCACATCCCTCGATCCAATCCAATCTTACACTGGATTGAACTTCGTATGCTTAGACTGGGAATGAATTTTGTATGCCTAAGTCAACCCAAAAATGAGCGTGCGAGTGGTTAGTTGGCCAGAAGGGTAGGATGCACAAGCCGGGGATCAATCGGGTCCCCCTCTGTGTGCTGTCGATCCTACTACTGTAACCCTCGGTCCAGTCTGATCTTAGACTGGGAATGAACTCCGTATGCCTAAGCCAATCGATGAAACGAACGGGCGGACGGGCACTACGTCGGCTAGAGAGGCGAGATGTGCAAGCCATGGATCGATAGGGTGGTAGGTGGGTTTAGGCACATCTTCATATTTCTGCAATGCCAATGCCATTTTTAAGGCTTGTAAATTCATACAATGGTCCCTTAAGCCTTCATGTGAAGGTTCATGGCAAGACGACTCGTTTTCTATTTTTCACGATTTTTAAAACTTTTTACAGTTTGAGATTTTTTTAAAATTTTTTCAGATGGAGTTTTGGCCCCAAACTTGGTAGACGTGATCCTTGTATTTTTTTTGGCATGCACAAAAAAATTCAGCTAAAAACTAAAAGTGTACAGGATTTTGTGACCATTTGAAAAAAGTGTCCCTATTTTAGACACTTTAATGGCTACTGGTAGCAAACCTATAAAATCTCAAATGCTCTTTAAAGGGGTGTGAGTTCTTGAGGTTTGATGAGTGATAAGGGGCCAATATAAGGGCCAAGTACCAGTACCCATTGCACATCATGTATGCACACCCCCCCCCCCCCAATCGTTGGAACCCCAATGTCGTCGGTAAGGTTCTTCGGTGATGGTGCCCCGGGTGAAAAAAAATGTGGCACCAGCACATGCCCGAGCCCAGTGTGTGCACCCACATCACTCGATCCAATCCGATCTTACACAGGGAATGAACTCCGTATGCTTAGAATGTGAATGAATTTCGTATGCCTAAGTCAACCCAAAACACGAGTGTGCGGGCGCTTAGCCGGCCAGATGGGCAGGATGCACAAGCCGAGGATCGGTCGGGTACCCCCCTATGTGCTGCAAATTCTACTACCATAACCCTTGGCTGGTCCAATCTTAAACTGGGAATGAACTCCGTATGCCTAAGCCAACCGACGAAACGAGCGGGCAGGCAAGCACTACATCGACTAGAGAAGCGGGATGCGTAAGCCGTGGATCAATAGGGTGGTAGGTGGGTTTAGGCACGTCTTCGTATTTTTGCCCTGCCAATGCCATTTTTATGGCTTGTAAATTCATACAATGGTCCCTTAAGCCTTCATGTGAAGTTTCATGGCAAGACGACCCGTTTTCTATTTTTCATGATTTTTGAAACATTTTATGGTTCGAGATTTTTTAAAAATTTTTTAGGAGTTTTGGCCCCAAACTTGGTAAACGTGATCCTTGTATTTTTGTTGGCATGCATAAAAAAATTCAGCTAAAAGCTCAAAGTGTACAAGATTTTGTGACCATTTGAAAAAAGTGTCCCCATTCCAAACACTTTAATGGCTACTGGCAGCAAACCTGTAAAATCTCAAATGCTCTTTAAGGGGGTGTAAGTTCCTGAGGTTTGATGAGGGATAGGGGGCCGATATAAGGGCCAAGCACCAGTACCCATCCCAACTCATGTGCACACACCCCCCGTCCCCCCAATCACCGAACCCCAATGCCGCCAGTCAGGTTCTTCGGCGATGCTCTTACGATGGTGCCCGGGGCAAAAAAAATGCGGCACCAGCACATGCTCGAGCCCAGCAAATGCAGCAAGGAGACTATTGAGGTAATACCCCTTGACGACTATGAGTTTGTGATTGGGTTGGATTTCCTTACTCGGATTAACGCCCTCCTTGTGCCTTTTGCCGATTGTGTTTGCATCTTGGATGCACGATGCCAATGCCTAGTGCCATTTAGAAGAGGGTCTGGAGTTGGGTCGCGGGTGGTGCCAGCCATCCAATTTGCCAAGGTGGTAAGCAGACAAGAAGACACCTTCTTGGTAGCCCTGAAATATGATGAGCCAAGGGAGAAGGAGATCGAGTCACCCTTAGAGGTGCTAAAGGTGCTAAAGACCTTTAGTGATGTGATGCCCGCAAAGCTGCCTAGCAAGCTACCACCTAAGAGGGAGGTGGACCATAAGATCGAGCTGGTGTTCGAGGCCAAGCCACCAGCCAGAGCCCCTTATCGAATGTCTCCACCAGAGTTGGAGGAGTTAAGGAAGTAGCTCAAAGAGTTAGTTGATGCTGGCTTCATCAGGCCATCGAAGGCACCCTACGGTGCACCGATTCTATTCCAATGCAAGCATGATGGGTCATTGTAGCTGTGCATAGACTATCAGGCCTTGAACAAGCTAACCATCAAGAACAAGTACCCCATCCCACTCATTGCGGACTTGTTCGATCAACTTGGGAGTGCAAGGTGGTTCACCAAGCTGGATTTGAGGTCAGGCTACTATCAAGTCAGGATTGTGGAGGGAGATGAGCCAAAGATAGCATGTGTCACTCGGTATGGTTCGTATGAGTTCTTGGTGATGCCTTTCAGACTCACGAATGCCCTAACAACATTCTGCACCCTTATGAACAAGGTACTTTAGTCATTCCTTGATCGATTTGTTATGGTTTATTTGGATGACATTGTGATCTACAGCCAGACTTTGAGAGAGCATGTAGACCACTTGAGACACAGGTGTTTGAGGTGTTACGGGCACACAAGCTGCTTGTCAAGAGGGAGAAGTGCTCATTCGCCCAGTAGGAGATCCCGTTCCTAGGCCACATAGTGGGAAGTGGCAGGATACGCATGGATGAAGGCAAGATACATGCCATCTTGGAGTGGCAACCGCCAGCCAAGGTCACTGAGTTGAGATCATTCCTTGGGCTGGTTAACTACTATAGGCACTTCATCAAAGGTCACTCAGCAATAGCCACGCCATTGACTGACTTGTTCAAGAAAGAGAGAGCATGGGAGTGGAGCGTAGGGTGCCAGGAAGCCTTTGACAGGTTAAAGTGGGTTATGATCGAGGAGCCAGTCTTGGCCTTGCCAGACCATGCCAAGCCGTATGAGGTGAATACAGATGCATCAGACTTTACCATAGGGGGAGTGTTGATGCAGGAGGGACGTCCAGTCGCGTTTGAGAGCAGAAAGCTGAATGAGACTGAATGTAAGTACACGATCCAAGAGAAAGAGATGACTGTAGTGGTGCACTGCTTGTGCACTTGGTGCCATTACCTGTTGGGGTTGAGGTTCGTGGTGAGGACGGACAATGTGGTAATCGGCTACTTTCAAACGCAAAAGAAACTGTCCCCCAAGCAGGCGAGATGGCAAGATTTTCTTACAGAATTTGATTTCCAGATGCAGTACAAGCCAGAACGGGCGAACCTATTGGCAGACGCCTTGAGCAAAAAGGCTAACCTTGCTGCCATTAGCCAACCAAAGGGGTCACTGGTGCCGCGCATCAAGGAGGGACTTACGTATGATCCTATAGCCAAGGCTTTGATGGAGTACACCCAGCAAGGTAAGACTAGGCGGTTTTGGTTGCAGGATGGTTTGTTGTACACTAGGGGCTGTAGACTGTTTGTGTCGCAGCACAGGAAGCTCCGTAAGGAAGTTTTACAAGAATGTCATGGTTCAAGGTAGGCTGGACACCCTGGAGTGAGCCGTACCTTGGTGCTGATTGAGGATCGGTACTGTTGGCCGCACATGAGGGACGATGTGGAGGCCTATGTGAAGACTTGTCTTGTGTGCAAACAGGACAAGGTGGAGCTCAAGAAACCAGGCGGTCTCTTGGAGCCATTGCCAGTGCCAGAGCGACCATGGGAGAGTGTTTCTCTGGACTTTATAGTCGGTCTACCCAAGACAGAGGGGTTTGGAAGCATCATGGTAGTGGTGGATAGGTTTTCCAAGCATGGAATTTTCATTCCAGCAACCAATGAGTGCCCAGCCGAAGAGGCAGCTCAATTGTTCTTGAAGAACATGGTTAAGTACTGGGGAGTGTCGAGGACCATTGTTAGTGATCGGGACGAGCAGTTCATGGGCAGGTTCTGGACTGAGTTGTTCGAGCTATTGGGGTCAGACTTGAACTTTTCCACCAGCATGCATCTGTAGATCGATGGGCAGACAGAATGAGTGAATGGACTATTGGAGGTCTACCTCAGGCACTATGTGAGTGCCACACAAAGGGACTAGCCAAAGCTGCTAGATATTGCACAGTTTTCCTACAACTTGTAAAGGAGCGAGGCAACGAACCAGAGCCCATTTGAGTTTGTGACAGGGCAACAACCACTAACACCCGGTTCGATTACTGCAGGTTATACAGGGTCGAATCCAGCAGCATATAAGTCTGCCAAGGCATGGCAGGAGCAAACTGACTTGGCCAGAGTTTGTCTACACAAGGCTGCCAAGAGGTCGAAGAAGTGGGCAGACCAGAATAGGCGAGACGTGCAGTTCCAGGTTGGAGACTTGGTGTTGGTAAAGTTGCATCCCATTGTGCACCACAGGGGGCTGCACAAAGGCCTAGTCTGAACGTATGGGGGACCTTTTTGAATAGTCAAGAGGGTAGGCAAGGTTGCCTACAAGCTGGATATGCCACCCAAGTTGAGGGTACACCCAGTGTTCCATGTGAGTATGCTTAAGCCATTCTATGAGGATGAAGGAGATCTAGGATGGGCATAGTCAAAGCGTGCACCATTGCGAGCAAGGCCCTCATATGAGAAGGAGGTCCACAGCATCATAGCTGACTGGGAGGTGAGACGGAAGAACTAAAAACCAAGACATGAGTACTTGGTACGTTGGAAGGGACTTCCAGATAGTGAGGCAAGCTGGGAACCAGTAGAGGACTTATGGCAGTTCGGGGACCAGATCAGGTAGTAACATGCAGAAGATGCAACGAGGGCATTGCGCAATTAGGTGGGGGAGAATGTCACACCATGGGTGAGCACGCCCGGCACATCAGGCAGACCAACAGGTGAGCCAGAGGTTGAAGCCCGTAGACCAGGTGTGCTGGTGGGTATCTGTGCGCAAAGCCTAACAAACGTGCTCAGAATGCCTGCCCGACTTGAAGGCCAGGTCGTGAGACCAAGGCCCTTCCCATTGTTCTAGTGCCCGCACGCTTGTGTTTTAGGCTGACTTAGGCACAAAGGAAGAGATTCCAAGCCTAAGGCCATACAGATTCTGAGTCGAAGGTCAGAACCCCAATGCTACCGATCAGGTTCTCCGATGATGCTCCGGTGAAGGTGCCTCGGGCAAAAAAAATATGGTACCAGCATATGTTCGAGCCCAGCATGTGCACCCGTAACCCTCGGTTCGGTTCGATCTTACACTGGGAATGAACTCTGTATGCTTAGACTAGGAATGAACCCTGTATGCCTAAGTCAACCCATGAAATGAGCGTGCGGGCGCTCAGCCGATAAAAGGGGTAGGATGCGCAAGCCGGGGTTCGATCGATCCCCACTTACGTGCTACCGATCCTACTGCCGCAACCCTCGATATGCCTAAGCTAACTGACGAAACGAGCGGGCGGGAGGGCACTACACCAGCCAGAGAGGCGAGATGTGCAAGCCATGGATCGATAGGGTGGTAGGTGGGTTTAGGCACATCTTCATATTTCTACCATGCCAATGCCATTTTTATGGCTTGTAAATTCATACAATGGTCCCTTAAGCCTTCATGTGAAGTTTCATGGCAAGACGATTCGTTTTCTATTTTTCACGATTTTTGAAACTTTTTACTGTTCGAGATTTTTTTAAAATTTTTTCAAAAAGATTTTTCACCCCAAACTGGGTAGACATGATCATTGGATTTTTGTTGGCATGCACAAAAAAATTTAGCTAAAAACTCGAAGTGAATAGGATTTTGTGACCATTTGAAAAAAGTATCCCCATTTCAGACACTTTAATGGCTACTGGCAGCAAACTTGTAAAATCTCAAATCCTCTTTAAGGGAGTGTGAGCTATCAAGGTTCGGTGAGGGATAGGGGGCCAACATAAGGGCCAAGTACCCGCCCCCCAATAGCCAAAACCCCAATGCTGGCGGTCAGGTCTTCCGGTGATGCTCTGGCAATGGTGCATCAGGCGAAAAAAAATGTGACACCAGCACATGCCCTAGGCCAGAATGTGCACCCGCAACCCTCGGTTCGGTTTGATCTTACACTGGGAATGAACTCCGTATGCTTAGACTGTGAATGAACTCCGTATGCCTAAGTCAACCCATGAAACGAGCGTGCAAGCGCTCAACCGACCAGAGGGGCAGGATGCACAAGTCGGGGATCGGCTGGCTCTCCCCTGTGTATTGCTGATCTTACACTGGGAATGAACTCCGTATGCCCAAGTTAACCCACGAAACCAGAGAGCGGGCACTCAGCCGACCAAAGAGGCAAGATGCGCAAGCCGTGGATCGGTCGAGTCCCCCATTGCGTGCTGTTGATCCTACTACCGTAACCCTCAATCCGATCTGATCTTGGACTGGGAATGAACTCCGTATGCCTAAGCCAACCGACGAAATGAGTGGACGGCCGGGCACTACGTCGGCCAGAGAGACGTGATGCGCAAGCCGTGGATCGATAGGGTGGTAGGTGGGTTTAGGCACATCTTCATATTTTTGCAATGCCAATGCCATTATTATGGCTTGTAAATTCATACAATGGTCCCTTAAGCCTTCATGTGAAGATTCATGGCAAGACGACTCCTTTCCTATTTTTCATGATTTCTAAAACTTTTTACGGTTCAGGATTTTTTTAAAATTTTTTCAGAAGGGGTTTTGGCCCCAAATTTTGTAGATGTGATCCTTGTGTTTTTGTAGGGATAGGCACAAAAAAATTTAGCCAAAAACACGAAGTGTACAGGATTTTGTGATCAGTTGAAAAAAGTGTCCCCATTTTAGACACTTTAATGGCTACTGGCAGCAAACTTGTAAAATCTCAAATGCTCTTTAAGGGGGTGTGAGTTCTCAAGGTTTGATGAGGGGTAAGGGGCCAATATAAGGGCCAGGTAGCAGCACCCATCGCACGTCATGTGCGCACACCTCCCTGCCCCCCAATCACCGGAACCCCAATGCTGTCGATCAGGATCTCCGGTGATGCTCTGGCGACGATGCTTCGGGCGAGAAAAAATGTGGCACCAGCACATGCTTGAGCCTAGCATGTGCACCCACAACCCTCTGTCTTGTCTGATCTTACACTAGGAATGAAGTCCATATGCTTAGACTAGGAATGAACTCTGTATGCCAAAGTCAACCCACGAAACGAGCGTGTGGGCGCTTAATCGGCCTGACGAGCAAGATGCACAAGTCGGGGATCGGTCGAGTCCCCCCTGCGTGCTGTCGATTCTACTACCACAACCCTCAGTCCAGACTGATCTTAGACTGGGAATGAACTATGTATGCCTAAGCCAACCGACGAAACGAGCAGGCGGGCTGTACTACGCCGGCCAGAGAGGCGGGATGTGCAAGCCGTGGATCGATAGGGTGGTAGGTGGGTTTAGGAACATCTTCATATTTCTGCCATGCCAATGCCATTCTTATGGCTTGTAAATTCATACAATGGTCCCTTAAGCCTTCATGTGAAGTTTCATGGCAAAACGACTCCTTTTCTATTTTTCATGATTTCTGAAACATTTTACGGTTCAGTATTTTTTTAAAATTTTTTCAAATGGGGTTTTGGCCCTAAATTTCGTAGATGTGATCCTTGTATTTTTGTTGGCATGCATAAAAAAATTCAGCTAAAAACTCGAAGTGTACAGGATTTTTGCTGTCTGATCTTGCACTTGAATGAACTCTGTATGCTTAGACTGGGAATGAACTCCGTATGCCTAAGTTAACAAACGAAATGAGCGTGCGGATGCTCAGCCGGCCAGACAGGCAGGACGCATAAATCGAGGATCGGTCGGGTCCCCCCTTACGTGCTGCTGATTCTACTGCTGCAACCCTCGGTCCGGTCTGATCTTAGACTGGGAATGAACTTCGTAAGCCTAAGCCAATCGACGAAACAAGCGGGCGGGCGGCACTACACCGACTAGAGAGGCGGGATGCGTAAGCCATGGATCGATAGGGTGGTAGGTGGGTTTAGGCACATCTTCATATTTCTGCCATGCCAATGCCATTTTTATGGCTTGTAAAGTCATACAACGGTCCCTTAAGCCTTCATGTGAAGTTTCATGGCAAGACGACTCGTTTTCTATTTATCATGATTTTTAAAACTTTTTACGGTTCAGGATTTTTTAAAAATTTTTTCAGAAGGATTTTTGGCCCCACACATGGTAGAAGTGATCCTTGTATTTTTGTTGGCATGCACAAAAAAATTCAGCTAAAAACTCGAAGTGTACAGGATTTTGTGACCATTTGAAAAAGGTGTCCCCATTTCAGACACTTTAATGGCTACTAACAGCAAACCTGTAAAATCTCAAATGCCCTTTAAGGGGGTGTGAGTTCTCGAGGTTTCATGAGGGATAGGGAGCCAATATAAGGGCCAAGTACCAGCACCCATCGCACATCATGTGCGCACACCCCCTTGCCCCCCAATCACCGGAAGCCCAATGCCGTCGATCAGGTTCTCTGACGATGCTCCGACGATGGTGCCCCGGGCGAAAAAAATGTGGCACCAGCACATGCCCGAGCCCAGCATGTGCACCCGTAACCTTCGGTCTGATCCAATCTTGCACTTGAATGAACTCTGTATGCTTAGACTAGGAATGCACTCTGTATGCCTAAGTCAACCCATGAAACGAGCGTACGGGCACTCAGCCGGCCATAGGGGTAGGACGCTCAAGCTAGGGATCGACCGGGTCCCCCCCTGCATGCTACCGAAGCTGCTACCACAACCCTCATCTGGTCTGATCTTAGACTAGGAATGAACTCCGTATGCCTAAGCCAATCGATGAAACGAGCAGGTGGGCACTACGTCAACCAGAGAGGTGGGATGCGCAAGCCATGGATCGATAGGGTGGTAGGTGGGTTTAGGCACATCTTCATATTTTTGCCATTCCAATGCCATTTTTAGGGCTTGTAAATTCATACAATGGTCCCATAAGCCTTCATGTGAAGTTTCATGGCAAGACGACTCGTTTTCTATTTTTCATGATTTTTGAAACTTTTTATGGTTCGAGATTTTTTTAAAATTTTTTCAGAAGGAGTTTTGGCCCTACACTTGGTAGACGTGATCCCTGTATTTTTCTTGGCATGCACAAAAAAATTTATCTAAAAACTTGAAGTGTACAAGATTTTGTGACCATTTGAAAAAAGTGTCCTAATTTCAAACACTTTAATGGCTACTGACAGCGAACCTGTAAAATCTCTAATGCTCTTTAAGGGGTGTGAGTTCTGAGGTTTGATGAGGGATAGGGGGCCAATATAAGGGCCAAGTACCAGCACCCATCACACATCATGTGCGCACACCCCCCGCCCCCAATCACTGGAACCCCAATGCTGTCGGTCAGGTTATCCGGTGATGCTCCGGCAATGGTGCCCCGGGCAAAAAAAAATGCGACACCAGCACATGCCCGAGCCCAGCATGTGCACCTGCAACCCTTGGTGTGGTCCGATCTTACCCTGGGAATGAACTCAGTATGCTTAGACTAGGAATGAACCCCGTATGCCTAAGTCAACCCATGAAACAAGCATGCGGGCGCTCAGCCGGCCAGTGGGGCAGGATGCACAAGTCGAGGATCGGCCGGGTCCCCCCCTACGTGTTGCTGATCCTATTGCCGTAACCCTTAATCTGGTCTGATCTTAGACTGGGAATGAACTCCGTATGCCTAAGCCAACCAACGAAACGAGCGGGCGGGTGGGCACTACGTTGGCCAGAGAGGTGGGATGCACAAGCCGTGGATCGATAGGGTGGTAGGTGGGTTTAGGCACTTCTTCAAATTTATGCCTTGCCAATCCATTTTTATGGCTTGTAAATTCATACAATGGTCCCTTAAGCCTTCATGTGAAGTTTCATGGCAAGACGACTCGTTTTCTATTTTTCATGATTTTTGAAACTTTTTACGGTTTGGGATTTTTTTAAAATTTTTTCAGAAGGAGTTTTGGCCCCACACTTGGTAGATGTGATCCTTGTATTTTTCTTGGCATGTATAGAAAAATTTAGCTAAAAACTCGAAGTGTACAGGATTTTCTGACCATTTGAAAAAAGTGTCCCCATTTCAAACCTTTAATGGCTACTGGCAGAAACCTGTAACATCTCAAACTGTCTTTAAGGGGTGTGAGTTCTCGAGGTTTGAATGAGGGATAGGGCCATATAAGGGCCAAGTACCAGCACTTATCGCACATCATGTGCGCACACCCCACCGCCCCCTCGCAATGTCGAAGCCAATTGCCGCCAAGTCAGGTTCTCTTAGTAATGCTACTGGTGAATGGGCCCCGGGTGAAAAAAAATATGGCACCAGCACAATGCTCGAGCCTAGCGTGTGCACCCCGCACCCTCGGTTCGGTCCGATCTTGGCACTGGGAATGAAAACCCGTATGCTAGATAGGGAATGAACCCCGTATGCCTACAGTCAATCCCACGAAACGGCAGCCGTGCGGACGCATCAGCTCGGCCATACGGGCAGCGATGCACAAGCCGGGGATCCGTTGGGTTGCCCGCGCTACGTGTGCGATCTTGCTGCCGCAACCCCCAATCTGGTCCGATTTTAGACTGGGAATGAACTCCATATGCCTAAGCCAACTGACAAAACGAGAGGGCGGGCGGGCATTACACCGGCCAAAGAGGCGGGATGCGCAAGCCGTGGATCGATAGGGTGGTAGGTGGGTTTAGGCACATCTTCATGTTTTTGCCGTGCCTATGCCATTTTTATGGCTTTTAAATTCATACAACGGTCCCTTAAGCCTTCATGTGAAGTTTCATGGCAAGACGACTCGTTTTTTATTTTTCATGATTTCTGAAACTTTTTACGGTTCGAGTTTTTTTTACAATTTTCTCAAAAGGTGTTTTGGCCCCAAACTTGCTAGATGTGATCCTTGCATTTTTGTTGGTATGCACAAAAAAAATTCAGCTAAAAACTCGCAGTGTACAGGATTTTGTGACCAATTGAAAAAAGTGTCCTCATTTCAGACACTTTAATGGCTACTGGCAGCAAACCTGTAAAATCTCAAATGCTCTTTAAAGGGGTGTGAGTTCTCGAGGTTTGATGAGGGATAGGGAGCCAATATAAGGGCTAAGTACCAGCACCCATCGCACATCATGTGCGCACACCCCCTACCCCCCAATCGTCGGAAGCCCAATGCCGCCGATTAGGTTCTCCGACGATGCTCCGGTGATGGTGCCCCGGACAAAAAAAAATGCGGCACCAGCACATGTCCGAGCCTAGCATGTGCACCCACAACCCTCGGTCTGGTCTGATCTTACGCTGGAAAAGAACTCTGTATGCTTAGACTGGGAATGAACTCCGTATGCCTAAGTCAACCCACGAAATGATCTTACGAGCGCTCAGTCGGTCGAAGGGGTAGGATGCGCAAGCCGGGGATCGATCTGGTCCCCCCATACGTGCTACCGATCCTACTATCGCAACCCTTGGTCTGGTCTGATCTTAGACTAGAATGAACTCCGTATGCCTAAGCCAACCGACGAAACGAGTGGGCAGGCGGGCACTACGCCGACCAGAGAGGCAGGATGTGCAAGCCGTGGATCGATAGGGTGGTAGGTGGGTTTAGGCACATCTTCATATTTTTGCCATGCCAATGCCATTTTTATGGCTTGTAAATTCATACAATGGTCCCTTAAGCCTTCATGTGAAGTTTCATGGCAAGACGACTCATTTTCTATTTTTCACAATTTTTGAAACTTTTTACGATTTGTGACTTTTTAAAAAAATTTTTGAAGGAGTTTCGGCCCCACACTTGGTAGACGTGATCCTTGTATTTTTGTTGGCATGCACAAAAAAATTTAGCTACAAAGTCGAAGTGTACAGGATTTTCTGACCATTTGAAAAAAGTGTCCCCATTTCAGATACTTTAATGGCTACTGGCAGCAAACTTGTAAAATCTCAAATGCTCTTTAAGGGGGTGTGAGTTCTCAAGGTTTGATGAGGGATAGGGGGCCCAATATAAGGGCCAAGTACCAGCACCCATCGCACATCATGTGCGCACACCCCCCCGTCCCCCAATTGTCGGAAGCCCAATGCCGCCAGTCAGGTTTTCCAGTGATGCTCTGGCGATGGTGCCCCGAGCGAAAAAAAATATGGCACCAGCACATGCTCGAGCCCAGCATGTGCACCCGCAACCCTCTGTTCGATCTGATCTTGTCCTGGGAATGAACTCCGTATGCTTAGACTGGGAATGAACCCCGTATGCTAATTTCAACCCCGAACGAGCGTGCGGGCTCTCATTCGGTTAGCCAAACGGGCATGGAGGATGCACAAAGCTGAGGATCGGTCGGGTCCCCTGTGTGCTGTGATCCTACTACCCGCCTCAATCCGGTCTGATCTTAGACTGAGAAATGAACTCCAGCCATAAATGCTAAGTCCAACCGAACGAAATGAGCGGTGCGGCGAGAACTATGTCCTGGCCAGAGATAGGCGGGAATGCGCAAGCCGTTGGATCGATACGGGTGGTAGGTGGTTTATGCACATCTTCATGATTTTTTGGCCATGGCACATGCCATTTTTATGGCTCGTAAATTCCTGGACAAATGGTCCCCTTAAGCCTTCATGTGAAGTTTCATGGCAAGATGACTCGTTTTCTATTTTTCATGATTTTTGAAACTTTTTACGGTTTGGGTTTTTTCTACAATTTTTTCAGAAGGAGTTTTGGCCCCAAACTTGCTAGATGTGATCGTTGTATTTTTGTTGGCATGCACAAAAAAAATTCAGCTAAAAACTCGAAGTGTACAGGATTTTGTGACTAATTGGAAAAAGTGTCCCTATTTCAGACACTTTAATGGCTACTGGCAGCAAACCTATAAAATCTCAAATGCTCTTTAAAGGGGTGTGAGTTCTCGAGGTTTGATGAGGGATAGGGAGCCAATATAAGGGACAAGTACCAGCACCCATCAGACACCATGTGCGCACACCCCCCCACCCCCCAATCGTCGGAACCCCAATGCCGCTAATCAGGTTCTCCAGCGATGCTCCGACGATGGTGCCCCGAGCAAAAAAAAATATAGCACCAGCACATGCCCGAGCCTAGCATGTGTACCCGTAACTCTCGACCCGGTCCGATCTTACACTGGGATTGAACTCTGTATGCTTAGACTGGGAATGAACTCCGTATGCCTAAGTCAACCCACGAAACGAGCTTGCAGGTGCTCAACCGGCCGGAGGGGCAGGATGCGCAAGCCGAGGATCGGTCAGGTCCCCTCATACGTGCTACCGATCCTACTACTGCAACCCCTGGTTTGGTCTGATCTTAGATTGGGAATGAACTCCGTATGCCTAAGCCAACCGACGAAACGAGTGGGCGGGCGGGCACTACGTCGGCCAGAGAGGTGGATGCGCAAGCCATGGATCGATAGGGTGGTAGGTAGGTTTAGGCACATCTTCATATTTCTGCCATGCCAATGCCATTTTTATGGTTTGTAAATTTGTACAATGGTCCCTTAAGCCTTCATGTGAAGTTTCATGGCAAGACGACTCGTTCCCTATTTTTCATGATTTTTAAAACTTTTTACGGTTCGAGATTTTTTTAAAATTTTTTCAGAAGGAGTTTTGGCGCCACACTTGGTAGACATGATCCTTGTATTTTTTTTGGCATGCATAAAAAAATTCAGCTAAAAACTCGAAGTGTACAGGATTTTGTGGCCATTTGAAAAAAATGTCCCCATTTAAGACACTTTAATGGCTACTGGTAGCAAACCTGTAAAATCTCAAATGCTCTTTAAGGGGGTGTGAGTTCTCGAGGTTTGATGAGGGATAGGGGGCCAATAAAAGGGCCAAGTACCAGCACCCATCGCACATCATGTGCGCACACCCCCCCGCCCCCAATCGTCGGAACCCCAATGCCGTCGGTCAGGTTCTCCGACGATGTTCCGGCGATGGTGCCCCGGGTGAAAAAAAAATGCGGCACCAGCACATGCCTGAGCCCAGCATGTGCACCCACAGCCCTTGGTCCAGTTCAATCTTACACTGGGAATGAACTCCGTATGCTTAGACTGGGAATGAACTCCGTATGCCTAAGTCAACCCATGAAACGAGTGTGCGGGCGCTCACTTGGTAGACGTGATCCTTGTATTTTTGTTGGCATGCACAAAAAAATTCAGCAAAAGACTCAAAGTGTACAGGATTTTGTGACCATTTGAAAAAAGTGTCCCCATTTCAGACACTTTAATGGCTACTGGCAGCAAACTTGTAAAATCTTAAATGCTCTTTAAGGGGGTTTGAGTTCTTGAGGTTTGATGTGGGATAGGGGGCCAATATAAGGGCCAAGAACCAGCATCCATCGCACATCATGTTCGCACACCCCCTGCCCCCTAATCGTCGGAACCCCAATGCCGCCTGTCAGGTTTTTCGGTGATGGTTCCCCGGGTGAAAACAAAATATGGCACCAGCACATGCCCGAGCCAAGCATGTGCACCCGTAACCCTCGATCCGATTCGATCTTACACTGAGAATGAACTCCGTATGCTTAGACTGGGAATGAACTCCGCATGCCTAAGTCAACCGACGAAACGAGCGTGTAGGCGCTCAGCCGACTAGAGGCGTAGGATGTGCAAGTCGGGGATTGATCGAGTCCCCCCCTGCGTGCTGTTGATCATGCTGCCGCAACCCTCGATCCAGTCTGATCTTATACTGGGAATGAACTCCGTATGCCGATGCCAACCGATGAAACGCGCGAGCCGGTGGGCATTACGCCGGCCAAAAAGGTGGGACGCGCCAGCCGTGGATCGATAGGGTGGTAGATGGGTTTAGGCACATCTTCATATTTTTGCTGTGCCAATGCCATTTTTAAGGCTTGTAAATTCATACAATGGTCCCTTAAGCCTTCATGTGAAGTTCCATGGCAAAATGACTCGTTTTTTATTTTTTATGATTTTTGAAACTTTTTATGGTTTGGGATTTTTTTTAAATTTTTTCAGAAGGATTTTTGGCCCCACACTTGGTAGACGTAATCCTTGTATTTTTGTTGGCATGCACAAAAAAATTCAGCTAAAAACTCGAAGTGTACAGGATTTTGTGACCATTTGAAAAAAGTGTCCCATTTCAGACACTTTAATGGCTACTGGCAGGAAACCTGTAAAATCTCAAATGCTCTTTAACGGGGTGTGAGTTTTCAAGGTTTGATGAGGGATAGGGAGCCAATATAAGGGCCAAGTACCAGCACCCATCGCACATCATGTGCGCACACCCGCCGCCTCCAATCGCCGGAAGCCCAATGCCGCCGGTTAGGTTCTTCGGTGATGCTCCGGCGATGGTGCCCCGGGTGAAAAAAAAATGCAGCACCAACACATGCCCAAGCCCAGCATGCGCACCCGCAACCATCGGTCTGGTCCAATCTTACACTGGGAATGAACTCCGTATGCTTAGACTAGGAATAAACTTCGTATGCCTAAGTCAACCCATGAAACGAGCGTGCGGGTGCTCAGCCGGCCAGAGGGGTAAGATGCGTAAGCTGAGGATCAGCCGGTCCCCCCTGTGTACTGTCGATCCTGCTGTCATGACCCTCGGTCGGGTTCGATCTTAGATAGGGAATGAACTCCGTATGCCAAAGCCAACCGACGAAACGAGCGGGCCGACGGGCATTACGCCGACAAGAGAGGCGGGATGCGCAAGTCGTAGATCGATAGGGTGGTAGGTGGGTTTAGGCACATCTTCATATTTCTACCATGCTAATGCCATTTTTATGGCTTCTAAATTCATGCAATGGTCCCTTAAGCCTTCATGTGAAGTTTCATGGCAAGACGACTCATTTTTTATTTTTCATGATTTTCAAAACTTTTATGGTTTGGGATTTGTTTAAAATTTTTTCAGAAGGAGATTTGGTCCCACACTTGGTAGATGTGATCCTTGTATTTTTGTTGGCATGCACAAAAACATTCAACTAAAAACTCGAAGAGTACAGCATTTTGTGACCATTTGAAAAAAATGTCCCCATTTCAGACACTTTAATGGCTACTGGCAGCAAACCTATAAAATCTCAAATGCTCTTAAGGGGGTGTGAGTTCTCCAGGTTTCATGAGGGATAGGAGGCCAATATAAGGGCCAAGTACCAGCACCCATCGCACATCATGTGCGCACACCCCCCCCCCCAATCCCAAGAACCCCAATGTCACCGGTCAGGTTCTCCGGCAATGCTCTGACGATGGTGCCCTGAGCAAAAAAAAATATGGCACCAGCACATGCCCAAGCCCAGCATGTGCACCCGCAACCCTCGGTTCGGTCGAATCTTACACTGCGAATGAACTCCATAGGCTTAGACTGGGAATGAACTCGTATGCCTAAGTCAACCCACGGAACGAGCGTGCGGGCGCTCAACCAACCAGAGGGGCAGGATGCGCAAGCCGGGGATCGGCCGGGTCCCTCCCACGTGCTACCGACCCTGCTGCCACAACCCTTGGTCTGGTCTAATCTTAGACTGCGAATAAACTCCATATGCCTAAGCCAACCGACGAAACGAGCGGGCGGGCAGGCACTACGCCTGCCAGAGAGGCGGGATGCGTAAGCCGTGGATCGATAAGGTGGTAGGTGGGTTTAGGCACATCTTCATATTTTTGCCATGCCAATGCCTTTTTTATGGCTTGTAAATTCATACAATGGTCCCTTAAGCCTTCATGTGAAGTTTCATGGCAAGACGACTCATTTTCTACTTTTCACTATTTTTGAAACTTTTTACGGTTTGAGATTTTTTAAAACTTTTTTCAGAAGGAGTTTTGTCCCCAAACTTGGCAGACGTGATGCTTGTATTTATGTTGGCATGCATAAAAAAATTTAGCTAAAAACTCGAAGTGTACAGGATTTTGTGGTCATTTGAAAAGAGTGTCCCCATTTCAGACACTTTAATGGCTACTGGTAGCAAACCTGTAAAATCTCAAATGCTCTTTAAGGGGGTGTGAGTTCTTGAGGTTTGATGAGGGATAGGGGGCCAATATAAGGGCCAAGTACCAGCACCCATTGCACATCATGTGTGTATACCCCCCGCCCCCCCAATCACCAGAATCCCAATGGCGCCGGTTAGGTTCTCTGGCGATGCTCCGGCGATGGTGCCCCGGGCAAAAAAAAATGCGGCACCAACACATGCTTGAGCCCAGCATGTGCACCCACACCCCTCGGTCTGGTCCGATCTTACACTGGGAATGAACTCCGTATGCTTAGATCGGGAATGAACTCCGTATGCCTAAGTCAACCCACGAAACGAGCGTGCGCCGCTCAACTGGCCAGAGGGGCAGGATGCGCAAGTCGAGGATCGACCGGGTCCCCCCCTGTGTGCTGCCGATCCAGCTGCCGCAACCCTCAGTCCAGTCTGATCTTAGACTGGGAATGAAGTCCGTATGCCTAAGCCAACCAACGAAACGAGTGGGCGGGGGGGCACTACACCGGCCAGAGAGGCGGGATGCGCAAGCCATGGATCGATAGGGTGGCAGGTGGGTTTAGGTACATCTTCATATTTTTGCCATCCAATGCCATTTTTATGTCTTGTAAATTCATACAATGGTCCTTTAAGCCTTCATGTGAAGTTTCATGGCAAGACGACTCGTTTTCTATTTTTGATGATTTTTGAAACCTTTTACGGTTTGAGATTTTTCTAAAATTTTTTCAGAAGGATTTTTGGCCCCAAACTTGGTAGACATGATACTTGTATTTTTCTTGGCATGCACAAAAAAATTCAACTAAAAACTCGAAGTGTATAGGATTTTGTGACCATTTGAAAAAAGTGTCCCCATTTCAGACACTTTATTGGCTATTGGCGGCAAACCTGTAAAATCTCAAATGCTCTTGAAGGGGGTGTGAGTTGTTGAGGTTTGATGAGGGATAAGGGGCCAATATAAAGGCCAAGTACCAGCACCCATTGCACATCATGTGTGCATAGCCCCCCCGACCCCACCAATCGTCGGAACCTCAATGTTGACGATCAGGTTCTCCGATGATGCTCCGACGATGGTGCCCCGGGCGAAAAAAAAATGTGGCACCAGCACATGCCCTAGCCCAGCATGCACACCCGCAACCATCGGTCTGGTCCGATCTTACACTAGGAATGAACTCCGTATGCTTAGACTGGGAGTAAACTTCGTATGCCTAAGTCAACCCATGAAATGAGCGTACGGGCGCTCAGTTGGCCAGAGGGCCAGGATGCGCAAGTCGGGGATCGATCAAGTCCCCCTACGTGCTACCAATCTTGCTACTGCAACCATCGGTCTGGTTTGATCTTAGACTAGGAATGAACTATGTATGCCTAAGCCAACCGACGAAACGAGCGGACGGGCGGCCACTACGCCGGCCAGAGAGGCGGGAAGCGCAAGCCGTTGATCGATAGGGTGGTCGGTGGGTTTAGGCATATCTTCATATTTCTACCATGCCAATGCCATTTTTATGGCTTCTAAATTCATGCAATGGTCCCTTAAGCCTTCATGTGAAGTTTCATGGCAAGACGACTCGTTTTCTATTTTTCATGATTTTTGAAACTTTTTACGGTTCAGGATTTTTTTGAAAATTTTCTCAGAAGGAGTTTTGGCCCCACACTTGGTAGACGTGATCCTTGTATTTTTGTTGGCATGCATAAAAAAATTCAGCTAAAAACTCGAAGTGTACAGGATTTTGTGACCTTATGAAAAAAGTGTCCCCATTTCAGACACTTTAATGGCTACTGGCAACAAACCTGTAAAATCTCAAATGCTCTTTAAGGGGGTGTGAGTTCTCAAGGTTGATGAGGGATAGGGGGCCAATATAAGGGCCAAGTACCAGCACCCATCGCACATCATGTGTGCACACCCCCCGCCCCCCATTCGTCGGAACCCCAATGCCGTCGATCAGGTTCTCCGACGATGCTCAGGCGAAGGTGCCTCGGGCAAAAAAAAAATACGGCACCAGCACATGCCCGAGCCCAACATGTGCACCTAAAACCCTCGATCCTGTCTGATCTTACACTAGGAATGAACTCCGTATGCTTAGACTGGGAATAAACTCTGTGTGCCTAAGTCAACCCACGAAACGAGCGTGTGGGCGCTCAGCCGGCCAGAGGGGCAGGATGCCCAAGTCGGGGATCAGTCGGGTCCCCCCTACGTGTTGCCGATCCTACTACCATAACCCTCGATCAGGTCTAATCTTAGGCTGGGAATGAACTCCATATGCTTAAGCCAATCGACGAAACGAGCGGGTGGGCGAGCACTACTCTGGCCAGAGAGGCGGGATGCGCAAGCCGTGGATCGATAGGGTGGTAGGTGGGTTTAGGCACATCTTCATATTTCTACCATGCCAATGCCATTTTTATGGCTTGTAAATTCATACAATGGTCCCTTAAGCCTTCATGTGAAGTTTCATGGCAAGACGACTCGTTTTCTATTTTTCAATTTTTGAAACTTTTTACGTTCGGGATTTTTTAAAATTTTTTCAGAAGGAGTTTTGGCCCCAAACTTGGTAGACGTGATCCTTGTATTTTTGTTGGCATGCACAAAACAATTCAGCTAAAAACTCGAAGTGTACAGGATTTTGTGACCATTTGAAAAAAGTGTCCCCATTTCAGACACTTTAATGGCTACTGGCAGCAAACCTGTAAAATCTCAAATGCTCTTTAAGGGGTGTGAGTTCTCGAGGTTTGATGAGGGATAGGGGGCCAATATAAGGGCCAAGTACCAGCACCCATCGCACATCATGTGCGCACACCCCCCCGCCCCCAATCGTCGGAACCCCAATGTCGCCGGTCAGGTTCTCCAGCGATGATGCCCCAGGTGAAAAAAAAATGAGGCACCAGCACATGCCCGAGCCCAGCATGTGCACCCACAGCCCTCAGTCCGACCCGATCTTACACTGGGAATGAACTTCGTATTCTTAGACTGGGAATAAACTCCGTATGCACATGCGGACGCTCAGCCAGCCAGAGGGGCAGATGCCAAGCCGGGGATCGGCGGGTCCCCCCTATGTGCTGTCGATCCTGCTACCACAACCCTCAGTCTGTCTGATCTTAGACTGGGAATGAACTCCGTATGCCTAAGCCAACCGACGAAACGAGCGGGCGGGAGGGCACTACGCGGCCAGAGAGACGGGATGCGCAAGCCGTGGATCGATAGGGTGGTAGGTGGGTTTAGGCACATCTTCATATTTCTGCCATGCCAATGCCATTTTTATGGCTTGTAAATTCATACAATGGTCCCTTAAGCCTTCATGTGAAGTTTCATGGCAAGACGACTCGTTTTCTATTTTTCACGATTTTTGAAACTTTTTACGTTCGGATTTTTTTAAAATTTTTTCAGAAGGAGTTTTGGCCCCAAACTTGGTAGACGTGATCCTTGTATTTTTGTTGGCATGCACAAAAAAATTCAGCTAAAAACTCGAAGTGTACAGGATTTTGTGACCATTTGAAAAAAGTGTCCCCATTTCAGACACTTTAATGGCTACTGGCAGCAAACCTGTAAAATCTCAAATGCTCTTTAAGGGGTGTGAGTTCTCGAGGTTTGATGAGGGATAGGGGGCCAATATAAGGGCCAAGTACCAGCACCCATCGCACATCATGTGCGCACACCACCCCCCCAATCGTCGGAACCCCAATGCCGTCGGTCAGGTTCTCCGACGATGCTTCGGTGATGGTGCCCGGGCAAAAAAAAATGCGGCACCAGCACATGCCCAGCCCAGCATGTGCACCCACAACCCTCGGTCCGATCATCTTACACTGAATGAACTGTATGCTTAGACTGAATGAACTCCGTATGCTTAGACTGGGAATGAACTCCGTATGCCTAAGTCAACCCACGAAACGAGCGTGCGGGCTCAGCGGCCAGAGGGGCAGGATGCACAAGCCGGGTGTCACGGACTAAGCTTTCTCTCAACAAGCAATAGACCGTGTGGCACTTGAATGGGCACTCCCAACCAAGTCAGCCTTCAATAGATCGATATCTGAACAAATAACCATAAGCCCTGGTTAGTCCCAAGCATTCACAATAAGACACAATATATCGAGATCAATCTCAAGCACACACACAAGAAGGCATATTCGCATCGAGAAAAAGAAAAACACATCGAGGCAACAATCGGACATTCAATCGGGTAAGTTTTATTATAAAGGAATCATACATCGGGACCTCCCACCATCACCAGGGCCAGGGGGCAACCCTTGGTGGGTGGCCTAAGCTCGCATAGCAACCGGTGAGACAGCCCAACACTATGCTGCCGGCTCACCCCCTAAAGAGCCTTAGAGATTTTAGAGCTATGCTACCAGTAACCATTACAATGTTTGAAATGGGGACACTTTTCCTAGCACAAGGGATCTACCCGGCCATGGCCCTATACATGGGTGGCTCATGGCAACCTAAGTCCTAGTCATGGCCCTATACAAGGTTGGCTCATGACATCCTCCCCACCTATTCTATCGACGTCCTCGTCGACTTGCTGGCTTGAAATTCTTTGATCTTCCTTTGAAATCTCTGGAGGTCGTGTTCTCTCTCCCAGCTGGTTTCTTCTAGTCCTAATCCCTCCCACTTCACTAAGTACTCCCAACTAGTCTTCAAGATATCTTGGTTTCCCTGTCAGCTAAGATCTTTTCGACTTGACGCTCTGAGGGTGGCTTCATGGTGGTGGCAACTCTGGTTGGCTCCCTTCGGCTAGCATCTGTAGGATCTGCATGGAAAGGTTTCAGGTTGCTCACATGAAATACTGGGTGCACCTTTATCCACTTTGGTGGGTCGATTTTGTAAGAAGCATTCCCCACCTTGGAAAGGACCCTTACTGGACCTTCATATTTGTGCACCAGTCTACGATCTCTCTTTCTCAAGAACCTGGTTTGTTCAGGAACTAGTCAGACAAGAACCAAATCACCAACTTGAAAATGTTGAGCTCTATGACCCTTGTCTATCCATTTCTTCATCCTTTTTGATGCTTTCTCTAGGTAGGCTTGCGTAATCTCTGTGTTTTGCTTCCACTCTTTGCTGAGATTGAAGGCTCTCGGATTCTTTCCTCCATATTATTCCAAGGAAGTGTGGGGTAACCTTGGTAATTGTCCGATGACCACCTTAAATGGGCTCTTATTGGTGGAAGAGCTTTTGTTGGAATTAAAGTAGAGTTGAGCCACGTCCAATAATGAAGGCCAGTCTTTCTGATTGGCTTGAACAAAATGCCTCAAGTATTCCTCTAATAATCCGTTGAACCGTTTTGTTTGACCATCGGTTTGAGGGTGATAGCTTGAGGAGGTGTTGAGTTGGGACCCCAATATCTTGAAAAGTTCTCTTCAGAAGGACCCCGTGAATTTCGAATCTTGATCGCTAACAATGTTTTGAGGGAGGCCCCAGTATTTGACCACATGTTTGCACAATAGTTGAGCTGTGTCTTTCACAGTGCAATACTTATGAGCGGGAATGAATGTGGCATACTTAGAGAACCGATCAATCACCACCAAAATAGCTCCAAGGTCACCAACCTTGGGTAGGCTCGAAATGAAATCGAGGGAGATGCTTTCCCACGGTCTGGTGGGTACTGGTAGTGGTTCAAGCATGCCTGCAGATTTCTTCCTTTCAACCTTGTCTTGTTGGCAAATGAGGCAAGTCTTCGTATAGTCCATCACATCTTGTCGCATGTGAGGCCAATAGTATCCCTGTTTCAATAACGCCAAAGTGCGTTGCCAACCCGGGTGTCCGCCCATGGTGTGTCATGACATTCCCTCATTAGCATTTGTCTCAGACCTTCTGCTCTTGGCACAAACACTCGAGGCCCCTTGGTCCATAAGACCCCATTTTCTTGCCAGAAGTACTTGGACTTCCCTTCTTCCACTAGCTTCAGGATGGCACAAGCTTGCGGGTCCTTCCCTAAGTGATCTCCAATCAACTTGTGAATGTCTGTAGTGGCTCTGCTAGCCACCATTGGGGCAATTCTTCTAAGGGCCGCTAAATCTGCTCGCCTGCTCAATGCATCAGCCACTTGATTGGTCTTTCCAGCGGTGTGCTCAAAACAAAAGTCAATTGTGCTAAAAATTCCTGCCACCTAGCTTGTTTTGCCGTAAGCCTTGGTTGGGTGAGAAAATGGCTAACAGTCGTATTGTCTGTCTTCACGACAAAGTGTGAACCCAACAAGTAATGTCGCCAAGCCCTCAAGCAGTGAACCACCCAGGAGTTCTTTTTCCTGGGCCTATATTTCCTTTCAGCTTCACTTAGCTTCCTACTTTCAAATGCTACCGGGATGTGTTGTTGCAAAAGTACTCCTCCAATAGCAAAATCAGATGCATCCGTCTAAACTTCGAAGGGCTTTTCAATATCAAGGAGAGCTAAGATGGGATCCTTCATAATAGCATCCTTCAATCCCTCAAAGGCCTCTTGGCATTCACTCGTCCAACACCATTTACGCTCCTTCTTCAATAGCTCCGTGAGGGCCGTGGTCTTGCGAGAGTACCCTTCCACAAACCTTCTATAATAATTGGCTAGTCCAAAAAATGAGGAGTTCACTAACGTTCTTCGGTGTTGTCCACTCCTTGATGGCCCTAACCTTTTCCATGTCCATTCGAATGTGGCCACGTTCGATAATGTGACCAAGAAAATGGATTTGGGTCTGAGCAAATGCACACTTCTCCCTTTTTACGTATAACTGGTGGTCCTGTAATCTTTGAAGTACCTGGTGCAGGTGCTCTTGATGTTCTTCCAAGGTGGAGCTAAATACCACTATATCGTCTAAATAGATGACTACAAATTTGTCTAGGTAGTCATGGAACACCTGATTCATCAATGTACAAAATGTGGCAGGAGCATTGGTCAGTCCAAAGGGCATAACAAGAAATTCAAATGCACCATACCGTGTCACACAAGTGGTCTTTGGCTCATCTCCCTCAGCGATTCTGACCTGATGGTAGCCAGATCTCAGGTCCAATTTGGAGAAGTACTTGGCCCGCTCAATTGATCAAACAAGTCTGCTATAAGGGGAATGGGATATTTGTTTCTTACGGTGACTTTGTTCAGGGCCCTGTAGTCAACACATAATCGCAAACTTCCATCATGCTTCTTTTGAAATAGCACTGGTGCTCCGAAAAGAGCCTTTGATGGTCTAATGAACCTGGCTTGTAGCAGCTCATCTAACTGCTTTCTTAGTTCGCCAACTCTGGGGCCATGCGGTAGGGAGCTCTAGCAGGGGTTTGCTCTGGAGGAGCTCAATTTCATGGTCCACTGCTCGTCGAGGGGGTAGAACCTTAGGCAACATCTCTGGCATCACCTCTTCGAATTCTTCCAACACTTTTTCCACACCATCAGGTATTGGTTCTACTTCGACCCTTCTTTGTAGATCGACCCACCACAAAGGAGGGTTCCCCTCTCTTTACCCCTTTCTTGAACTGCAAAGCAGAAATCATTTTCTTCCCACTCTTTGGTAAGATGTTGGCTGGCACCACACATGGGTGTTCCCCTAAGAACAACAAGCAGCTAGCGGGGAATAGGGATGACCTGAGCCAACATCATGAAGTCCAATCCGAGAACAACATCAAAGTCATCCATGGGGGAAACTGTAAAGTCTACCTTCCCTTCCCATGGCCCCAATCGGGTTGTCACACTCTTGGAGCTTCCACTGATCAAAGGCTGGCGAATTGACTGCCTTCATTCATCCACAGTCTTTACTAATCTGAAGACCACACCTTTTTGCTTCTTCTGGTGTGATGAAAGTGTCGGTTGCACCCGTATCCACCATGGCCTTGGTGGCTTTCTCATTGATCGTCAAGTTCACATACATCAAGCCTCTACTTTGCTCCTTCTTTATAGTGTTCAATTGGGTGTCGAGGGCATTGAGGAACCTTATTGAACCCATCCTAGCTGGCTCCTCTTCAGCTTCTTCAATGCTCTTTGGCACTTTTGTAGACTCTTGAGACGAGGTCCTTAAGGCATTAAGGGCTCCCCTGTGCGGCATTCAGCCACCCGATGCGGCCCCTTGCAAAGAAAGCAAGCTAACGGTTGCCTAGGCTTGAAAATCCCTGCGTTGCTTGTCTTGGGTTGGGTGCTATCTCGACCAAAGGACCTCCTGTCTGATCCCCCACTGAAGGGCCAGTCCAACCTAGTCATCTTTCCCCCACTCCCAAAGTTAAAGCTACTGCCAGCTGATGGAGGATTTTTTCATTTTGAGGAGCCATCATTGTAATCGTGAAGACGTTCAGCTGCAGCCATGGCCGTGGCCACGTCTTGCACTTTCTGCCTTTGTAGTTCTATCCTCACCCAAGGCTTGAGGCACTCAAGAAAATAAAACATCTTATCCTTTTTGGACATGCCCCGAATATCCAACATCAGGGTAGAAAAACTCCTTACAAACTCTCGCACCGTTCCTGTTTGCACCAACTCTTGAAGTCTCTTTCGAGCCATATACTCCACATTCTCAGGGAAAAATTGGTTTTTCAATTCTCACTTCAGATCGATCCAAGTCTTAATTGGGCACTCGTCATCGACAAACTTGGAGCACCACCACAGCTTGGCATCCCCTGCGAGGTACATCGATGCCATTGTCACCTTGTCTTCATCTGAATTTGTGTGTACAGCTTAGAAGTATTGCTCCATGTCAAACAAGAAATTTTTAAGTTCTTTAGCATCCCTTGCCCCCTCATAGCATTGAGGCTCCGACACCTTGGGCTTTTTTCCCCTTTCCATCGAGCTCGAACCCGATCTAGCCACAGCCATTTGTAGAATGCTCACCTATGCTCTGAGCTCCTCAAACTCCTTTTCGAGAATGTTCAAGGTGTCTTTAGCCTCTTCGCTCATCTTGTGGAGAGTCTCGGACAACTCCCATTGGGTTGTCTCGATCTCCCTCACTCGATCTTTAGTCGGTCGACCTTTTGTGGCCATCTCATCCATTTTTCTAGCACTTCTCAATCGTGCTCTGATACCACGTGTCACGGACTAAACTTTCTCTCAACAAGCAATAGACCGTGTGGCACTTCAATGGGCACTCCGAACCAAGTCAACCTTCAATAGATCGACATCTGAACAAATAACAATAAGCCCTGGTTAGTCCCAGTATTCATAATAAGACACAATATGTCGAGATCAATCTCAAGCACACACACAAGAAGGCATATTCACATCGAGGCAACGAAAAACACATCGAGGCAACAATCGAGACATTCAATCGGGGTGACTTTTATTATAAACAGAAATCATACATCGAGACCTCCCACCAGCACCAGGGCCAGGGGAAGCCCTTAGTGGGTAGCCTAAGCTTGCATAGCAACTGGTGAGATAGCCCAACACTACGCTGCTGGCTCACCCCCCTAAAGAGCCTTAGAGATTTTAGACTATGCTACCAGCAACCATTACAATGTTTGAAATGGGGACACTTTTCCTAGCACAAGGGATCTACCAGGCCATGGCCCTATACATGGGTGGCTCATGGCAACCAAAGTCTTGGTCATGGCCCTATACAAGGTTGGCTCATGACACTGGGGATGTGCAGGCGCTCAGTCGACCAAAGGGGCAGGATGTGCAAGCGGGATCGATCGGTCCCCGCCAACGTGTTGTCGATCTTGCTAGTGCAACCCTTGGTCCAATCTGATCTTACACTAGGAATGAACTCTGTATGCCTAAGCCAACCGACGAAACGAGCGAACGGGTGGGCACTACGCCGGCCAGAGAGGTGGGATGCGCAAGCCATGGATCGATAGGGTGGTAGGTGGGTTTAGCACATCTTCATATTTCTGCCATGCCAATGCCATTTTTATGGCTTGTAAATTCATACAATGGTCCCTTAAGCCTTCATGTGAAGTTTCATGGCAAACGACTCGTTTTCTATTTTTCACGATTTTCAAAACTTTTTACGGTTCAAGATTTTTTAAAATTTTTTCAAAAGGACTTTTGGCCCCAAACTTGGTAGACGTTATCCTTGTATTTTTGTTGGCATGCATAAAAATTCAGCTAAAAACTCAAAGTGTACAGGATTTTGTGACCATTTGAAAAAAGTGTCCCCATTCTAGACACTTTAATGGCTACTGGCAGCAAACCTGTAAAATCTCAAATGCTCTTTAAGGGGGTGTGAGTTCTCGAGGTTTCATGAAGGATAGGGGGCCAATATAAGGGCCAAGTACCAGCACCATCACACATCATGTGCGCACACCCTCCATGCCCCCAAATCGTCGGAACCCCAATGCCGCCAGCCAGGTTCTCCGATGATGCTCCGGCGATGGTGCCCTGGGCGAAAAAAAAATGCGGCACCAGCACATACCCGAGCCCAGCATGTGCACTCGCAACCCTCGATTCGATCTGATCTTAGACTGGGAATGAACTCCGTATGCTTAGACCGAGAATAAACTTCGTATGCCTAAGTCAACCCACGAAACGTGCGTGCGGCGCTCAGCCGGCCAGAGGGGCAGGATGCGCATGCCAGGGGATCGATTGTGTCCCCCCTATGGGCTGTCGATCTTGCTACCACAACCCTCAGTCTGATCTGATCTTAGACTGGGAATGAACTCTGTATACCTAAGCCAACTGATGAAACGAGCGGACAGGCGGGCACTACGCTAACCAAAGAGGCGGGATGTGCAAGTCGTGAATCGATAGGGTGGCTGGTGGGTTTAGGCACATTTTCATATTTTTTCCATGCCAATGCCATTTTTATGGCTTGTAAATTCATACATTGGTCCCTTAAGCCTTCATGTGAAGTTTCATGGCAAGACAACTCGTTTTCTATTTTTCACGATTTTGGAAAATTTTTACGGTTCAAGATTTTTTTCAAATTTTTTCAAAAGGAGTTTTGGCCCCAAACTTGGTAAACGTGATCCTTGTATTTTTTTTGGTGTGCACAAAAATATTCAGCTAAAAACTCGAAGTGTACAAGATTTTGTGACCATTTGAAAAAAGTGTCCCCATTTCAGACACTTTAATGGCTACTGGCAGCAAACCTGTAAAATCTCAAATGCTCTTTAAGGGGGTGTGAGTTCTCGAGGTTTGATGAGGGATAGGGGGCCAATATAAGGGCCAAGTTCCAGCACCCATCGCACATCATGTGCGCACACCCCCCGCCCTCCCAATCGTCAGAACCCCAACGCTGTTGATCAGGTTCTCCGACGATGGTGCCCTGGGTGAAAAAAAATGCGACACCAGCATATGCCCGTGCCTAGCATCTGCACCCACAACCCTTGGTCCGGTCTGATCTTACACTGGGAATGAACTCCATATGCTTAGACGGGAATTAACTCCGTATGCCTAAGTCAACCCACAAAACGAGTGTGCGGGTGCTCAGCCAGCTAGAGGGGCAGGATACGCAAGCCGGGGTCGGCCGGGTCCCCCTACGTGCTGTCGATCCTGCTGCTTGCAACCCTCGTCTGGTCTGATCTTAGACTGGGAATGAACTCCGTATGCCTAAGCCAACCGACGAAACGAGCGGGCGGGCGGGCACTACGCCGGCCAGAGAGGCGGGATGCGCAAGCCGTGGATCGATAGGGTGGTAGGTGGGTTTAGGCACATCTTCATATTTCTGCCATGCCAATGCCATTTTTATGGCTTGTAAATTCATACAATGGTCCCTTAAGCCTTCATGTGAAGTTTCATGGCAAGACGACTCGTTTTCTATTTTTCACGATTTTTGAAACTTTTTACGGTTCGGGATTTTTTTAAAATTTTTTCAGAAGGAGTTTTGGCCCAAACTTGGTAGACGTGATCCTTGTATTTTTGTTGGCATGCACAAAAAAATTCAGCTAAAAACTCGAAGTGTACAGGATTTTGTGACCATTTGAAAAAAGTGTCCCCATTTTAGACACTTTAATGGCTACTGGCAGCAAACCTGTAAAATCTCAAATGCTCTTTAAGGGGGTGTGAGTTCTCGAGGTTTCATGAGGGATAGGGGGCCAATATAAGGGCCAAGTACCAGCACTGTCACACATAATGTGCACAACCCCACCTCCGCCAACCAATTGTCCGAACCCCAATGCACCCGGTCAGGTTCTCCGGCGATGCTCCGACGATGGTGCCCCGGGCGAAAAAAAATATACCAGCACATGCCCGAGTCCAGCATATGCAACCACAACCCTCGATCTGGTCCGATCTTACACTGGGAATGAACTTCGTATGCTTAGACTGGGAATGAACTCCGTATGCCTAAGTCAACCCATGAAATGAGCGTGCGGGCGCTCAACCGGCCAGAGGGGCAGGTTGCGCAAGCCAGGGATCAGTCGGGTCCCCCCTACGTGATGCTGATCCTACTACCACTACCCTCGGTCTGATCTAATCGTATATTAGGAATGAACTCTGTATGCTTAAGCCAACCGACGAAACGAGCAAGCGGTCGGGCACTACGCCGGCCAGAGAGGCAGGATGCGCAAGCCGTGGATCGATAGGGTGGTAGGTGGGTTTAGGCACATCTTCATATTTCTGCCATGCCAATGCCATTTTTATGGCTTGTAAATTCATACAATGGTTCCTTAAGCCTTCATGTGAAGTTTCATGGCAAGATGACTCGTTTTCTATTTTTCACGATTTTTGAAACTTTTTCCGGTTCGGGATTTTTTTAAAAATTTTTTCAGAAAGGATTTTTGGCCCCAAACTTGGTAGACGTGATCCTTGTATTTTTGTTGGCATGCACAAAAAAAATTCAGCTAAAAACTCGAAGTGTACAGGATTTTGTGAACCATTTGAAAAAGTGTCCCCATTTCAGACACTTTAATGGCTACTGCAGCAAACTAGTAAAATCTCAAATGCTCTTTAAGGGGGTGTGAGTTCTCGAGGTTTGATGAGGGATAGGGGCCAATATAAAGGGCCAAGTACCAGCACCCATCCACATCATGTTGCACACCCCCCCGCCCCCCAATCGTCGGAACCCCAATGCCGTCGATCAGGTTCTCTGGCGATGCTCCGGCAATGGTGTCTCGGGAAAAAAAATACGGCACCAGCACATGCTCGAGCCTAGCATGTGGACCCAACCCTCGGTCTGGTCCAATCTTACCCTGGGAATGAACTCTGTATGCTTAGAATGGGAATGAACACCGTATGCCTAAGTCAACCCACGAAACGAGCGTGCGGCGCTCAGCCGGCCAGAGGGGCAGGATGCGCAAGCTGGGATCAGCCAAGTCCCCCCCTTTGTGCTATCGATCTGCTACTGCAACCCTTAGTCTGGTCTGATCTAAGACTGGAATGAATTCTATGCCTAAGCCAACCGACGAAACGAGCGGACGGGCAGGCACTATGCACCGACCAGAGATGCGGGATGCGCAAGCCGTGGATCGATAGGGTGGTAGGTGGGTTTAGCCACATCTTCATATTTCTGCCATGCCAATGCCTTTTTTATGGCTTGTAAATTCATACAATGGTCCCTTAAGCCTTCATGTGAAGTTTCATGGCAAGACGACTCGTTTTCTATTTTTCACAATTTTTTAAACTTTTTACGGTTTGGGATTTTTTTTAAATTTTTCCAGAACGATTTTTGGCCCCACACTTGGTAGACGTGATCCTCATAATTTTGTTGGCATGCACAAAAAAATTAAGCTAAAAACTCGAAGTGTACAGGATTTTGTGACCAATTGAAAAAAGTGTCCCCATTCCAGACACTTTAATGGCTACTGGCAGCAAACTTGTAAAATCTCAATTGCTCTTTAAGGGGGTGTCAGTTCTCAAGGTTTGATGATGGATAGTGGTCCAATATAAGGGCCAAGTACCAGCACCCATCGCACATCATGTGCGCACACCCCACTTCCCCCCTAATTGCTTGAACCCTAATGCTGCCGGTTAGGTTCTCCGGCGATGCTTCGACGATGGTGCCCCGAGCAAAAAAACAATGCGGCACCAGCACATGCCCGAGCCTAGCATTTGCACCCGCAACCCTTGGTCTGGTCTGATCTTACACTAGAATGAACTCCGTATGCTTAGACTGGGAATGAACTCTGTATGCCTAAGTCAACCAACGAAACGAGCGTGCGGGCATTCAGCTGGCCAGAGGGGCAGGATGCGTAAGCCGAGGATCGCCGGGTCCCCCCTGTGTGCTGCTGATCCTACTGCTGCAACCCTCGATCCAGTCTGATCTTAGATTGGGAATGAACTCTGTATGCCTAAGCCAACCGACGAAGCGAGCGGGCGGGTGGGCACTATGCCGACCAGAGAGGCGGGATGCGCAAGCCGTGGATCGATAGGGTGGTAGGTGGGTTTAGGCACATCTTCATATTTCTGCCATGCCAATGCCATTTTTATGGCTTGTAAATTCATACAATGGTCCCTTAAGCCTTCATGTGAAGTTTCATGGCAAGACGACTCGTTTTTTATTTTTCATGATTTTTGAAACTTTTTACGATTTGGGATTTTTTTTAAATTTTTTCAGAAGGAGTTTTTGCCCCACACTTGGTAGACGTGATCCTTGTATTTTTTTTGGTATGCATAAAAAAATTCAGCTAAAAAGTTGAAGTGTACATGATTTTGTGACCATTTGAAAAAAGTGTCCCCATTTCAAACACTTTAATGGCTACTGGCAGCAAACCTGTAAAATCTCAAATGCTCTTTAAGGGGGTGTGAGTTCTTGAGGTTTGATGAGGGATACGGGGCCAATATAAGGGCCAAGTTCCAGCACCCATCGTACATCATGTGCGCACACCCCCACCCCCAATCACCGTAACCCCAATGCCGTCGGTCAAGTTTTCGCGCCGATACTCCGGGATGGTGCCCATTGTGAAAAACAAATGTGGCACCAGCACATGCCCGAGCGCAGCATGTGCACCCGCAACCCTCGATCCGATCTGATATTACACTGGGAATGAACTCCATATGCTTAGACTGGGAATGAACTCCGTATGCCTAAGTCAACCCATGAAACGACCGTGCGGGCACTCAACCGGCCAGAGGGGCCGGATGCATAAGTCGGGGTTCAGTTGGGTCCTCCCCTATGTGCTACCAATCCTGCTACTGCAAGCCTTAGTCTGGTCTGCTCTTAGACTAGGAATGAACTCCGTATGCCTAAGCCAATCGATGAAACGAGCGGGCGGGCGGGCACTACGTCGACCAAAGACAAGGGATGCGCAAGCTGTTGATCGATAGGGTGGTAGGTGGGTTTAGGCACATCTTCATATTTGTGCCATGCCAATGCCATTTTTATGGCTTGTAAATTCATACAATGGTCCCTTAAGCCTTCATGTGAAGTTTCATGGCAAGACGATTCGTTTTCTATTTTTCATGATTTTTGAAACTTTTTACGGTTCGGGATTTTTTTAAAATTTTTTCAGAAGGAGTTTTGGCCCCAACTTGGTAGACATGATCCTTGTATTTTTGTTGGCATGCACAAAAAATTCAGCTAAAAACTCGAAGTGTACAGGATTTTGTGACCATTTGAAAAAAGTGTCCCCATTTCAGACACTTTAGTGGCTACTGGAAGCAAACCTGTAAAATCTCAAATGCTCTTTAAGGGGATGTGAGTTCTCGAGGTTTGATGAGGATTAGGGGGCCAATATAAGGGCCAAGTACCAGCACCCATCACACATCATGCGCGCACACCTCCCTCCCCCAATCACCGGAACCCCAATGCCGCCGGTCAAGTTCTCCAACGATGCTTCGGCAATGGTGCCCCGGGCAAAAAAAAATGTGGCACCAGCACATGCCCGAGCCAGACATGTGCATCCTCAACCCCCGGTCTGGTCTGATCTTACACTAGGAATGAACTCTGAATGCTTAGACTGTATGCTTAGCCACGGATCAGCCGGGACCCCCTTGTGTACTGCCAATCCTGCTACCACAACCCTCGGTCTGGTCTGATCTTAGACTGGGAATGAACTCCGTATGCCTAAGCCAACCGATGAAACGAACGGGCGGGCGGGCACTACGCCGGCCAGAGAGGCGGGATGCGCAAGCCGTGGATCGATAGGGTGGTAGGTGGGTTTAGGCACATCTTCATATTTCTGCCATGCCAATGCCATTTTTATGGCTTGTAAATTCATACAATGGTCCCTTAAGCCTTCATGTGAAGTTTCATGGCAAGACGACTCGTTTTCTATTTTTCACGATTTTTGAAACTTTTTACGGTTCGGGATTTTTTTAAAATTTTTCAGAAGGAGTTTTGGCCCAAACTTGGTAGACGTGATCCTTGTATTTTTTTGGCATGCACAAAAAATTCAGCTAAAAACTCGAAGTGTACAGGATTTTGTGACATTTGAAAAAAGTGTCCCCATTTCAGACACTTTAATGGCTACTGCAGCAAACCCTATAAAATCTCAAATGCTCTTTAAGGGGGTGTGAGTTCTTGAGGTTTGATGAGGGATAGGGGGCCAATATAAGGGCCAAGTACCAGCACCCATCGCACATCATGTGCGCACACCCCCCTCGCCCCCCAATCACCGGAACCCCAATGCCGCCGGTCAGGTTCTCCGACGATGCTCCGGCCATGGTGCCCCGGGCAAAAAAAAATGTGGCACCAGCACATGTTCGAGCCTAGCACGTGCACCCCCAACCCTCGGTCTGGTCCGATCTTACACTAGGAATGAACTCCGTATGCTTAGACTGGGAATGAACTCTATATGCCTAAGTCAACCCATGAAACGAGCGTGCGGGCGCTCAGTCTGCCAGAGGGGCAGGATACGCCAGCCGGGGATCGATCGAGTCCCCCCCTACGTGCTGCCAATCCTACCGCCTCAACCCGCAGTCTGATTCAATCTTAGATTGGGAATGAACTCTATATGCCTAAGCCAACCGATGAAACGAGCGGGTGGGCGGGCACTACGCCGGCCAGAGAGGCGAGATGCGCAAGCCGTGGATCGATAGGGTGGTAGGTGAGTTTACGTACATCTTCATGTTTCAGCCATGCCAATGCCATTTTTATGGCTTGTAAATTCCTACAATGGTCCCTTAAGCCTTCATGTGAAGTTTCATGGCAAGACGACTCATTTTCTATTTTTCACGATTTTTGAAACTTTTTACAGTTCGGGATTTTTTTAAAATTTTTTCAGAAGGAGTTTTGGCCCCAAACTTGGTATATGTGATCGTTGTATTTTTGTTGGCATGCACAAAAAAATTCAGCTAAAAACTCGAAGTGTACAGGATTTTGTGACCATTTGAAAAAAGTGTCCCCATTTCAGACACTTTAATGGCTACTGGCAGCAAACCTATAAAATCTCAAATGCTCTTTAAGGGGGTGTGAGTTCTCGAGGTTTGATGAGGGATAGGGGGCCAATAGAAGGGCCAAGTACCAGCACCCATCACACATCATATGCGCACACCCCCCGCCCCCCAATCGTCGGAACCCCAATGCCGTCGGTCAGGTTCTCCGACGTTGCTCCAGTGATGGTGCCCCGGGCGAAAAAAAATACGACAACAGCACATGCCCGAGCCCTGCATGTGCACCCGCAACCCTCGGTCCGGTCTGATCTTACACTGGGAATGAACTCTGTATGCTTAAACTGGGAATGAACTCCGTATGCCAAGTCAACCCATGAAACGAGCGTGCGGGTGCTCAGTCTGCCAGAGGGGCAGGATGCGCCAGCCGGGGATCGATCGAGTCCCCCCCTACATGCTGCCAATCCTACCGCCTCAACCCGCAGTCTGATTCAATCTTAGACTGGGAATGAACTCTGTATGCCTAAGCCAACCGATGAAACGAGCGGGTGGGCGGGCACTACGCCGGCCAGAGAGGCGAGATGCGCAAGCCGTGGATCGATAGGGTGGTAGGTGAGTTTATGTACATCTTCATGTTTCAGCCATGCCAATGCCATTTTTATGGCTTGTAAATTCCTACAATGGTCCCTTAAGCCTTCATGTGAAGTTTCATGGCAAGACGACTCATTTTCTATTTTTCACGATTTTTGAAAGTTTTTAACTGTTCGAGATTTTTTAAAATTTTTTTCAAAAGGAGTTTTGGCCCCAAACTTGGTAGATGTGATCCTTGTATTTTTTTTGGCATGCACAAAAAAATTTAGCTAAAAATTTGAAGTGTACAGGATTTTGTGACCAGTTGAAAAAAGTGTCCCCATTTCAGACACTTTAATGGCTACTGGCAGCAAACCTGTAAAATCTCAAATGCTCTTTAAGGGGGTTTGAGTTCTCGAGGTTTAATGAGGGATAGAGGCCAATATAAGGGCCAAGTACCAGTACCGATCGCACATCATCTGTACACACCCCCACCCCCCCAATCGCCAAAACCCCAATACCGTCGGTCAGGTTCTCCGACGATGGTGCCCCGGGCGAAAAAAAATGCCGCACCAGCACATGCCTGAGCCTAGCATGTCCACCCACAACCCTCTGTCTGGTTTGATCTTACAATGGGAATGAACTCCATATGCGTAGACTGGGAATGAACTCCGTATGCCTAAGTCAACCCATGAAACGAGTGTGCGGGTGCTCAGCCGACCAGAGGGGCAGGATGCGCAAGCCAGGGATCGATCGAGTCCCCCCTGCATGCTATCAATCTTGCTGCCATAACCCTCGATCTGGCACATTCTTAGACAGGGAATGAACTCCGTATGCCTAAGCCAACCGACGAAACGAGCGGGCGGGCGGGCACCACGCCGGCCAAAGAAACGAGATGCGCAAGCCGTGGATCGATAGGGTAGTAGGTGGGTTTAGGCACATCTTCTTATTTCTGCCATGACAATGCCATTTTTATGGCTTGTAAATTCATACAATGGTCGCTTAAGCCTTCATGTGAAGTTTCATGGCAGGACGACTCGTTTTCTATTTTTCATGATTTTTGAAACTTTTTACGGTTCAGGATTTTTTTAAAATTTTTTCAAAAGGAGTTTTGGCCCTAAACTTGGTAGACGTGATCCTTGTATTTTTTGTTGGAATACACAAAAACATTCAGCCGAAAACTCGAAGTGTATAGGATTTTGTGACCATTTCAAAAAAGTGTCCCTATTTCAGACATTTTAACGACTACTGGCAGCAAACCTGTAAAATCTCAAATGCTCTTTAAGGAGGTGTGAGTTCTCAAGGTTTGATGAGGGATAGGGGGCCAATATAAGGGGCCAAGTACCAGCACCCATCGCACATCATGTGCGCACACCCCCCCGCCCCCCAATCGCTGGAACCTCAGTGCCGTCGATCAGGTTCTTCGATAATGCTCCGATCATGGTGCCCCGGGCAAAAAAAAATGTGGCACCACCACATGCCCGAGCCTAGCATGTGCACCTACAACCCTCGGTTCGGTCCGATCTTACACTGGGAATGAACTCCGTATGCTTAGACTGGGAATGAACTCCGTATGCCTAAGTCAACCCATGAAATGAACATGTGGGCGCTCAATCGGCCAGAGGAGCAGGATGTGCAAGTCGGAGATCGGCCGGGTCCCCCCTACGTGCTGCTGATCCTGCTGCCACAACCCTCGGTCTGGTATGATCTTAGACTGGGAATGAATTTCGCATGCCTAAGCCAACCGACGAAACGAGCGGGCGGGCGGGCACTACGCCACCAGAGAGGCGGGATGCGCAAGCCGTGGATCGATAGGGTGGTAGGTGGGTTTAGGCACATCTTCATATTTCTGCCATGCCAATGCCATTTTTATGGCTTGTAAATTCATACAATGGTCCCTTAAGCCTTCATGTGAAGTTTCATGGCAAGACGACTCGTTTTCTATTTTTCATGATTTTTAAAACTTTTTACGGTTCGGGATTTTTTTAAATTTTTTCAGAAGGAGTTTTGGCCCCAAACATGGTAGACGTGATCCTTGTATTTTTTTTGGCATGCACAAAAAAATTCAGCTAAAAACTCGAAGTGTACAGGATTTTGTGACCATTTGAAAAAAGTGTCCCCATTTCAGACACTTTAATGGCTACTGGCAGCAAACCTGTAAAATCTCAAATGCTCTTTAAGGGGGTGTGAGTTCTCAAGGTTTGATGAGGGATAGGGGGCCAATATAAGGGCCAAGTACCAGCACCCATCGCACATCATGTGCGCACACCCCCTCCCCTCCAATCGCTGGAACCCCAATGCCGTCGGCCAGGTTCTCCGATGATAATCTGACTATGGTACCCCGGGCAAAAAACAATACGACACCAGCACATGCCCGAGCCCAGCATGTGCACCCACAACCCTCAGTCTGGTCCGATCTTGCACTGGGAATGAACTCCATATGCTTAGACTGGGAATGAACTCTGTATGCCTAAGCCAACCCATGAAACGAGCTTACGGGCGCTCAACCGGCCAGAGGGGCAGGATGCGCAAGCCGGGGATCGGTCGGGTCCCCACTTGCATGCTGCCGATCTTGCTACCATAACCCTCAGTTTGATCTGATCTTAGGCTGGGAATGAACTTCGTATGCCTAAGCCAATCGATGAAACGAGCGGATGGGCGGGCACTACGCCGACCAGAGAGGTGGGATGCGCAAGTCGTGGATCGATAGGGTGGTAGGTGGATTTAGGCAGATCTTTATATTTTTGCCGTGCCAATGCCATTTTTATGGCTTGTAAATTCGTACAATGGTCCCTTAAGCCTTCATGTGAAGTTTCATGGCAAGACGACTCGTTTTCTTATTTTTCCACGATTTTTCAAACTTTTTACGGTTCGAGATTTTTTAAAAATTTTTTCAGAAGGAGTTTTGGCCCAAACTTGGTAGACTGATCCTTGTATTTTTGTTGGCATGCACAAAAAAATTCAGCTAAAAACTCGAAGTGTACTAAGGATTTTGTGACCATTTGAAAAAGTGTCCCCATTTCAGACACTTTAATGGCTACTGGCAGCAAACTGTAAAATCTCAAATGCTCTTTAAGGGGGTGTGAGTTCTCGAGGTTTGATGAAGGGATAGGGGGCAATATAAGGGCCAAGTACCAGCACCCATCGCACATCATGTGCGCACACCCCCCTGCCCCCCAATCGTCGGAACCCCAATGCGTCGGTCAGGTTCTCCGGCGATGCTCCGACGATGGTGCCCCAGGCGAAAAAAAATGTGACACCAACACATGGTCGAGCCCAGCATGTGCACCCGCAACCCTCGGTCCGATCCGATCTCACACTGGGAATGAACTTCGTATGCCTAAGTTAACCCACGAAACGAGCGTGCGGGCGCTTAGCCGGCCAGAGGGGCGGGATGCACAAGCAGGGGATCGATCGGGTCCCCCCTGTGTACTGCTGATCCTGCTGTGGCAACCCTCGGTCTGGTCTGATCTTAGACTTTGAATGAACTCTGTATGCCTAAGCCAACTGACGAAATGAACGAGCGTGCGGACACTACGACAGCCAGAGAGATGGCATGTGCAAGCCATGGATCGATAGGGTGGTAGGTGCGTTTAGGCAAATCTTCATATTTCTGCCATGCCAATGCATTTTATGGCTTGTAAATTCATACAATGGTCCCTTAAGCCTTCATGTGAAGTTTCATGGCAAGACGACTCGTTTTCTATTTTTCATGATTTTTGAAACTTTTTACGGTTCGAGGATTTTTTTAAAATTTCTTCAGAAGAGTTTTGGCCCCAAACTTGGTAGACGTGATCCTTGTATTTTTGTTGGCATGCATAAAAAAATTTAGCTAAAAACTCGAAGTTGTACAGGATTTTGTGACCATTTGAAAAAAGTGTCCCCATTTCAGACACTTTATGGCTATTTGGCAGCAAACCTGTAAAAATCTCAAATGCTCTTTAAGGGGGTGTGAGTTCTCAGGTTTGATGAGGGATAGGGGCCAATATAAGGGCCAAGTACCAGCACCCACGCACATCATGTGCGACACACCCCCCGCCCCCCCAATCGCCGGAACCCCAATGCCGTGTCAGGTTCTCCGATGATGCTCGCGATGGTGCCGCAGGCGAAAAAAATGCAGCACCAGCACATGCCCGAGCCCAGCATGTGCACCCGCAACCCTATGTCTGGTCCGATCTTACACTGGGAATGAACTCCGTATGCTTATATTGGGAATGAACTCCGTATGCCTAAGTCAACCCACAGAACGAGCGTGCGGGCGTTTGGCCAGCCAGAAGGGCGAGATGCACAAGCAGGGGATCGATCGGGTCCCCCCCTGCGTGCTGCTGATCTTGCTGTGGCAACCCTCGGTCCGATCTGATCTTGGACTCTAAATGAACTCTGTATGCCTAAGCCAACTGACGAAATGAACGGGCGTGCGGGCACTACGTCAGCCAAAGAGACGGGATGCGCAAGCCGTGGATCGATAGGGTGGTAGGTGGGTTTAGGCACATCTTCATATTTCTACCATGCCAATGCCATTTTTATGGCTTGTAAATTCATACAATGGTCCCTTAAGCCTTCATGTGAAGTTTCATGGCAAGACGACTCATTTTATATTTTTCACGATTTTTAAAACTTTTTAATGTTCGGGATTTTTTTAAAATTTTTTCATAAGGAGTTTTGACCCCATACTTGGTAGACGTGATCCTTGTATTTTTGTTGGCATGAAAAAAAAAATTCAGCTAAAAACTCGAAGTGTACAAGATTTTGTGACCATTTGAAAAAAGTGTCCCATTTCAGACACTTTAATGGCTACTGGCAGCAAACCTGTAAAATCTTAAATGCTCTTTAAGGGGGTGTGAGTTCTTGAGGTTTGATGAGGGATAGGGGGCCAATATAAGGGCCAAGTGCCAGCACCCATCGCACATCATGTGCGCACACCCCCCCGCCCCCCAATCGTTGGAACCCCAACGCCGCCGGTTAGGTTCTCCGACGATGTTGCCCCAGGCGAAAAAAAAAATGCGGCACCAGCACATGCCCGAGCCCAGCATGTGCACCCGCAACCCTCAGTCCAGTCCGATCTTAGACTGGGAATGAACTCCGTATGCCTAAGTCAACCCATGAAACAAGCGTGCGAGCGCTTGGCCGGCCAAAGGGGCAGGATTCACAAGCCGGGGATCGGCCGGGTCCCCCCTACGTGCTTCTGATTTTGCTACCACAACCCTCAGTCCGGTCTGATCTTAGACTGGGAATGAACTTCGTATGCCTAAGCCAACCGACAAAATGAGCGGGCGGCGGCACTACACCGGCCAGAGAGGCGGGATGCGCAAGCCGTGGATCGATAGGGTGGTAGGTGGGTTTAGGCACATCTTCATATTTTTGCCATGCCAATGCCATTTTTATGGCTTGTAAATTCATACAATGGTCCTTAAGCCTTCATGTGAAGTTTCATGGCAAGACGACTCGTTTTCTATTTTTCATGATTTTTGAAACTTTTTACGGTTCGGGATTTTTTTAAAATTTTTTCAGAAGGAGTTTTGGCCCCAAACTTGGTAGACGTGATCCTTGTATTTTTGTTGGCATGCACAAAAAAATTCAGCTAAAAACTCGAAGTGTACAGGATTTTGTGACCATTTGAAAAAAGTGTCCCCATTTCAGACACTTTAATGGCTACTGGCAGCAAACCTGTAAAATCTCAAATGCTCTTTAAGGGGGTGTGAGTTCTCGAGGTTTGATGAGGGATAGGGGCCAATATAAGGGCCAAGTACCCGCACCCATTGCACATCATGTGCGCACACCCCTCTCGCCCCCCCAATCGCCGGAACCCAAATGCCGTCGGTCAGATTCTCTGGCGATGCTCAGGCGATGGTGCCCCGAGGAAAACAAAATACAGCACCAGCACATGCTCGAGCCCAGTATGTGCACCCGTAACCCTCGGTATGGTCCGATCTTACACTGGGAATGAACTCCGTATGCCTAAGTCAACCCACGAAACGAGCGTGGGGGCGCTCAGCTAGCCAAAGGGGTAGGATGCGCAAGCCGGGGATCGGTCGGGTCCCCCCTACGTGCTGCTGATCTTGTTGCTGCAACCCTTAGACCGGTCTGATCTTAGACTGGGAATGAACTCCGTATGCTTTAGCCAACCGATGAAACGAGCGGGCGGGCGGGCACTAAGCCGACCAGAAAGGTAGGATCCGCAAGCCGTAGATCGATAGGGTGGTAGGTGCGTTTAGGCACATCTTCATATTTTTTCCGTGCCAATGCCATTTTTATGGCTTGTAAATTCAGACATTGGTCCCTTAAGCCTTCATGTGAAATTTCATGGCAAGACTACTTGTTTTCTATTTTTCACGATTTTTGAAACTTTTTACGGTTCGAGATTTTTTTAAAATTTTTTCAGAAAGGAGTTTTGGCCCCAAACATGGTAGACATGATCCTTGTATTTTTGTTGGCATGCACAAAAAAATTCAGCTAAAAACTCGAAGTGTACAGGATTTTGTGACCATTTGAAAAAAGTGTCCCCATTTTAGACACTTTAATGGCTACTGGCAGCAAACCTGTAAAATCTCAAATGCTCTTTAAGGGGGTTTGAGTTCTCGAGGTTTGATGAGGGATAGGGGGCCAATATAAGGGCCAAGTACCAGCACCCATCGCACATCATGTGCCGCACCCCCCGCCCCCCAATCGTCGGAACCCCAATGCCGTCGGTCAGGTTCTCTGGTGATGCTCCGACGATGGTGCCCCGGGCAAAAAAAATACGGCACAAGCACATGCCCGTGCCCAGCATGTGCACCTGCAACGCTCGGTCTGGTCTGATCTTACACTGGGAATGAACTCCATATGCTTAGACAGGAATGAACTCTGTATGCCCAAGTCAACCCATGAAACAAACGTGCGGGCACTCAGCCGACCAGAGGGGCAGGATGCGCAAGCCGGGGATCGGTTGGGTCCCCCCCTACATGCTGCCAATCCTACTGCTGTAACCCTCAGTTTGGTCTGATCTTAGACTAGGAATGAACTTCGTATGCCTAAGCCAACCGACGAAACGAGCGGGCGAGCGGGCATTACGCCGGCCAGAGAGGATGGATGCGCGAGCTGTAGATCAATTCAGTGGTAGTTGGGTTTAGGCACATCTTCATATTTCTACCATGCCAATGCCCTTTTTATGGCTTGTAAATTCATACAATGGTCCCTTAAGCCTTCATGTGAAGTTTCATGGCAAGACGACTCGTTTCCTATTTTTCATGATTTTTGAAACTTTTTACAGTTTAAGATTTTTTTAAAATTTTTCATAAGGAGTTTTTGGCCCCAAACTTGGTAGACATGATCCTTGTATTTTTTTTGGCATGCACAAAAAATTTCAGCTAAAAACTCAAAGTGTACACGATTTTGTGACCATTTGAAAAAAGTGTCCCCATTTCAGACACTTTAATGGCTACTGGAAGCAAACTTGTAAAATCTCAAATGCTCTTTAAGGGGGAGTGAGTTCTCGAGGTTTCATGGGGGTTAGGGGGCCAATATAAGGGCCAAGTACCAGCACCCATCACACATCATCTGCGCACACCCCCCCTGCCCCCTAATCACCGGAACCCCAATGCCACCGGTCAGGTTCTCCGGCGATGCTCCGGTGATTATGCCCCGGGCGAAAAAAAATACAGCACCAGCACATGCCTAAGCCCAGCATGTGCACCCGCAACCCTCGATCTGGTCCGATCTTACACTAGCAATGAACTCCGGATGCTTAGATTGGGAATGAACTCTGTATGCCTAAGTCAACCCACGAAACGAGCGTACGGGTGCTTAGCCGACCGAGGGGCAGGATGCACAAGCTGGGATCGACTGGGTGCCCCTATGTGTTCTTTCGATCTTGCTGCCACAACCCTCGATCCGGTGTGATCTTAGACTTGGAATGAACTCCGTATGCCTAAGCCAACTGACAAAACGAGTGGGCGGGCGGGCACTATGCCGGCCAGAGAGGCGGGATGCGTAAGCCGTGGATCGATAGGTTGGTAGGTGGTTTTAGGCACATCTTCATATTGCTACCATGCCAATGCCATTTTTATGGCTTGTAAATTCATACAATGGTCCCTTAAGCCTTCATGTGAAGTTTCATGGCAAGATGACTCGTTTTCTATTTTTCACGATTTTTGAAACTTTTTATGGTTCAGGATTTTTTTAACATTATTTCAGAAGGATTTTTGGCCCAAAACTTGGTAGACGTGATCCTTGTATTTTTTTTGGCATGCACAAAAAAATTCAGCTAAAAACTCGAAGTGTACAGGATTTTGTGACCATTTGAAAAAAGTGTCCCCATTTCACACACTTTAATGGCTACTGGAAGCAAACCTGTAAAATCTCAAATGCTTTTTAAGGGGGTGTGAGTTCTCGAGGTTTGATGAGGGATAGGGGGCCAATATAAGGGCCAAGTACCAGCACCCATCATAGATCATGTGCGCACACCCCCCTCACCCCCCAATCGCCGAAACCCCAATGTCGCCGGTCAGGTTCTCCAGTGATGCTCCGACGATGGTGCCTCAGGCGAAAAAAAATGCGGCACCAGCACATGCTTGAGCCCAACATCTGCACCCGCAACCCTCTGTCCAGTCTGATCTTACACTGGGAATGAACTCCGTATGCTTAGACTGGGAATGAACTCCGTATGCCTAAATTAACCCACGAAACAAGTGTGCTGGCACTCAGCCGGCCAGAGGGGCAAGATGTGCAAGCTGAGGATCGGTCGGGTACCCCTCTACGTGCTACTGATCCTACTGCGGCAACCCTCTGTTCGATCCAATCTTAAACTGGGAATGAACTCCCTATGCCTAAGCCAACCGACAAAACGAGCGGGCACTACGTTGGCCAGAGAGGCGGGATGCGCAAGCCGTGGATCGATAGGGTCGTAGGTGGGTTTAGGCACATCTTCATATTTCTGCCATGCCAATGCCATTTTTATGGCTTGTAAATTCATACAATGGTCCCTTAAGCCTTCATGTGAAGTTTCATGGCAAGACGACTCGTTTTCTATTTTTCATGATTTTCGAAGCTTTTTAGGGTTCGGGATTTTTTTAAAATTTTTTCAAAGGAGTTTTGGCCCCAAACTTGGTAGACATGATCCTTGTATTTTTGTTGGCATGCACAAAAGAATTCAACTAAAAACTCGAAGTGTACAGGATTTTGTGACCATTTGCAAAAAGTGTCCCCATTTCAGACAATTTAATGGCTACTGGCTCTAACCTGTAAAATCTCAAATGCTCTTTAAGGGGGTGTGAGTTCTCGAGGTTTGATGAGGGATAGGGGCCAATATAAGGGCCAAGTACCAGCACCCATCGCACATCATGTGCTCACACACCCCTCCCCACCCCCCAATCGCCGAACCCCCAATGCGGCCGGTCAGGTTCTCCGACGATTCTCCGGTGATGATGCCTCAAAAGAAAAAAATGTGGCACCAGCACATGCTCGAGCCCAGCATGTGCACCCGCAACCCTCGATTTGGTCTAATCTTACACTGGGAATGAACTCCGTATGCTTAGACTAGGAATGAACTCCGTATGCCTAAGTCAATCGAGGAAACAAGCGTGCGGGCGGTAAGTCGGCCAGAGGGGCAGGATGCACAAGCCGGGGATCATCCAGGTCCCCCTCTGTGTGCTGCCGATCTCACTGGTGCAACCCTCAGTCTGATCTGATCTTAGACTGGGAATGAACTCCGTATGCCTAAGCCAATCGACGAAACGAGCGGGCGGTTCGGCACTACGCTGGCCAGAGAGGCAGGATGTGCAAGCCGTGGATCGATTGGGTGGTAGGTGGGTTTAGGCACATCTTCATATTTTTCCTGCGCCAATGCCATTTTTATGGCTTGTAAATTCATACAACGGTCCCTTAAGCCTTCATGTGAAGTTTCATGGCAAGACGACTCATTTTTTATTTTTCAAGATTTCTTGAAACTTTTTATGATTCAGATTTTTTTAAATTTTTCAGAATGGAGTTTTGGCCCCAAACTTGGTAGACGTGATCCTTGTATGTTTTTTGGCATGCACAAAAAAATTCAGCTAAAAACTCGAAGTGTACAGGATTTTGTGACCATTTGAAAAAAGTGTCCCCATTTCAGACACTTTAATGGCTACTGGCAGCAAACCTGTAAAATCTCAAATGCTCTTTAAGGGGGTGTGAGTTCTCGAGGTTTGATGACGGATAGGGGGCCAATATAAGAGCCAAGTACCGGCACCCATCGCACATCATGTGCACACACCCCCCGCCCCCCAATCGTCGGAACCCTCAATGCCGCCGGTCAAGTTCTCCAGTGATGCTCCGGTGATGGTGCCCTGGGCAAAAAAAAAAGCGGCACCAGCACATGCCCGAGCCCAGCATGTGCACTCGCAACCCTCGGTCCGGTCTGATCTTACACTGGGAATGAACTCCGTATGCTTAGACTGGGAATGAACTCCGTATGCCTAAGTTAACTCAGGGAATGAACGTGCGGGCGCTCAGCCGGCCAGAGGGGTAAGATGCGCAAGCCGAGGATCGGCTGGGTCCACCTCTATGTGCTGTCGATTCTGCTGCCACAACCCTCCGTCCGATCTGATCTTAGACTGGGAATGAACTCCATATGCCTAAGCCAACCGACAAAATGAGCGGGCGGGCGGGCACTACGCCGACCAGAGAGACGGGATGCGCAAGCCGTGGATCGATAGGGTGGTAGGTGGGTTTAGGCACATCTTCATATTTCTGCCATGCCAGTGCCATTTTTATGGCTTGTAAATTCATACAATGGTCCCTTAAGCCTTCATGTGAAGTTTCATGGCAAGACGACTCGTTTTTTATTTTTCATGATTTTTGAAACTTTTTACGGTTTGGGATTTTTTTAAAACTTTTTCAGAAGGAGTTTTGGGCCCAAACTTGGTAACATGATCCTTGTATTTTTGTTGGCATGCACAAAAAAATTCAGCTAAAAACTTGAAGTGTACAGGATTTTGTGTCCAATTGAAAAAAGTGTCCCCATTTCAGACACTTTAATGGCTACTGGCAGCAAACCTGTAAAATCTCAAATACTCTTTAAGGGGGTGTGAGTTCTGGAGGTTTGATGAGGGATAGGGATCCAATATACGGGCCAAGTACCAGCACCCATTGCACATCATGTGCGCACACCCCCCTCGCCCCCCCAATCACCGAAACCCAAATGCCGCTGGTTAGGTTCTCTGGCGATGCTCAGGCGATGGTGCCCCGAGCAAAAAAAATACGGCACCAGCACATGCCCGAGCCCAGCATGTGCACCCGTAACCCTCAGTATGGTCCGATCTTACACTGGGAATGAACTCCGTATGCCTAAGTCAACCCACGAAATGAGTGTGGGGGCGCTCAGCCGGCCAGAGGGGTAGGATGCGTAAGCCGGGGATCGATCTGGTCCCCCTACGTGCTGTCGATCTTGTTGTCATGACCCTTGATCCAATCTGATCTTAGACTGGGAATGAACTTCGTATGCCTAAGCCAATCGACGAAATGAGCGGGTGGGTGAGCACTACGCCGACCAAAAAGATGGGATGCGCAAGCCGTGGATCGGTTGGGTGGTAGGTGGGTTTAGGCACATCTTCATATTTCTTCCATGCCAATGCCATTTTTATGGCTTGTAAATTCATACAATGGTCCCTTAAGCCTTCATGTGAAGTTTCATGGCAAGACGAGTCGTTTTCTATTGTTCACGATTTTTGAAACTTTTTACGGTTTGAGATTTTTTAAAAATTTTTTCAGAAGGATTTTTTGCCCCAAACTTGGTAGACGTTATCCTTGTATTTTTTTTGGCATGCACAAAAAAATTCAGCTAAAAACTCGAAGTGTACAGGATTTTGTGACCATTTGAAAAAAGTGTCCCATTTCAGACACTTTAATGGCTACTGGCCGTAAACCTGTAAAATCTCAAATGCTCTTTAAGGGCGGGTGAGTTCTCGAGGTTTGATGAGGGGTAGGGGGCAATATAAGGGCCAAGTGCCAGCAACCATCGCACATCATGTGCTTACCACCCCCCGCCCCCCAATCCCCGGAACCCCCAATGCCACCGGTCAGGTTCTCCGACGATGCTCTAACGATGGTGCCCCGGGTGAAAGAAATGCAACACCAGCACATGCGAGCCCAGCATGTGCACCCGTGACCCTTGGTCCGATCCAATCTTACACTGGGAATGAACTCCGTATGCTTAGACTGGGAATGAACTCCGTATGCCTAAGTCAACCCACGAAAAGAGCGTGCGGGCGCTAGCTGCCAGAGGGGCATGATGCGCAAGCCGAGGATCGACCTGGTCCCCCTTTGTGTGCTGTTGATCCTACTATTGTAAGCTTCAGTCCTGTCTGATCTTAGATTGGGAAAGAACTCTGTATGCCTAAGCCAACCAACGAAACGAGCGGGCGGACGGGCACTATGCCAGCCAGAGAGGCGGGATGCGCAAGCCTTGGATCGATAGGGTGGTAGGTGGGTTTAGGCTCATCTTCATATTTCTGCCATGCCAATGCCATTTTTATGGCTTGTAAATTCATGCAATGGCCCCTTAAGCCTTCATGTGAAGTTTCATGGCAAGACAACTCGTTCTCTATTTTTCATAATTTTTGAAACTTTTTACAGTTCGGGATTTTTTCAAAATTTTTTTCGAAGGAGTTTTGGCCCCAAACTTGGTAGATGTGATCCTTGTATTTTTTTTGCATGCACAAAAAAATTCAGCTAAAAACTCAAAGTGTACAGGATTTTTTGACCATTTGAAAAAAGTGTCCCCATTTTAGACACTTTAATGGCTACTGGCAGCAAACCTGTAAAATCCCAAATGCTCTTTAAGGGGGTGTGAGTTCTCAAGGTTTGATGAGGGATAGGGGGCCAATATAAGGGCCAAGTACCAGCACCCATCACACATCGTGTGCGCACACCCTCGGTCCGATCCGATCTTAGACTGGGAATGAACCCTGTATGCCTAAGCCAACCGACGAAACAAGCAGGTGGGCGAGCACTACGTCGGCTAGAGAGGCGGGATGCGCAAGCCATGGATCGATAGGATGGTAGGTGGGTTTAGGCATATCTTCATATTTCTACTGTGCCAATGCCATTTTATGGCTTGTAAATTCATACAATGTTCCCTTAAGCCTTCATGTGAAGTTTCATGGCAAGACGACTCGTTTTCTATTTTTCATGATTTTCAAAAATTTTTACGGTTTGGGATTTTTTTTAAAATTTTTTTAAAAGGAGTTTTAGCCCCAAACTTGGTAGACGTATCCTTGTATTTTTGTTGGCATGAAAAAAAAAATTCAGCTAAAAACTCGAAGTGTACAGGATTTTGTGACCATTTGAAAAAAGTGTCCCCATTTCAGACACTTTAATGGCTATTTTCACAAAACCTATAAAATCTCAAATGCTCTTTAAGGGGGTGTGAGTTCTCGAGGTTTGATGAGGGATAGGGGGACATTATAAGGGCCAACTAGATCATACTCTTGAGGTGATATTTAAAGTTACATAAACAAAAGTTTTCCCCTTGATGTTTCAACTTTAGCATCACTAACTTGCAACTTTACTACTATCAATCATCAAAACCACCAACTAGCTCTTTAAACTTTGCAGCATCTGCATCAATCAAAGCTTGAACTTTATCCTTGAAGGCAGTACAATCTTCTATGGAATGCCCCTTAACTCCATCATGAAATTCACATTTAGCATTAGAATCATACCACTTCGGGTACGGAGGCTTTCTGGGTCTTGCAGGAACAACAGAGATCATATGATTCTCTATCAGTAAAGTAAAGAGCTCAGCGTAAGGTATTGAAAGTGAATGATACACTTTGGCTCTCTTTCTCTTACAACTCTGTGAATGGCTTAAGTTGATCCTTGGTTCTGTTCGTGGTGAAAGAATTTGAGCATACAGATGAAGTGGTTGAGGAAAATCATCGATCGCAAAAATTGGTTGAGGGCAATATGATAGCCATTGTTAATAATCATCTGTTGGATCTTCTTGCATCATGGTGAGATTTCTCTCATTTTGCCTTTTAACAATTATTTCTTGGGCTTGTTTTGCAAAAATATCTCCTCTTTTTTCATCACCAGTATTTATAATTCTTCCCCTTCTTATCCCATCCTCAATTCTACCCATAGCAAACAATAAATTTGCAAACTCTTATGAAGTACTGCTGATCAACTTATCATAATAGGGAGAAGGAAAGGTATCCACAAACAGGGAATTCAACTCCTTATTGGTAAGAGGTGGTTGTACCTGTGATGCCATATTCTTCCATCTAACAGCATATTCTTTGTAGCTCTCATTGGGTTTTTTCTCATATTTTGGAGGGTTAATCGATCCGGAGCTAACTCCAACATATATTGGTATTGCTTCAAGAATGCCCGTGATAAATCTTTCCAAGTATGAATTTGACTGCTTTTCAAACTATGATACCAATTAACTGCTGTCCCAGTCAAACTTTCTTGAAAGACATGAATAAGTAGCTTTTCATCACCAGCATGCCCAACCATTTTGTGACAATATTGAGCCAAATGTATTTTAGGACATCCAGTTCCGTTATACTTTTCAAAATTTGGGGCTTTAAATTTTGATGGAATAATGAGATCAGGCACTAGACTAAGCTCGTTGGCATCAACATTCTCGTAGACATCATGACTTTCAATTGCTTTCAATCTCCCTTCCAACAGATCATAGTTATCTTTCATCATTATATCTTCTGATGGATCTGGCACCCTCTTTAATGTCTTCAATTTTTCATGATCATCCACATTAGGCACAGTAGTGAAGTCGTGAGGAGTATGCCAAGGATTGATATTTGTCTGAACTGATGGTAACTTGGTAAAATGGCCAATATAAGGTTGATCAGTTGTTTGAGGTGTTTGTGACACATAAGGATCTTGAACATATGTGAACCCAGATAGATACAATGGTGTCTCGACAGCTATTTCCTCCTTTGTCCTGTACGTCTCAACAACTTCTTTTCCTTTTGTCAATTCCACTATCATCTGTTTTAATTCTGTTAGTTGTCTGTTCACATTTTGTTGCATTCCTGTAACTATTTCACCGATCTCTCCTTGGGTTTTTTCTACTCTATCCATTCGACTAGCACCTTCATTTTCCATGATTATGGTACTAGCTCGAGTGCTATAAGTGTGCAGACTCAACTGACCTCGTTTCCTAAGATAGCTATCCTTGAATCTTTTATTAATCATCAGAAGTCAGAAATGCATGGCATGAATTCTATTGTATATAAAAAAAAATGCTTCGAAGGTTTGACAAAAATATATTTACAATTATCATTCCTTGTCCTTAGCTGGCATGAAAAGCAATGAATTCAAGCAAATGATGCATGATATGCAAGTTAAATTTTGTTGTTTTGGTGAGGGGAAACTTGAATTCCATCCTATATTCAAAATGGGTCATCTAGATATATCTTTTCTATCTCAAAAGTTTGGTGAAAACATACTTGCAACCATCATTCTTTCTTATACTCTTTTAAGCGAGCCAATAAAATAAACAGATGCATCAATTCATAAAAAATCTAGGTTAAAAGAAGTTTCCATTCATTTCCAAAAGCATCAAGTTTACACATCATGAACTATTCTAGGGCTGGGGCCAAAAAGTGCCAAACCTACTCCCACTTCCCTTTGTTTCTCCTAAAAAATAGTTGACTATGATTACTAGGAAGGATAACTCTTTGCTTAAAAAGCTTTTTATTCATCATCCTGACCAACCTTACTGTTGCCTGCAGCACTGCCTACCATTTTGACATGGATCAAAGAAGGGTTGTTGTGAATAACTAGCTTCATCATGGTATCAAAACTCAGATATCCAGTTTTCATCAGTCCTTGCACCCTATGTTTCAAAGCTGTGCAATTTTCCAAAGAATGGCCAATGATGCCAAAATGGTATTCACATCGAGCATTGGGGTCATAGCATTCGGGGAAAGGTGGTTTGCGAGGTTCAGTAGGGATAGGGGCAATGAGATAATTTTCTAGAAGTAATGGGTACAACTCTGCGTAGGACATGGGTATCAGATCAACAAGGATTTTTTCTTTGGTGTTACCGAAGTTTTTTTGTCCTACAGTTGGTTTGCTTTGCTGAAAAGATGATAGTTTAGTTGGTCTTGAGGTGAATTGAGAAACTTTGGGTCAAAGATTGGGTTCAAAAGGTAATGATGGTATAGCATGCTGAACAGGCGATTATGAAATATGAGATGGTGGATATGGGTTCAGGTGTGAAATTCTTGGTGGTTGCATGAAAATTGGGGGTCTAATCTTAGGTACTTGGAAAGGAGGTTGAAAATGGTCATAAGGAGGATTTAGGTATGGGTTTGGACTTGGGATAGTTTGTGGAGGTTGTTTGAAGCCAGCTGACTTATTTTTGGAAATCAAACTCTTGAGCTCAGTCATTTGCATGGCCAGTTCACCCATTCCTCTCTTGAGTTTGCCCAAACCTTGGTCATTGTTGAGATCACCCAATGCTTTAGCATGCTCTGGCAGAATGCTGGAACTAATGGGAGCCAATTAACCTTGACTTGATGGAAGTGACAACGGTATTTGAGGAGCAACTAATTCAACCATACCACTACTTTTAACCATTTCTATCAATTGAGCCATTTGTCATTTCATCTCTCGAAGCTCAAGCCATAATTCCTCTTGATTCAACTCCAAAGCACTAATCCTTGCTTCTAATTGATCTCCCATTTTCGTGACTCTGATTCCCACCAAGATAGACAACTTATTCCAAGACTTAGACAAAAAATTCTAGATTACTACCCTTATTGAATGAATATCATAAAAACAATGACACACGAAGTATGAATACATGAATATGATGGCTAAAGAATGTCATGAAATGCGTATATGCCTATAACAATGAATTTTTATATGTACAAATGACCCAAATGAAAATTTTTATCAACCATGACTGTGTATGTAAGGAATATTATATTGCCGAGATAGTGGGATATGAAATGCAACGTTTGTTCCATACGACCTTACCATTCATGAATTTATATGCATGAAATGCAATGACATATTTACATGAATGATGAGATGTATTCCTATGACTAATGCAGCATATTTGTATGGAATGCATGAACCTATCAAGTGCATGTTATATTTTTACATGGAATACAATGCTTGTATTATGCCAACCTAGTGAAACTGACACTACCTTTTATGATGCATATGGAATGGGATACATGTATTATTTTTTATGATGTATGAAATGCAAAAGATGAAACAAAATAAAAAAAAATTTAGAGGGAAAAACAAAATAACTAGGACATGAAAATTGATTTTTTTATTGGGCCAATAAACAAAGAATTTAAGAAAAATCTTTAATTTTTTTGAAAACCACTTTTTTTTTGTTTTTTTGGCTTGTTGGATAATGCTTTAAAAAAAATCACTTTATTCTAAAATATTTTATGAAATTGCAAAATTTGAACAATTACCAAATGAATGAACTACATGTAAAGAGGAAATTTATATATATATATTTTTAAGAAAATGCTTTTCTTTTGGTTATTTCTATAAAAAGATCGGTAAGATTCATATGGCTTACGATATGCTGGGTTAAGGTTTATGCGTCTAACGGTTCCCAAACTATTCCTCACATCGTTGTCTGGATAGACTAGTAAGGTTCCCCGATCCTCACCCATTACAGGTTACTAACAGAAAGGGTTCAGTCTAAGTGGAAGTGTTTCACTAGCAAATGCGGAGGTTATCACCTCACGAGAGCGTAGCTACTTCACTTCCTCCTAAAAGGGAAAGAGCTCGGGTTTAGAGCTCATGCATACGAATAAATATGCAAAGTGTGTGCAAAGTAATGTATTAATCAAAATAACATAAATAAATCATAAACACAAAATCAAAATAAAGTAATAGATAACAAGCAATTTATTTTATTTATTAACTTGTATGTATATTTTGAAAAATTAAAATAAAGAGAATTAAATTTAATATCAAATAAAACTAATTAAATCCAACAGTTATTAATAGCGTAACTAAAATTTGGCCTGACTCTCAAAAATCCCCAGTGGAGTCGCCAAGCTGTCGTAACGGTTTTGGGACCGCCAGACGTAAAAGTGATGTTTTAAAATAGAGAAAAATAAATAAAAAGTGGAGTCGCCACCAATCTTTGTTAGGGTGTGATTGGCCTCCCAAAAGTTTATCTTTTTAATAAAACTATAAAATGGATTTAAAGTTTATCAAAAAGATAATTTTGGTCTACGAAAACCCAGGTTGGGTCTGGGAGTCAGTTACGCATGGGGAAGGATTAGCACCCCCACAACGCCCATAAATTAGAACCATTTAATTACGCGCTATTTTTGGTGTTGGATAAAAATGATTTTAATTTGAAATTTAACACTAATTCCCTTCACTTGAATAAAATTTTGCTAAAATATTTATTTAGAAATATTGAGAAAATCTTTAAGTTAAAGAATTATCTTAAAATTCTCCAACATCTAGGCAGAATTTAAAATAACTCTTTTTACTTAAGATTTAACACAATAATCCATAAAATAAAATAACAATCTTTATAGAAAATAATTGTTAGTGACTCTCCAACGTCTAGGCAGAGTACCAAGAATTATTTCTTTCGGAATGTTATTTTTATTTTATTTTATAATATCATAATTTTTTTAAAAAGTAGTACAAATAAAAATTAAAGACAGAATAGTACAAATAAATACTAATAATAACATGCTAATATGTGTATGTCAATGAATGTTATGTAAAATGAAATGTAATTTAAAAGTTGGATTCTTAAGTATAATAAGACCACCCTAACTCTCCAACATCTAGGCAGAGCTTAGGTGCGACTGTTTATATTTAAGCTCCCAATTTACTATTATACTTTTTATTTATTAATCTTATTGTTGATGCAAATTAAGAAATCGTGTGAAAAGACTTAACGAAGTAAAATTTTCTAAATACCCCATCATCTAGGCGGCATTCGGGAACAAATTGCTTCAAATAGAATTTTCACACTTGTCTTTAGGATTTTTAGGACTTTGGATTTTAAGAGGTTTTGAATTTTAGGGGATTTTGGATTTTTAGGGGTTTTAAAAACTTAGGATTTTGAAAATTAAAAATTAGTGTTTAAGATTTAAGTAAAACGCGAACATCTCTAAAAATCCCCATCATCTAGGCGGACTTTCGGAGCAAGTTCAATTTTTTATAATTTTTCAAAACTAATTAAAAATTTCTTATGTGTTTTTTTATGAAAATTTTTCATAATAATTCCCCAACATCTAGGCGGAATTATCTTTTAGAAAATATTTTTTATTCCCTCCAACATCTAGGCAGGAAAAATAATAATAATAAATATTTTTTTGAACATTTTTAATATATTTTTAACTATTATTTGTTTTCAATTTTATTATTATTAAAACAATTAAACATTTATTCTAACAAATTTAGAAATTTATCATGCATAAATATAAAAATATACTTAAAATAAAAAAAATAATAATATAAAAAAATTAGAAAATTAAAAAAAAAATTTTTTTACCTGAATCGGATCAGTCAATGGTCCGGTCAGCACTAGTCTAGATCGGTCTGACCGGTTCTACGATTCGATAGGTGGTTTGAGTGGTCGAGTGGTTCGAACCGGCTTAGACTAGTTCACTGGACCGATTCAAGGTTGGATGAAACGGGTTGACGATTCGGTTTGCGCGGATCTCGGGTCGGATATGGGTCCACGCACGGATCCTCTTTGGTTAAAAGGGTGTCGTTTTGGGTCTTTCCATAAACAACGTCGTTTTGAGTTTTTGCTTTACTATATATAGCTGAAGATTTTTTTTAGTTCATTTGGTTTCTGTTTCAAAAAAAAAGGGAGAGAGGGAGAGAGAGAGAGCTGGGGGAGAGGTCTGGCCCTCCACTGTTCGGTCGCCGGGCCACCGTTCCCGCCGTCGCCTGGGTCATCGATGACGGTGGTCGCTGGTGATCGAAAAATGCCAAAATACTTCCAAAAGCGCTCTTCAATGCACTCTTTCAAGATCTGACCTCCTTTTTGTCAAAAACAACCCCGATCAACGTAGATCGAGGCTCAAAGTTTTTGTTTTCAAATTTTTTTTGTTTGTTTTATTGAAGCAAGACTGATCTGTTTTCTTACTTTTGCAGGTACCTTCAACGCTGGGTTTCTCCCTGTGGGGAGGACTGTGGTTTCTATTTGTTTTTTTAGTTTTTTTTTATAGAATCTCCCCCTCCTTCTTCTCTGTCCGTTTTGGCTTCGCTATGAGCTCTATTTATAGAGCTCCAGCCATACGTGTTTGGAGGGAAGGGCATGGGGCTCGATCACGGGATGTAAACATGAGCCCGCCTCTTTATTTCTTCTGTATTTTTTGGTAGTAGGGTAGGATGAACAGGGTATGTGATGGGTGGTGGGCCTGGTGGCAGTGGTGCCGGGGATGGCACCAATGCCATCCTCAATTATTTTTCTTTTTTTTTATTTTTTTGCTTTTTTTGTATTATTTTTTGGTATTTATTTTTTTTGTATTTCGTATAATATTATTATTTTTATTTTTGAGGACAAAATTGATGTCAACACACATCATGTGCGCACACCCCCCCCCCCTTCAATCGTCGGAACCCCAATGCCGCCGGTCAGGTTCTCCGACGATGCTCGACGATGGTGCCCGGGAAAAAAAATGTGGCACCAGCACATGCCCGAGCCCAGCATGTGCACCCGCAACCCTCGGTTCGGTCCGATCTTACACTGGGAATGAACTCCGTATGCTTAGACTGGGAATGAACTCCGTATGCCTAAGTCAACCCACGAAACGAGCGTGGGCGCTCAGCCGGCCAGAGGGGCAGGATGCACAACGGGATCGATCGGGTCCCCCCTGTGCTGTCGATCCTGCTCCAAACCCTCGTCGATCGATCTTAGACTGGGAATGAACTCCGTATGCCTAAGCCAACCGACGAAACGCGAGCGGGGGCACTACGTCGGCCAGAGAGAGGATGCGCAAGCCGTGGATCGATAGGGTGGTAGGTGGGTTTAGGCACATCTTCATATTTCTGCCATGCCAATGCCATTTTTATGGCTTGTAAATTCATACAATGGTCCCTTAAGCCTTCATGTGAAGTTTCATGGCAAGACGACTCGTTTTCTATTTTTCACGATTTTTGAAACTTTTTACGGTTCAGGATTTTTTTAAAATTTTTTCAGAAGGATTTTGGCCCCAAACTTGGTAGACGTGATCCTTGTATTTTTTTGGCATGCACAAAAAAATTCAGCTAAAAACTCGAAGTGTACAGGATTTTGTGACCATTTGAAAAAAGTGTCCCCATTTCAGACACTTTAATGGCTACTGGCAGCAAACCTGTAAAATCTCAAATGCTCTTTAAGGGGTGTGAGTTCTCGAGGTTTGATGAGGGATAGGGGGCCAATATAAGGGCCAAGTACCAGCACCCATCGCACATCATGTGCGCACACCCCCCGCCCCCCAATCGTCGGAACCCCAATGCCGTCGGTCAGGTTCTCCGATCTTACTCTAGGAATGAACTCCGTATGCTTAGACTAGGAATGAACTCCATATACTTAGACTAGGAATGAACTCCGTATGCTCATCCCACAAAACAAGCGTGCAGGCGCTCAGTCGACCAGAGAGGTAGGATGCGCAAGCTGGGGATCAGCTGGGTCCCCCCTTGCGTGCTGTTGATCCTACTACCATAACCCTCAGTCCGGTCTGATCTTAGAATAGGAATGAACTCTGTATGTCTAATACAACCGACGAAACGAGCGGGTGGCCAGGCACTATGCCGGCCAGAGAGGCAGGATGTGCAAGCCATGGATCGATAGGGTGGTAAGTGGGTTTAGGCACATCTTCATATTCTGCCATGTCAATGCCATTTTTATGGCTTGTAAATTCATACAATGGTCCCTTAAGCTTTCATGTGAAGTTTCATGGCAAGACGACTCGTTTTTTATTTTTCATGATTTTTGAAACTTTTTACGGTTCGGGATTTTTCTAAAATTTTTTCGAAGGATTTTTGGCCCCAAACTTGGTAGACGTTATCCTTGTATTTTTGTTGGCATGCACAAAAAAATTTGGCTAAAAACTCGAGTTGTATAGGATTTTGTGACCATTTGAAAAAAGTGTCCCCATTTTAGACACTTTAATGGTTACTGGCAGCAAACCTATAAAACCTCAAATGCTCTTTGAGGGAGTGTGAGTTCTCAAGGTTTGATGAGAGATAGGAGGCCAATATAAGGGCCAAGTACCAGCACCTATCGCACATCATGTGCCCCCCAATCGCTGGAACCCCAATGCCGCTGGTCAGGTTCCCCGGTGATGCGCTGGTGATGGTGCCCCAGGCGAAAAAAAAATGCGACACCAGCACATGCCCAAGCCCAGCATGTGCACCTGTAACCCTCATTCTGGTCTGATCTTACACTTGGAATGAACTCCGTATACTTAGACTGGGAATGAACTCTGTATGCCTAAGTCAACCTACGAAACAAGCGTGCGGGCGCTCAGCCGGCCAGAGGGGCAGGATGCGCAAGCCGGGGATCGGCCGAGCCCCCCCTGGGTGCTGTCGATCCTGCTACCGTAACCCTCAGTTTGATTCGATCTTAGACTAGGAATGAACTCCGTATGCCTAAGCCAACCGACGAAATGAGCGGGCGGGCGGGCACTACGCCGGCCAGAGAGGCGGGATGCGCAAGCCGTGGATCGATACGGTGGTAGGTGGGTTTAGGCACATCTTCATATTTCGGCCAAGCCAATGCCATTTTTATGGCTTGTAAATTCATACAATGGTCCCTTAAGCCTTCATGTGAAGTTTCATGGCAAGACGACTCGTTTTCTTTTTTTCACGATTTTTAAAACTTTTTACGGTTCGGGATTTTTTTAAAATTTTTTGAAAAGGAGTTTTAGCCCCAAACTTGGTAGACTTGATCCTTGTACTTTTGTTGGCATGCACAAAAAAATTCAGCTAAAAACTCGAAGTGTACAGGATTTTGTGACCATTTGAAAAAAGTGTCCCCATTTCAGAAACTTTAATGGCTACTGGCAACAAACCTGTAAAATCTCAAATGGTCTTTAAGGGGGTGTGAGTTCTCATGGTTTGATGAGGGATTGGGGGCCAATATAAGGGCCAAGTTCCAGCACCCATCGCACATCATGTGCGCACACCCCACGCCCCCCCAATCACCGGAACCCCAATGCCGTCGATCAGGTTCTCCGACGATGCTCCGACGATGGTGCCCCGAGCGAAGAAAAAAATGCAGCACCAGCACATGCCTGAGCCCAACATGTGCACCCACAACCCTCGGTCAGGTTCGATCTTACACTGGGAATGAACTCCGTATGCTTAGACTGGGAATGAACTCCGTATGCCTAAGTCAACCCACGAAACGAGCGTACGGGTGCTCAGCTGGCCAGAAAGGCAGGATGCGCAAGCCAAGGATCGGTCGGGTCCCCCCTTGCGTGCTACTAATTCTGCAGCTGTAACCCTCGGTCCGGTCTGATCTTAGACTGGGAATGAACTTCGTATGCCTAAGCCAACCGACAAAATGAGCGGGCGGGCGGGCACTACGCCGGCTAGAGTGGCCGGATGCACAAGCCGTGGATCGATAAGGTGGTAGGTGGGTTTAGGCACATCTTCATATTTTGGCCATGCCATGCCATTTTTATGGCTTGTAAATTCATACAATGGTCCCTTAAGCCTTCATGTGAAGTTTCATGGCAAGACGACTCGTTTTCTATTTTTCACGATTTTATTTGAAACTTTTTACGGTTCAGGAGTTTTTTTAACAATTTATTCAAAAGAGTTTTGGCCCCAAACTTATTAGATGCTTGATCCTGTATTTTGTTGGCATGCATACAAAAATTCAGCTAAAAAAAATCAAAGTGTACAGGATTTTGTGACCATTTTGAAAAAAAGTGTCCCCATTTTAGACACTTTAATGGCTATTGGCAGCAAACCTGTAAAATTCTCAAATTGCTCTTCAAAGGGTGTGAGTTCTGGAGGTTTGATGAGGATAGGGGGCCAATATAAGGGCCAAGTACCAGCATTCCATCGCACATCATGTGTGCACACCCACCCGCCCCCCCAATTGCCGGAAGCCCAATGCCACCAGTCAAGTTCCTCGGTGGATGCTCCGACGATGGTACCCTAGGCGAAAAAAAAATACGGCACCAGCACATGCCCGAGCCCAGCATGTGCACCCGTAACCCTTAGTCCGGTCTGATCTTGCACTGGGAATGAACTCTATATGCTTAGACTAGGAATGAACTCTGTATGCCTAAATCAACCCACGAAACGAGCGTGCGGGCGCTCAGCCGGCCAGAGGGGCAGGATGCTCAAGGCGGTGATCGGTCGGGTCCCCCCCTGTGTGCTGCGATCCTACTGCCATAACCCTTGGTCCGGTCTGATCTTAGACTGGGAATGAACTCTGTATGCCTAAGCCAACCGACGAAACGAGCAGGTGTGCGTGCACCATGCTGGCTAGAGAGGCACGATGCGCAATACGTGGATCGATAGGATGGTAGCTGGGTTTAGGCACATCTTCATATTTTTGCCATGCCAATGCCATTTTTATGGCTTGTAAATTCATACAATGGTCCCTTAAGCCTTCATGTGAAGTTTCATAGCTTGTAAATTCATACAATGGTCACTTAAGCCCCGGGTGGAAAAAAAATGTGGCACCAGCACATGCCTGAGCCTAGCATGTGCACCCGTAACCCTCGGTCCGATCCGATCTTACACTGGGAATGAACTCCATATGCTTAGACTGGAAATGAACTCCGCATGCCTAAGTCAACCCATGAAACGAGCGTGCGGGCGCTCAGCCAGCTAGAGGGGCAGGATGCACAAGCCAGGGATCGGTCGGTTCCGCCCCTGTGTCACACCCTGGGTGAGCCAGAGGTTGAGGCCCGCAGACCAGGCGTGCTGACGTGTATTTATGCGCAAAGCCTAGCAAACGAGCTCAGAACGCCCGCCCAACTTGCAGGCCAGCCCGTGAGACCAAGGCCTGGCATACAAGCTGCCCACACCATATCCAGAAGGGCCCAAGGTGCTGGACACGAAAGGGAAGCTTCTGGAAATAGGCAGAAGCATCCTGGCAGATTTGGTTGACCCTGAAAATCAGGAGTTAGCATCCTGATTGATTGTAATCCCATGATTTTAGCTTTATTCTAGGATATGCCATTAAGTGTAGCTGGAGCCTCAACTATAAATAGAGGGCTACTCCACCCTCATTTGTACACCATCAAACACTTCTGTTTCAGTGAATACAAGAGCATTTCCAGAATTCTAATCTTCCTTATCTGTTTCCCTTTAACTTGCGTAATCAGCCCTTCCCATTGTTCTAGTGCCCACACGCTTGTTGTTTTAGGCTGACTTAGCACAAAGGAGGAGATTCCAAGCCTAAGGCCACACGGATCCCTGAGTCTAAGGTCGGAAGCCCATGACAGTTGCGTATCAGAGCAAGTTCAATTCTGCGTGTTTTGTGTTACAGGTTAGATCATGATTGAGGAGATGGCATCCCAAAGTGACGTTGCTAGCCAACAACCAGAGGCCCAGGAGCATGCGCGCGCGGAAGAGGCAAGAAAGCCAGTTCTAGAATATCTGGTCTACCATGGATGATAGGCTAGCCAACGTGGAGGTGACCGTAGGTGACATGGGGGAGAAGCTTGAGGAAGTAGAGACTCACATTGCATCGCTAGACTCTATGGGGGAGGAGATCCAAAGTAAGCTAGAAGCTGCTCTCAACAAAGGCTTGGACGTGTTCACCAAAAAGAACTAGACCTTGGAGGCTGAAGTGCAGACCTTGCATGATGGCATGGAGGCCATGCGCCAGTGGATGGAAGAGCTTACCAGTGAGCTCGTTACTTGCAAGACTGCCATTAGGAATGGCATGTTTGCTAGAGTGTCCAAATCCAGATTGGATGTCCCCAAGCCTAAAGAGTTTAAGGGGACTAGGGTGGCCAAAGAAGTAGACAACTACCTTTGGGGTATGGGGCAGTACTTCCAGGGCATGGGCATGCAAGACGAGGCGATAAAAGTAAGCACCGCTGCTATGTATCTCACTAATGCAGCCTTATTGTGGTGGAGGCACAGGTGTGATGATGTCAGGCGTAGGAGCACCAAGATTGGAACTTGGGCAGAGTTCCAAAACAAGTTCAGAGAACAATTTTACCTAGAGTATATCGATGATGAGGCATGGGCAAAGTTGCGTAGGTTGAGCCAGCAAGGGGACATAAGGGAGTATGTCCAGAAATTCTCTGAACTGATGCTACAGATCTCAGATCTAGGTGAGAAGGATGCATTCTTTGCTTTCATGGATGGGCTAAAGCCGTGGGTGAAGCATGAGCTACAAAGAAAAGGAGTTCATGACTTGGTTAAAGCCATGACTACTGTCGAGGCCTTGATAGAGTTCAAGCCTCTGAACAAGTTCGAGTCTTCCAAGCCCAAGGGTAAGGGCAGGGACCATAGGGACCGAAAGAAGTAGTCCAAGGCGAAGGACCGTGATCGAGAGTCCAATGATGGAGACTGAGACCATTCAACCAAGGATGGCAAGAGGAAGCCACCAGTAGGTAAGTGGAAAGCAAAGTGGGACTGAGAGCCACTAGCATGCTACCTATGTGGAGGGAGCCACGTAGCATGCAATTATCGACAGAAGGGCAAGCCGGCTGTTGTAGACAAGGAGTCTGATGAGGAGCCAGAGTCAGGGGCAACAAAGCTTGGGTCATTGATGCTCAATGCTGTCCAGAGTAAGGGGAGCCACAAGCCAAAAGGCTTGATGTTTACGGATCTGATGGTTGCGGGTCAGAAGGTGAGCGTACTGGTGGACATAGGTGCCTCACATCTTTTTATTTCAGGTGATGGAGCCCGGAAGCTCAGACTGAAGGTGCAAAAAGGGACTAGTACCATTAAAATGGTGAACTCCAAGGAAGTTCCAGCCATTGGAGTAGCACGGGGAGTGGAGTTGTAGCTTGGAGACTAGAAAGGCAAGGAGACCATTGAGGTAATACCCCTTGACGACTATGAGTTTGTGATTGGGTTGGATTTCTTTGTTCGGATTAACACCCTCACTGTGCCTTTTACCGATTGTGTTTACATCTTGGATGCACGGTGCCAATGCTTAGTGCCATTAAGAAGAGGGTCTGGAGTTGGGTCGCAGGTGGTGTCAGCCATCCAATTTGCCAAGGCAGTAAGCAGACAAGAAGACACCTTCTTGGCAGCCCTGAAATATGATGAGCCAAGGGAGAAGGAGATCGAGTCACCCTTGGAGGTGCTAAAGGTGCTGAAGACCTTTAATGATGTGATGCCTGCAAAGCTGCCTAGCAAGCTACCACCTAAGAAGGAGGTGGACCACAAGATCGAGCTGGTGTCTGAGGCCAAGCCACCAGCTAGAGCCCCTTACTGAATGTCTCCACCAGAGTTGGAGGAGTTAAGGAAGCAACTCAAGGAGTTAGTTGATGTTGGCTTCATTAGGCCATCGAAGGCACCCTATGGTGCACCGGTTCTATTCCAGCGCAAGCATGATGGGTTGTTGCAGCTGTGCATAGACTATCGGGCCTTGAACAAGCTGACCATTAAGAACAAGTACCCCATCCCACTCATTGCAGACTTGTTCGATCAACTTGGGAGCGCAAGGTGGTTCACCAAGCTAGATTTGAGGTCAGGCTACTATCAAGTCAGGATCGCGGAGGGAGATGAGCCAAAGATAGCATGTGCCATTCGGTATGGTTCGTATGAGTTCTTGGTGATGCCTTTTGGACTCACGAATCCCCCAGCAACATTCTACACCCTTATGAACAAGGTACTTCAGTCATTCCCTGATCAGTTTATTGTGGTTTATTTGTATGACATTGTGATCTACAGCCAGACTTTGGGAGAGCATGTAGACCACTTAAGACAAGTGTTCGAGGTGTTATGGGCGCACAAGCTATTTGTCAAGAGGGAGAAGTGCTCATTCACCCAGCAGGAGATCTCGTTCCTAGGCCACATAGTGGGAGGTGGCAGGATACTCATAGATGAAGGCAAGATACACGCCATCCTAGAGTGGCAACCGCCAGCCAAGGTCACTGAGTTGAGATCATTCCTTAGGCTGGTTAACTACTACAAGCGCTTCATCAAAGGTCACTCAGCAATAGCCATGCCATTGACTGACTTGCTCAAGAAAGGGAGAGCATGGGAATGGAGCGCAGGGTGCCAGGAAGCCTTTGATAGGTTGAAGCGGGCTGTGATCGAGGAGCCAGTCTTGGCCTTGCCAGACAATGCCAAGCCGTATGAGGTGCATACGAATGCATCAGACTTTGCCATAGGGGGTGTGTTGATGTAGGAGGGACATCTAGTCACGTTCAAGAGCAGGAAGCTGAATGAGACTGAACGTAAGTACACGGTCCAAGAGAAGGAATGACTGCAGTGGTGCACTGCTTGCACACTTGGTGTCATTACCTATTGGGGTCGAGGTTCATGGTAAGGATGGACAATGTGGTGACCAGCTACTTCCAGACGTAGAAGAAGCTATCCCCCAAGCAGGTAAGAATGGCAAGATTTTCTTGAAAAATTTGATTTCCAGATGGAGTACAAGCCAGGACGAGCGAACCTAGTGGCAGACACCCTGAGCAAGAAGGCTAACCTTGCTGCCATTAGCCAACCAGAGGGGTCACTGGTGTCGCGCATCAAGGAGGGACTTGCACATGATCCTACAGCCAAGGCTTTGATGGAGTACACCCAGCAAGGTAAGACTAGGCAATTTTGGTTGCAAGATGGTTTGTTGTACACCAGGGGTAGTAGACTGTTTGTGCCGTAGCACGGGAAGCTCCGTAAGGAAGTTTTGCAAGAATGTCATGATTCAAGGTGGGCTGGACACCCTGGAGTGAGCCACACCTTGGCGCTGATCGAGGACAGGTACTGTTGGCCGCACATGAGGGACGATGTGGAAGCTTATGTGAAGACTTGTCTTGTGTGCCAATAGGACAAGGTGGAGCTCAAGAAACCAGGCGGTCTCTTGGAGCCATTGCCAGTGCCAGAGCGACCATGAAAGAGTGTTTCTTTGGACTTTATAGTCGGTCTACCCAAGACAGAGGGGTTTGGAAGCATCATGGTAGTGGTGGACAGGTTTTCCAAGTATGGAATTTTCATTCCAGCAACCAAGGAGTGCCCAGTCGAGAAGGCAGCTCGATTGTTCCTGAAGAACATGGTTAAGTACTGGGGAGTGTCGAGGACGATTGTTAGTGATCAGGACGGGCGGTTCATGGGTAGGTTCTAGACTGAGTTGTTTAAGCTGTTAGGGTCAGGCTTGAACTTTTCCGCTAGCATGCATCCACAGATCGATGGGTAGACAGAATGAGTGAATGGACTATTGGAGGTCTACCTTAGGCACTATGTGAGTGCCACACAAAGGGACTGGCCAAAGCTGCTAGATATTGTGCAATTTTCCTACAACTTGCAAAGGAGTGAGGCAATGAACCAGAGCCCATTTGAGGTTGTGATAGGGCAACAACCACTAACACCCGGTTTGATTGCTATAGGTTATACAGGGTCGAATCCAGCAGCATACAAGTTTGCCAAGGCATGGCAGAAGCAAATTGACTTGGCCAGAGTTTGTCTACACAAAGCGGCTAAGAGGTCAAAAAAGTGGGTAGACCAGAATAGGCGGGACGTGCAGCTCTAGGTTGGAGACTTGGTGTTGGTAAAGGTACATCCCATTGTGCACCACAGGGGGCTGCACAAAGGCCTAGTCCAAAGGTATGAGGGACCTTTCCGAATAGTCAAGAGGGTAGGCAAGGTTGCCTACAAGCTGGATATGCCACCTAAGCTGAAGGTACACCCAATATTCCATGTGAGCATGCTCAAGCCATTCCATGAGGATGAGGGAGATCTACGACGGGCAGAGTCAAAGCGTGCGCCATTGAGAGCAAGAGCCTCATATGAGAAGGAGGTCCACAGCATCATAGCTGATCGGGAGGTGAGATGGAAGAACTATCAACCAAGACATGAGTACTTTGTGCACTAGAAGGGACTTTCAGATAGTGAGGTGAGCTGGGAACCAGTAAAGGACTTATGGTAGTTTGAGGACCAGATCAGACAGTACCATGCAGAAGACGCAACGAGGCCATTGCGCAATCAGGTGGGGGAGAATGTCACCCCCTGGGCGGGCACGCCAGGCACATCAGGCAGACCAACAGGTGAGCTAGAGGTTGAGGCCCGTAGACCAGGCGTGCTACGGGTATCTATGCACAAAGCCTAGCAAACGAACTTAGAACACCTGCCCGACTAGTAGGCTAGCCCGTGAGACCAAGGCCTGGCATACATACTGCCCGCACCACATCCAGAAGGGCCCAAGGTGCTAGACACGCAAGGGAAGCTTTTGGAAATAGGTAAGAGCATCCTGGTAGATTTGGTTGACCCTGAAAATCAGGAGTTAGCATCTTGATTGATTGTAATCCCATGATTTTAGCCTTTATTCTAAGGATATGCCATTAAGTTGTAACTGGAGCCTCAACTATAAATAGAGGGCTGCTCCACCCTCATTTGTACACCATCAAACACTTCTATTTCAGTGAATACAAGAGCATTTCCAGAATTTTATCTTCTTATCTTGTTTCTCTTTAACTTACGTAATCAGCCCTTCCCATTGTTCTAGTGCTCACACGCTTGTGTTTTAGGCTAACTTAGGCACAAAAGAGGAGATTCCAAACCTAAGGTCGCACGGATTCTAAGTCTAAGGTTGGAGCCCATGACACTGTGTGCTGTCGATCCTGCTACCGTAACCCTCAGTCCGATTTGATCTTAGACTGGGAATGAACCCCGTATGGCTAAGCCAACCGATGAAACTAGTGGGCGGGCGGGCACTACGTCGACCAGAGAGGCAGGATGCGCAAGCCATGGATCGATAGGGTGGTAGGTGGGTTTAGGCACATCTTCATATTTCTGCCATGCCAATGCCATTTTTATGGCTTGTAAATTCATACAATGATCCCTTAAGCCTTCATGTGAAGTTTCATGGCAAGACGACTCGCTTTCTATTTTTCACGATTTTTGAAACTTTTTACGGTTCGGGATTTTTTAAAAATTTTTTTAGAAGGACTTTTGGCCCTAAACTTGGTGGATGTGATCCTTGTATTTTTATTGGCATGCACAAAAAAATTTAGCTAAAAACTCGAAGTGTACAAGATTTTGTGACCATTTGAAAAAGGTGTCCCCATTTTCAGACACTTTAATGGCTACTGGCAGCAAACCTGTAAAATCTCAAATGTTCTTTAAAGAGGTGTGAGTTCTCGAGGTTTGTTGAGGGATAGGGGGCCAATATAAGGGCCAAGTACCAGCATCCATCACACATCATGTGAGCACACCCCCCCCCCCCCCCCAATCGCCGAAACCCCAATGCCATCGGTCAGGTTCTCCGGCGATGCTCCGACGATGGTGCCCCAGATGAAAAAAAATACGGCACCAGCACATGCCTGAGCCCAGAATGTGCACCCGCAACCCTCGGTCTAGTCTGATCTTACGCTGGGAATGAACTCCCTATGCTTAGACAGGGAATGAACTCCGTATGCCTAAGTCAACCCATGAAATGAGCGTGCGGGTGCTCAGCCGGCTAGAGGGGCAGGATGCGCAAGCTGGGGATCGGTCGAGTCCCCCATGCGTGCTGTCGATCCCACTACCACAAGCTTCGGTCCAGTCCAATCTTAGACTGGGAATGAACTCCATATGCCTAAGCCAACCGATGAAACGAGCGGGCGGGCGGGCACTACGTCGACCAGAGAGGCGAGATGCGCAAGCCGTGGATCGATAGGGTGGCAGGTGGGTTTAGGCACATCTTCATATTTTTGCCATGTCAATGCCATTTTTATGGCTTGTAAATTCATGCAATGGTCCCTTAAGCCTTCATGTGAACTTTCTTGGCAAGACGACTCGTTTTCTATTTTTCATGATTTTTGAAACTTTTTACGATTCGAGATTCTTTTAAAATTTTTTCAGAAGGAGTTTTATCCCCAAACTAGGTAGACGTGATCCTTGTATTTTTGTTGGCATGCACAAAAAAATTCAGCTAAAAACTCGAAGTGTACAGGATTTTCTGACCATTTGAAAAAAGTGTCCCCATTTCATACACTTTAATGGCTACTTGCAATAAAATTGTAAAATCTCAAATGCTCTTCAAGGGGGTGTGAGTTCTCAAGGTTTGATGAGGGATAGGGGCCCAATATAAGGTCCAAGTACCAGCACCCATCACACATCATGTGCGTACACCCCCCGCCCCCCAATCGTCGAAACCCCAATGCTGTCGATCAGGTTCTCCGACGATGCTCCAACGATGGTGCCCCGGGCGAAAAAAAATGTGGCACCAGCACTTGCTCGAGCCCAGCATGTGCACCCACAACCCTTGGTCCGGTCCGATCTTACACTGGGAATGAACTCCGCATGCTTAGACTGGGAATGAACTCTGTATGCCTAAGTCAACCCACGAAATGAGCGAGCGGGCGCTCAGCCGGCCAGAGGGGCAGGATGCGCAAGCCGGGGATCGACCGGGTCCCCCTACGTGCTGTCAATCCTGTTGCCACAACCCTCAGTCCAATCTAATCTTAGACTAGGAATGAACTCCGTATGCCTAAGCTATCCGACGAAACGAGCGGACGGGCTGGCACTACGTCGGCCAGAGAGACGGGATGCGCAAGTCGTGGATCGATAGGGTGGCAGGTGGGTTTAGGTACATCTTCATATTTCTGCCATGCCAATGCCATTTTTATGGCTTGTAAAATCATACAATGGTCCATTAAGCCTTCATGTGAAGTTTCATGGCAAGATAACTCGTTTTCTATTTTTCATGATTTTTGAAACTTTTTACGGTTCGAGATTTTTTTAAAACTTTTTCAGAAGGAGTTTTGGCCCCAAACTTGCTAGACATGATCCTTGTATTTTTGTTGGCATGCACAAAAGAAATTTAGCTAAAAACTCGAAGTGTACAGGATTTTGTGACCATTTGAAAAAAGTGTCCCCATTTCAGACACTTTAATGGCTACTGGCAACAAACCTGTAAAATCTCAAATGCTCTTTAAGGGGGTGTGAGTTCTCGAGGTTTGATGAGGGATAGGGGGCCAATATAAGGGCCAAGTAGCAGCACCCATCGCACATGATGTGCGCACACCCCCCGCCCCCCCAATCGTCGGAACCTCAATGCCGCCGGTCAGGTTCTCCGACGATGGTGCCCCAGGCGAAAAAAAATGCGACAACAGCGCATGCCCAAGCCCAGCTTGTGCACCCGTAACCCCCGGTCCGGTTCGATCTTACACTGGGAATGAACTCCGTTTTCTTAGACTGGGAATGAACTCCATTTGCCCAAGTCAACCCACGAAACGAGTGTGCCGACGCTCAGCCGGCCAGAGGGGCAGCATGCATAAGCTGGGGATCGACCTGGTCCCCCATTATGTACTGCCAATCCCGCTGCTACAACCCTCGGTCCGGTCTAATCTTTTACTGGGAATGAACGCCGTATGCGCAAGCCGTGGATCGATAGGGTGGTAGGTGGGTTTAGGCACATCTTCATATTTCTTCTATGCCAATGCCATTTTTATGGCTTGTAAATTCATACAATGGTCCCTTAAGGCTTCATGTGAAGTTTCATGGCACAACGACTCGTTTTCTATTTTTTACGATTTTTGAAACTTTTTACGATTTCAGATTTTTTTAAAATTTTTTCAAAGTAAGTTTTGGCCCCACACTTGGTAGACATGATCCTTGTATTTTTGTTGGCATGCACAAAAAAATTCAACTAAAAACTCTAAGTGCACAGGATTTTGTGACCATTTGAAAAAAGTGTCCCCATTTCAGACACTTTAATGGCTACTGGCAGCAAACCTATAAAATCTCAAATGCTCTTTAAGGGGGTGTGAGTTCTTGAGGTTTGATGAGGGATAGAGGGCCAATATAAGTGCCAAGTACCAGCACCCATCGTACATCATGTGCGCACACCCCCTGCCCCCCCAATCGTCGGAACCCAATGCCGTCGGTTAGGTTCTCCAGTGATGGTGCCTCGAGCGAAAAAGCAATGCAGCACCAGCACATGCCTGAGCCCAGTATGTGCAACCGAAACCCTCAATTTGGTCTGATCTTACACTGGGAATGAACTCCGTATGCTTAGACTGGAATGAACTCCGCTTGCCTAAGTCAACCCACGAAACGAGCGTGCGGGTGTTCAGCCGGCTAGAGGGGCAGGATGCGCAAGCTGGGGATCGGTCGGGTCCCCCCTTCGTGCTGTCGATCCTGCTGCTGCAACCCTTGATTCGGTCTGATCTTAGACTGGGAATGAACTCCGTATGCCTAAGCCAACCGACGAAACGAGCGGGTGGGCGGGCATTACGTCGGCCAGAGAGGCGGGATTCGCAAGCCGTTGATCGATAGGGTGGTAGGTTGGTTTAGGCACATCTTTATATTTCTACCCTGCCAATGCCATTTTTATGGCTTGTAAATTCATACAATGGTTCCATAAGCCTTCATGTGAAGTTTCATGGCAAGACGACTCGTTTTTTATTTTTCATGATTTTTAAAACTTTTTATGGTTTGGGATTTTTTTAAATTTTTTCAGAAGGAGTTTTGGCCCCAAACATGGTGGACATGATCCTTGTATTTTTGTTGGCATGCACAAAAAAATTCAGCTAAAAACTCGAAGTGTACAGGATTTTGTGACCATTTGAAAAAAGTGTCCCCAATTCAGACACTTTAATGGCTACTGGTAGCAACTGTAAAATCTCAAATGCTTTTAAGGGGGTGTGAGTTCTCAAGGTTTTGATGAGGGATAGGGGGCCAATATAAGGGCCAAGTACCAGCACCCATCACACATCATTTGCGCACACCCCCCCGCCACTGCCAATCGTCGGAACCCCAATGCCACCGGTCAGGTTCTTCGACGATGGTGCCCCGAGCAAAAAAAAATGTGGCACCAGCACATGCCCGAGCCCACCATGTGCACCCGTAACCCTCGGTCGGTCCAATCTTACACTTGGAATGAACTCCGTTTACTTAGACTAGGAATGAACTCCGTATGCCTAACTGAACCCACGAAACGAGCGTACGAGCGCTCAGCCAGCTAGAGGGTCAGGATGCGCAAGCCGGGGATTGGTCGGTCCCCCCTGCGTGCTGCTGATCCTACTACCACAACCCTCGGCCTGGTTCGATCTTAGACTGGGAATGAACTCCGTATGCCTAAGCCAACCGACAAAATGAGCAGGCGGGCGGCACTACGTCGGCAGAAGAGCGGGATGCGCAAGGGTGATCGGTAGGGTGGTTGGTGGGTTTAGGCACATCTTCATATTTTCTGCCATTGCCATGCCATTTTTGTGGCTTGTAAATTCATACAATGGTCCCTTAAGCCTTCGTGCGAAGTTTCATGGCAAGATGACTCGTTTTCTATTTTTCACAATTTTTAAAACTTTTCACGGTTTGGGATTTTTTTAAAATTTTTTTAGAAGGAGTTTTGGTCCCAAACAAGGTAGATGTGATCCTTTTATTTTTTTTGGCATGCACAAAAAAATTCAGCTAAAAACTCGAAGTGTACAAGATTTTGTGACCATTTGAAAAAAATGTCTCCATTTCAAACACTTTAATGGCTACTGGCAGCAAACCTGTAAAATCTCAAAGGCACATCATGTGCGCACACCCCCCACCCCTTCAATCACCGAAACCCCAATGCCACTGGTAAGGTTCTCTGGATGCTCCGGCGATGCTCCGACGATGGTGCCCTAAGAAAAAACAAATGCGGCACCACCACATGCCCGAGCCCAGCTTGTGCACCCGCAACCCTCGATCCGATCCGATCTTACACTGGGAATGAACTCCATATGCTTAGACTGGGAATGAACTCCGTATGCCTAAGTCAACCCATGAAATGAGCGTGCGGGTGCTCAGCCCGCCAGAGGCACAGGATGCGCAAGCCGAGGATCGGCCGGGTCCCACCCTGTGTCACACCCTAGGCGGGCGCCCCAGGCACATCAGGCAGACCAACAGGTGAGCCAGAGGTTGAGGCCCGCAGACCAGGCGTGCTAACGGGTATCTGTGTGCAAAGCCTAGCAAACAAGCTCAGAATGCCCGCTCGACTTGCAGGCTAACCTGTGAGACCAAGGCCTAGCATACAAGCTGCCCGCACCACATCTAGAAGGGCCCAAAGTGCTAGACATGCAAGGGAAGCTTCTGGAAACAGGCAGAAGCATCTGGTAGATTTGGTTGACCCAGAAAAAAAGGAGTTAGCATCCTGATTGATTGTAATCCCATGATTTTAGCCTTTATTCTAGGGATATGCCATTAAGTTGTAGCTGGAGCCTCAACTATAAATAGAGGGCTGCTCCACCGTCATTTGTACACCATCAAACACTTCTATTTCAGTGAATACAAGAGCATTTCCAGAATTCTGTCTTCTTATCCTGTTTCTCTTCAACTTGCGTAATCAGCCCTTCCCATTGTTTGAGTGCCCGCAAGCTTGTGTTTTAGGCTGACTTAGGCACAAAGGAGGAGATTCCAAGCCTAAGGCCACACGGATTCTGAGTCTAAAGTTGGAGCCCGTGACAGTTGGTATCAGAGCAAGTTCAATTCTACGTGTTTGTGTTGTGCAAGTTAGATCGTGATTGAGGAGATGGCATCCCAAAGTGACGTTGCTAGCCAATAACCAGAGGCTCAGGAGCATGGCCGGGGAAGAGGCAAGAAAGCCAGTTCTAGAGATATCTGGTCTACCATGGACGGTAGGCTGGCCAAGGTGGAGGTGACCGTAGGCGACATGGGGGAGAAGCTGAGGAAGTAGAGACTCACATTGCATCGCTAGACTCCATGGGGGAGGAGGTCCAAAGTGAGCTAGAAGCTACTCTCAACAATGGCTTGGACGTGTTCACCAAAAAGAACCAGACCGTGGAGGCTGAAGTGTAGACCTTGCGCGATGGCATGGAGGCCATGCGCTAGCGGATGGAAGAGCTTACCAGTGGGCTCATTACTTGCAAGACTGCCATTGGGAATGGCATGTTTGCTAGAGTGTCCAAATCCAGATTGGATATCCCCAAGCCTAAGGAGTTTAAAGGGACTAGGGCAGCCAAGGAAGTAGACAACTACCTTTGGGGTATAGAGCAGTACTTCCAGGCCATGGGCATGTAAGTCGAGGTGATAAAGGTAAGCACTGCTGCTATGTATCTCATTGATGTAGCCTTATTGTGATGGAGGCACAGGTGTGATGATGTCAGGCGTGGGAGTGCCAAGATTGGAACCTGGGCAAAGTTCCAAAAGGAGTTCAGAGAACAATTTTACCCGAAGTATACCGATGATGAGGCACGGGCAAAGTTACGTAGGTTGAGCCAGCAAGGGGACATAAGGGAGTATGTCCAAAAATTCTCTGAACTGATGCTACAGATCTCAGATCTAGGTGAGAAGGATGCATTCTTTGCTTTCATGGATGGGCTGAAGTCGTGGGTGAAGCATGAGCTACAAAGGAAAAGAGTTCATGAATTGGCTAAAGCCATGACTATTGCCGAGGCCTTGATAGAGTTCAAGCCTTTGAACAAGTTTGAGTCTTCCAAGCCTAAGGGTAAGGGCAGGGACGATAGGGACAAAAAGAAGTAGTCCAAGGGGAAGGGCCATGGCCAGGAGTCTGAGAATGGAGATCGAGACCGTTCAACCAAGGATGGCGAGAGGAAGCCATCAGCAGGCAAGTGGAAAGCAAAGGGGGACCGAGAGCCACTAGCATGCTACCTATGTGGAGGGAGCCACATAGCACGTAATTGCCCGCAGAAAGGCAAGCTGGCTACTGTAGACAAGGAGTCTGACGAGGAGCCAGAGTTAGGGGTAACAAAGCTTGGGTCGTTGGTGCTTAATGCTGTCCAGAGTAAGGGGAGCCGCAAGCCAAAGGGCTTGATATTTACGGATCTGATGGTTATGGGTCAGAAGGTGAGGGCACTGGTGGACACAGGTGCCTCACATTTTTTTATTTCAGGTGATGGTGCCCGGAAGCTCGAACTAAAGGTACAGAAAGGGATTGGTACCATTAGAACGGTGAACTCGAAGGAAGTTCCAACCATTGGAGTAGCACGAAAAGTGGAGTTGCAGCTTGGAAACTGGAAAGGCAAGGAGACCATTGAGGTAATAGCCCTTGATAACTATGAGTTTGTGATTGGGTTGGATTTCCTTGTTTGGATTAATGCCCTCCTTGTGTCTTTTGCCAATTGTGTTTGCATCTTGGATGCACGGTGCCAATGCCTAGTGCCAATGAGAAGAGGGTCTGTAGTTTGGTCGCGGATGGTGTCAGCCATCCAATTTGCCAAGGCGGTAAGCAGACAAGAAGACACCTTCTTGGCAGCCCTAAAATATGATAAGCCAAGGGAAAAAGAGATCGAGTCACCCTTGGAGGTGCTAAAGGTGCTAAAGGTGCTGAAGACCTTTAGTGATGTGATGCCCGTAAAGCTGCCTAGCAATATACACCTAAAAGGGAGGTGGACCACAAGATCGAGCTAGTGTCTGAGGCCAAGCCACTAGCCAGAGCCCTTTACCGAATGTCTCCACCAGAGTTGGAGGAGTTAAGGAAGCAGCTCAAGGAGTTAGTTGATGCTGGCTTCATCAGGCCATCGAAGGCACCCTATGGTGCACCGGTCCTATTCCAACGTAAACATGATGGGTCGTTACAGCTGTGCATAGACTACCAGGCCTTGAACAAGCTGACCGTCAAGAACAAGTACCCCATCCCACTCATTACGGACTTGTTCGATCAACTTGGGAGCAAAGGTGGTTCACCAAGCTGGATTTGAGGTCAGGCTACTATCAAGTCAGGATCACAGAGAGAGATGAGCCAAAGACAGCATGTGTCACTCGGTATGGTTTGTATGAGTTCTTGGTGATGCCTTTCGAACTCACGAATGCCCCAGCAACATTCTGCACCCTTATGAACAAGGTACTTCAGTCATTCCTTGATCGATTTGTTGTGGTTTATTTGGATGACATTGTGATCTACAGCCAGACTTTAGGAGAGCATGTAGATCACTTGAGATAGGTGTTCGAGGTGTTGCGGGCGCACAAGCTATTTGTCAAGAGCATGTGCCGCACATCAAGGAGGGACTTGCGCATGATCCTACAGCCAAGGCTTTGATGGAGTACGCCCAGCAAGGTAAGACTAGGCAGTTTTGGTTGCAGAATGGTTTGTTGTACACCAGGGGTAGTAGACTGTTTGTGCCGCAGCACGGGAAGCTCCGCAAGGAAGTTTTGCAAGATGTCATGATTCAAGGTGGGCTGGACACCCCGGAGTGAGCCGCACCTTGGCGTTGATCGAGGATCGGTACTACTGGCCGCACATGAGGGACAATGTGGAGGCCTATGTGAAGACTTGTCTTGTGTGCCAACAGGATAGGGTGGAGCTCAAGAAACCAGGTGGTCTCTTGGAGCCATTGCCAGTGCCAGAACGACCATGGGAGAGTGTTTCTCCGGACTTTATAATCGGTCTACCTAAGACAGAGGGGTTTGGAAGCATCATGGTAGTGGTGGACAGGTTTTCCAAGTATGGAATTTTCATTCCAACAACCAAAGAGTGCCCAACTGAGGAGGCAGCTTGATTGTTCTTGAAGAACATGGTTAAGTACTAGGGAGTGTCGAGGACCATTGTTAGTGATCGGGACGGGCAGTTCATGGGCAGGTTCTGGACTGAGTTGTTCAAGCTATTGGGGTCAGACTTGAACTTTTCCACCAGCATGCATTTGCTGACCGATGGACAGATAGAACGAGTGAATGGACTATTAGAGGTCTACCTCAAGCACTATGTGAGTGCCACACAAAGGGACTGGCCAAAACTGCTAGATATTGCGTAGTTTTCCTACAATTTGCAAATGAGCGAGGTAACGAACCAGAGCCCTTTTGAGGTTGTGACAGGGCAACAACCACTAACACCTGGTTCGATTGCTGCAGGTTATACAAGGTCGAATCTAGCAGCATACAAGTTTGCCAAGGCATGGTAGGAGCAAACTGACTTGGCCAGAGTTTGTCTACATAAGGTGGCCAAGAGGTCGAAGAAGTGGGCAGACCAGAATAGGCGGGACGTGTAGTTCCAGGTTGGAGACTTGGTGTTGGTAAAGCTGCATCCCATTATGTGCCACAGGGGGCTGCACAAAGGCCTAGTCCGAAGGTATGAGGGACCTTTTCGAATAGTAAGACGGTAGGCAAGGTTACCTACAAGCTAGATATGCCACCCAAGCTGAGGGTACACCTGGTGTTCCATGTGAGCATGCTCAAGCCGTTCCATGAGGATGAGGGAGATCCAGGACGGGCAGAGTCAAAGCGTGCGCCATTAGGAGCAAGGGCCTTATATGAGAAAGAGGTACACAACATCACAGTTGATCGGGAGGTGAGACGAAAGACTATCAACCAAGACATGAGGTGAGCTGGGAACCAGTAGAGGACTTATGGCAATTTAGGGACCAAATCAAGTAGTACCATGTAGAAGACGCAATGAAGGCATTACACAATCAGGTGGGGGAGAATGTCACACCCTGGGCAGACACGCCAGGCACATCAGGCAGACCAACAGGCGAGCTAAACGTTGAAGCCCATAGACCAGGTGTGCTGGCAGGTATCTATGTGCAAAGCCTAGCAAACGAGCTCAGAATGCCCGTCTGACTTACAGGCCAGCCCGTGAGACCAAGGCCTAGCATACAAGCTGCTTGTACCACATTCTGAAAGGCCTAAGGTGCTGGACACGCAAGGGAAGCTTCTGAAAATAGGCAAGAGCATCCTGGCAGATTTGGTTGACCCTGAAAATCAGGTGTTAGCATCCTAATTGCTTGTAATCCCATGATTTTAGCCTTTGTTCTACGGATAAGCCATTAAGTTGTAGCTGGAGCCTCAACTATAAATAAAGGGCTGCTCCACCCTCATTTGTACACCATAAACACTTTTGTTTCAGTGAATACAAGAGCATTTCTAGAATTCTATCTTTTTATCCTGTTTCTCTTTAACTTGCGTAATCAGCCCTTTCCATTGCTCTAGTGCCCGCACGCTTATGTTTTAGGCTGACTTAGGCACAAAGGAGGAGATTCCAAGCCTAAGGTCGTACGAATTCTGAGTCCAAGGTCAGAGCCCGTGACACCAGCTTGCTGTCGATCCTACTATCATACCCTATGTCTGATCTGATCTTAAACTAGGAATGAACTCTGGATGCCTAAGCCAATCGACGAAAAGAACAGACGGGCGGGCACTACGCCTGCCAGAGAGGCGGGATGCGCAAGCCGTGGATCGATAGGGTGGTAGGTGGGTTTAGGCAAATCTTCATATTTTTGCCATGCCAATGCCATTTTTATGGCTTGTAAATTCATTCAATGGTCCCTTAAGCCTTCGTGTGAAGTTTCATGGCAAGACGACTCGTTTTCTATTTTTCATGATTTTTAAAACTTTTTACGATTTCAGATTTTTTTAAAATTTTTTTAGAAGGAGTTTTGGGCCCAAACTTAGTAGACATGATCCTTGTATTTTTGTTGGCATGCACAAAAAAATTCAGCTAAAAACTCGAAGTGTACATGATTTTGTGACCATTTGAAAAAATTGTCCCCATTTCAGACACTTTAATAGCTACTGGCAGCAAACCTATAAAATCTCAAATGCTCTTTAAGGAACTGTGAGTTCTTGAGGTTTGATGAGGGATAGGGGCCAATATAAGGGCCAAGTACCAGCACCCATCGCACATCATGTGCGCACACCCCCCACCCCGCCAATCGCCGGAACCTAAATGCCGTCGGTCAGGTTCTGCGAAGATGCTTCGACGATGGTGCCACGGGCGAAAAAAAAATGTGGCACCAACACATGCTCGAGCCCAGCATGTGCACCCGCAACCCTCGATCTGGTCTGATCTTACACTGGTAATGAACTCCGTATGCTTAGATTGGGAATGAACTCCGTATGCCTAAGTCAACCCACGAAACAAACGTGCGGGCGCTCAACCGACCAAAGGGGCAGGATGTGCAAGCTAGGGATCGGCCGGCTCCCCCCTACGTGCTACTGATCCTGCTACTACAACCTTGGTCTGGTCCAATCTTAGACTGGGAATGAACTCCGTATGCCTAAGCCAACTGACAAAACGAGCGGGCGGGCGGGCACTACGCCGGCCAGAGAGGCGGGATGCGCAAGCCGTCGATCGATAGGGTGGTAGGTGGGTTTAGGCACATCTTCATATTTCTACCATGCCAATGCCATTTTTATGGTTTGTAAATTCATACAATGGTCCCTTAAGCCTTCATGTGAAGTTTTATGGCAAGACGACTCATTTTCTATTTTTCATGATTTTTAAAACTTTTTACGGTTTGGGACTTTTTTAAAATTTTTTCAGAAGGGGTTTTGGCCCCAAACTTGGTAGACGTAATCCTTGTATTTTTTTTGGCATGCACAAAAAAATTCAGCTAAAAAGTCGAAGTGTACAGGATTTTGTGACCATTTGAAAAAAGTGTCCCCATTTCAGACACTTTAATGGCTATTGACAGCAAACCTGTAAAATCTCAAATGCTCTTTGAGGGGGTGTGAGTTCTCGGGGTTTGATGAGCGATAGGTGGCCAATATAAGGGCCAAGCACCAGCACCCATCGCACATCATGTGCGCACACCCCCTCCACCCCCAATCATCGGAACCCCAATGCCATCAGTTAGGTTCTCCGGCAATGGTGCCCCAAGCGAAAAAAAATGGCACTAGCACATGCCCGAGCCTAGCATGTGCCCCCGCAACCCTCCGTCTGGTCCAATCTTACACTGGGAATGAACTTCGTATGCCTAAGTCAACCCATGAAATGAGCGTGCGGGCGCTCAGCCGGCCAGAGGGCCAGGATGCACAAGTCGGGGATCGATCGGGTCCCCCCTACGTGCTGTCGATCCCACTGTCACAACCCTTGGTCCAGTCCGATCTTAGACTATGAATGAACTCTGTATGCCTAAGCCAACCGACGAAACGAGCGGGCGGACGGGCACTACGCCGGCCAGAGAGGCGAGATGCGCAAGCCATGGATCGATAGGGTGGTAGGTGGGTTTAGGCACATCTTCATATTTTTGCCATGCCAATGCCATTTTTATGGCTTGTAAATTCATACAATGGTCCCTTAAGCCTTCATTTGAAGTTTCATGGCAAGACGACACATTTTTTATTTTTCATAATTTTTGAAACTTTTTACGATTCGAGATTTTTTTAAAATTTTTTCAGAAGGAGTTTTGGCCCCAAACTTGGTAGATATGATCCTTGTATTTTTTTTGCCATGCATAAAAAAATTCAGCAAAAAACTCGAAGTGTATAGGATTTTGTGACCATTTGAAAAAAGTGTCCCCAATTCAGACACTTTGATGGCTACTGGCAGCAAACCTGTAAAATCTCAAATGCTCTTGAAAGGGGTGTGAATTCTCGAGGTTTGATGAGGGATAGGGGGCCAATATAAGGGCCAAGTACCAGCACCCATCGCACATCATGTGCGCACACCGCCTCCGCCCCCCCAATCGTCGGAACCCTAATGCCGCCGGTTAGGTTCTTCGACGATGCTCCGGCGATGGTGCCCCGGGCGAAAAAAAATATGACACCAGCATATGACCGAGCCCAGCATGTGCCCCCGCAACCCTCCGTTTGGTCCAATCTTACACTAGGAATGAACTCCGTATGCTTAGACTGGGAATGAACTCCGTATGCCTAAGTCAACCCATGAAACGAGCGTGCGGACACTCAGCCGCCAAGAGGGCCAGGATGCACAAGCCAGGGATCGGCCGGGTCCCCCCTACGTGCTGCCGATCTCGCTGTCACAACCCTCGGTCCGATCTGATCTTAGACTGGGAATGAACTCCGTATGCCTAAGCCAACTGACGAAACGAGCAGGTGGGCGGGCACTACGCCGGCCAGAGAGGCGAGATGCGCAAGTCGTGGATCGATAGGGTGGTAGGTGGGTTTAGGCACATCTTCATATTTTTGCCTTGCCAATGCCATTTTTATGGCTTGTAAATTCATCCAACGGTCCCTTAAGCCTTCAGGTGAAGTTTCATGGCAAGATGACTCGTTTTTTATTTTTCACAATTTTTGAAACATTTTACGGTTCGAGATTTTTTTAAAATTTTTTCAGAAGGAGTTTTGGCCCCAAACTTGGTAGATGTGATCCTTGTATTTTTTTTGGCATGCACAAAAAAATTCAACGAAAAACTCAAAGTGTACAAGATTTTGTGACCATTTGAAAAATTGTCCCCATTTCAGACACTTTAATGGCTACTGGCAGCAAACCTGTAAAATCTCAATTGCTCTTTAAAGGGGTGTGAGTTCTCAAGGTTTAATGACGGATAGGGGGCCAATATAAGGGCAAAGTACCAGCACCCATCACACATCATGTGCGCACACCCCCCCCCGCACCCCTAATCACCGGAACCCCAATGTCGTTGGTCAGGTTCTCCGACGATGGTGCCCCGGGCGAAAAAAATGCAGCACCAGCACATCCCCGAGCCTAGCATGTTCACCCGCAACCCTTGGTCTGGTCTGATCTTACACTGGGAATGAACTCCGTATGGCTAAGTCAGCCCACGAAACGAGCGTACGAGCGCTCAGTCGACCGGAAGGGTAGGACGCACAAGCAAGGGATCGGTCGGGTTCCCCCCTGCATGCTACCGATCCTACTGCTGCAACCCTCGATCTAATCTGACCTTAGACTGGGAATGAACTCTGTATGCCTAAGCAAACCAACGAAACGAGTGGGCGGGCAGGCACTACGTCGGCCAGAGAGGCAGGATGCACAAGCCGTGGATCGATAGGGTGGTAGGTGGGTTTAGGCACATCTTCATATTTCTGCCATGCCAATGCCATTTTTATGGCTTGTAAATTTATACAATGGTCCCTTAAGCCTTCATGTGAAGTTTCTTGGCAAGACGACTCGTTTTCTATTTTTCACAAATTTTGAAACTTTATACGGTTCGTGATTTTTTAAAAATTTTTTCAGAAGGAGTTTTGGCCCCAAACTTGGTAGACGTGATCCTTGTATTTTTGTTGGCATGCACAACAAAATTCAACTAAAAACTCGAAGTGTACAGGATTTTGTGACCATTTGATAAAAGTGTCCTCATTTCAGACACTTTAATGGCTACTGGCAGCAAACCTGTAAAATCTCAAATGCTCTTTAAGGGGGTGTGAGTTCTCGAGGTTTGATTAGGGATAGGGGGCCAATATAAGGGCCAAGTACCAGCACCCATCGCACATCATGTGCGCACACCCCCCGCCCCCCAATCATCGAAATCCCAATGCCGTCAGTCAGGTTCTCGGTGATGCTCCAATGATGGTACCTCGGGTGAAAAAAATGTGGCACCAGCACATGCCCGAGCCCAGCATGTGCACCCGCAACCCTCGGTCTGGTCTGATCTGATCTTACACTGGGAATGAACTTCGTATACTTAGACTGGGAATGAACTCCATATGCCAAGTCAACCCACGAAACGAACGTGCGAGCGCTCAGCCAGCCAAAGGGGTAGGATGGGCAAGCTGGGGATCAGCCGGGTCCCCCCTGTGTCACACCCTGGGTGAGCGTGCCAGGTATATCAGGCAGACCAGCAGGCGAGCCAGAGGTTGAGGCTCGTAGGCCAGGCGTGCTGATGGGTATCTGTGCGTAAAGCCTAGCAAACGAGCTCAGAATGCCTGCCCGACTTGCAGGCCAGCTTGTGAGTTCAAGGCCTCGCATACAAGCTGCCTGCACCACATCCAAAAGGGCCCAAGGTGTTGGACACGCAAGGGAAGCTTCTGGAAACAAGCAGGAGCATCCTGGCAGATTTGGTTGACCCTGAAAATTAGGAGTTAGCATTCTGATTGATTGTAATCCCATGATTTTAGCCTTTATTCTAGGGATATGCCATTAAGTTGTAGCTAGAGCCTCAACTATAAATAGAGGGTTGCTCCACCCTCATTTGTACACCATCAAACACTTCTGTTTCAGTGAATACAAGAGCATAATTCTAGAATTCTGTCTTCTTATCCTGTTTCTCTTTAACTTGTGTAATCAGCCCTTCCCATTGTTCTAGTGCCCGCACGCTTGTGTTTTAGGCTGACTTAGGCACAAAGCAGGAGATTTCAAGCTTAAGGCCGCGCGGATTCTGAGTCTAATGTCGAAGCCCATGATAGTTGGTATCAGAGCAAGTTTGATTCTGCGTGTTTGTGTTGTGCAGGTTAGATCGTGATTGAGGATATGGCATCCCAAAGCGACGTTGCTAGCCAACAACCAGAGGCCCAGGAGCATGGCCATTGAAGAGGCAAGAAAGCCAGTTCTAGAGATATCTGGTCTACCATGGATGGTAGGCTAGCCAAGGTAGAGGTGACCATAGGCGACATGGCAGAGAAGCTTGAGGAAGTAGACACTCACATTGCATTGCTAGACTCCATGGGGGAGGAGATCCAAAGTGATCTAGAAGCTGCTCTCAACAAAGGCTTGGACGTGTTCACAAAAAAAAACCAGACCTTGGAGGCTGGTGTGCAGACCTTGTGCGATGGCATGAAGGCCATGCGCCAGCGGATGGAAGAGCTTACCAGTGAGCTCGTTACTTGTAAGACTGCCATTGGGAATGGCATGTTTGCTGGAGTGTCCAAATCCAGATTGGATGTCCCAAAGCCTAAGGAGTTTAAGGGGACTAGGGCGGCCAAAGAAGTAGACAACTACCTTTGGGGTATAGAGCAGTACTTCAGGCCATGGGGATGCAAGACGAGGCAATAAAGGTAAGCACCACTGCTATGTATCTCACTGATGTAGCCTTATTATGGTGGAGGTGCAGGTGTGATGATGTCAGGCATGGGAGTGCCAAGATTGGAACCTGGGCAGAGTTCCAAAAAGAGTTCAGAGAACAATTTTACCCGAAGTATGCCGATGATGAGGCAGGGGCAAAGTTGCACAGGTTGAGCCAGCAAGTGGACATAAGGGAGTATGTCCAGAAATTCTCTCAACTGATGCTACAGATCTCAGATCTAGGCAAGAAGGACACATTCTTTGCTTTCACGGATGGGCTGAAATCATGGGTGAAGCATGAGCTACAAAGAAGAGGAGTTCATGACTTGGCTAAAGCCATGACTACTGCCGAGGTTGATAGAGTTCAAGCCTCTGAACAAGTTTGAGTCTTCCAAGCCCAAGGGTAAGGGTAGGGATGATAGGGACCAGAAGAAGCAGTCCAAGGGGAAGGATCGTGATCGAGAATCCAAGGATGGAGATCGAGATCGTTCAACCAAGGATGGTGAGAGGAACCCACCAGCAGGCAAGTGGAAAGCAAAAGGGGACTGAGAGCCACTAGCATGCTACCTATGTGGAGGGAGCCACATAGCACGTAATTGCCCATAGAAGGGCAAGCTGGCTACTGTAGACAAGAAGTCTAACGAGGAGCCAAAGTTAGGGGTAGTAAAGCTTAGGTCGTTGGTGCTCAATGCTATCCAGAGTAAGGGGAGCCGTAAGCCAAAGGGCTTGATATTTACAGATCTGATGGTTGTGGGTCGAAGGTGAGCCCACTGGTGGACACAGGTGCCTCACATCTTTTTATTTCAGGTGATGGAGCCCGGAAGCTCAGACTAAAAGTGCAAAAAGGGACTAGTACCATTAAAACGATGAACTCTAAAGAAGTTCCAACCATTGGAGTAGCACGGGGAGTGGAGTTACAGCTTGGAGACTGGCAAGGCAAGGAGACCATTGAGGTAATACCTCTTGACGACTATGAGTTTGTGATTGGGTTGGATTTCCTTGTTCGGATTAACGCCCTATTTGTGCCTTTTGCCGATTGTGTTTGCATCTTGGATGCACAGTGCCAATGCCTAGTGCCATTGAGAAGAGGGTCTGGAGTTAGGTCACGAGTGGTGTCAGCCATCCAATTTGCCAAGGTGGTAAGCAGACAAGAAGACACCTTCTTGGTAGCCCTGAAATATGATGAGCCAAGGGAGAAGGAGACCGAGTCACCTTTGAAGGTGTTAAAGGTGCTGAAGACCTTTAGTGATGTGATGCCTGCAAAGCTACCTAGCAAGCTACCACCTAAGAGGGAGGTGGACCACAAGATCGAGCTAGCGTCTGAGGCCAAGCCACTAGCCAGAGCCCCTTACCGAATGTCTCCACCAGAGTTGGAGAAGTTAAGGAAGCAGCTCAAGGAGTTAGTTGATGCTGGCTTCATCAGGCCATCGAAGGCACCCTATGGTGCACCGATTCTATTCTAGTGCAAGCATGATGGGTCGTTACACCTGTGCATAGACTACCGGGCCTTGAAACAAACTGACCATCAGAACAAGTACCCATCCCACTCATGTGGACTTGTTCGATCAACTTGGGAGCGCACGGTGGGTTCACCAAGCTGGATTTGAGGTCAGCTACTATCAGTCAGGATCACGGAGGGAGATGAGCCAAAGATACGCATGTGTCACTCGTATGGTTCGTATGAGTTCTTTGGTGATTCCTTTCGGACTCACGAATGCCCTAGCAACATTCTGCACCCTTATAAACAAGGTACTTCAGTCATTCCTTGATCGGTTTGTTACGGTTTATTTGGATGACATTGCTGTCTACAGCCAGACATTTGGAGAGAGCATGTTAGACCACTTGAGACAGGTGTTTGAGGTGTTACGGGTGCACAAGCTATTTGTCATGAGGAAGAGAGTGCTCATTTGCCCAGCAGGAGATTCCCGTTCCTAGGCCACATAGTGGAATGGTGGCAGGATACCATGGATGAAGGCAAGATACATGCCATCCTGAGTGGCAACCACCAGCAAGGTACTGAGTTAGATCGTTCCTGTGCTGGTTAACTACTAGAGGCACTTCATCAAAGGTCACTCAGCATAGCCACGCCATTGACATGACTTGCTCAACAAAAGAGAGAGCATGGGGAGTGGAGCGCAGGGTGCTAGGAAGCCTTTGACAGGTTGAAGTGGCTGTGACCGAAGAGCCAGTCTTTGGCCTTGCCAGACCATGCCAAGCCGTATGAGATGTGAATACGGATGCATCAGACTTTGCCATA
>NW_019168015.1:2497745-2529581 GCF_002303985.1 Durio zibethinus | reverse complement strand
CCGTATGCCTAAGCCAACTGACGAAACGAGCGGGCGGCCAGGCACTACGCCGGCCAGAGAGGCGGGATGCGCAAGCCGTTGATCGATAGGGTGGTAGGTGGGTTTAGGCACATCTTCATATTTCTTCCATGCCAATGCCATTTTTATGGCTTGTAAATTCATATCACGGTCCCTTAAGCCATCATGTGAAGTTTCATGGCAAGACGACTCGTTTTCTATTTTTCACAATTTTTGAAACCTTTTACAGTTTGGGATATTTTTAAAATTTTTTCAGAACGAGTTTTGGCCCCAAACTTATTAGACATGATCCTTGTATTTTTTTTGGCATGCACAAAAACATTCACTAAAAACTTGAAATGTACAGGATTTTGTGACCATTTGAAAAAAGTGTCCCCATTTCAAACACTTTAATGGCTACTAGCAGCAAACCTGTAAAATCTCAAATGCTCTTTAAGGGGGTGTGAGTTCTCGAGGTTTGATGAGGGATAGGGGGCCAATATAAGGGCCAAGTACCAGCACCCATCACACATCATGTGCGCACACCCCCCGCCCCCTAATCGCAAGAACCCCAATGCCGTCGATCAGGTTCTCCAGTGATGCTCCGGTGATGGTGCCCCGGGCAAAAAAAAATACGGCACCAGCACATGTCCGAGCCCAGCATGTGCACTCGGAACCCTCGATCTGGTCCGATCTTACATTGGGAATGAACTCCGCATGCTTAGATTGGGAATGAACTCCATATGCCTAAGTCAACACACGAAACGAGCGTACGGGCGCTCAGCCGGCCAGAGGGGCAGGATGAGCAAACCGGGGAATGACCGGGTCCCTCCATGCATGTTGCCAATCCTATTGCTGCCACCCTCAGTTCGACCTGATCTTAGACTAGGAATGAACTCCGTATGCCAAAGCCATCTGACGAAATGAGTTGGCGGGCGGGCACTACGTCAGCTAGAGAGGCGGAATGCGCAAGCTATGGATCGATACGGTGGTAGGTGCGTTTAGACACATCTTCATATTTCTGCCATGCCAATGCCATTTTTATGGCTTGTAAATTCATAAAATGGTTCCTTAAGCCTTCATGTGAAGTTTCATGGCAAGACAACTCGTTTTCTATTTTTCATGATTTTTGAAACTTTTTACGGTTCAAGATTTTTTTAAAATTTTTTCAAAAAGATTTTTGGCCCCAAACTAGGTAGACATGATCCTTGTATTTTTGTTGGCATGCACAAAAAAATTCAGCTAAAAACTCGAAATGTACAGGATTTTGTTACCATTTGAAAAAAATGTCCCCCTTTTAAACGCTTCAGTGGCAACTGGTAGCAAACCTTTAAAATCTCAAATGCTCTTTAAGGGGGTGTGAGTTCTTGAGGTTTATGAGGGATAGGGGGCTAATATAAGGGCCAAGTACCAGCACCCATTTCACATCATGTGTGCACACCCCCTGCCCCCCAATCGCCGTAACCCCAATGCCGTCGGTTAGGTTCTCCGGCGATGCTCTGGTGATGGGGCCCCGGGCAAAAAAAATGCGGCACCAGCACATGCTTGAGCCCAGCATGTGCACCCACAACCCTCGGTCCGATCCGATCTTACACTGGGAAGGAACTTCGTATGCTTAGACTAGGAATGAACTCCGTATGCCTAAATCAACCCACGAAACAAGTGTGCGGGCACTCAGTCGGCCAGAGGGGCAGGATGCCCAAGCCGGGGATCGACCGAATCCCTCCTGCGTGCTATCGATCCTGCTGCCGCAACCCTCGGTCTGGTCTGATCATAGACTGGGGATGAACTCCATATGCCTAAGCGAACCGAAGAAACAAGCGGGCGGGTGGGCTCTATGCCAGCCAGAGAGGAGGGATGCGCAAGCCATGGATCGATAGGGTGGTAGCCGGGTTTAGGCACACCTTCATATTTCTACCATGCCAATGCCATTTTTATGGCTTGTAAATTCATACAATGGTCCCTTAAGCCTTCATGTGAAGTTTCATGGCGAGACGACTCGTTTTCTATTTTTTACGATTTTTGAAACTTTTTACGGTTTGGGATTTTTTAAAAATTTTTTCAGAAGGATTTTTTGCCCCAAACTTGGTAGACATGATCCTTCTACTTTTTTTGGTATGCACAAAAAAATTCAACTAAAAACTCGAAGTGTACAGGATTTTGTGACCATTTGAAAAAAGTGTCCCCATTTCAAACACTTTAATGGCTACTGGCAGCAAACCTGTAAAATCTCAAATGCTCTTTAAGGGGGTGTGAGTTCTTGAGGTTTGATCAGAGATAGGGGGCCAATATAAGGGCCAAGTACCAGCACCCATCGCACATCATGTGCGCACACCCCCCGTCCCCCAAATCATCGGTACCCTAGTGCCATCGGTCAAGTTCTTCGGAGACGCTCCGGCAATGGTGCCTCGGGTGAAAAAAAAATGAGGCACCAGCACATGCCCGAACCCAGCATCTACACTCGCAACCCTCGGTCCGGTCTGATCTTACAGTGGGAATGAACTTCATATGCTTAGACTGGAAATGAACTCCATATGCCTCAGTTAACACATGAAACAAGCGTGCAGGCGCTCAGCCGACCATAAGGGTAAAATGCGCAAGTTGGGGATCGACCGGGTCCCCCCTGCGTGCTACTGATCCTGCTACCACAACCCACAGTCTGGTCTAATCTTAGATTGGGAATGAACTCTGTATGCCTAAGCCAACCGATGAAACGAGCGGGCAGGCGGGCACTACGCTGGCCAGAGAAGTGAGATGCGCAAGCCATGGATCGATAGGGTGGTAGGTGGGTTTAGGCACATCTTTATATTTCTACTATGCCAATGCCATTTTTATGGCTTGTAAATTCATACAATGGTCCCTTAAGCCTTCATGTGAAGTTTCATGGCAAGACGACTCGTTTTCTATTTTTCACGATTTTTGAAACTTTTTACTGTTCGGGATTTTTTTAAAATTTTTTCAGAAAGAGTTTTGGCCCCAAACTTGGTAGACATGATCCTTGTATTTTTTTCTGGCATGCACAAAAAAATTCAGCTAAAAACTTGAAATGTACAGGATTTTGTTAGCATTTGAAAAAAGTGTCCCCCTTTCAGACACTTTAGTGGCAACTGCAGCAAACCTGTAAAATCTCAAATGCTCTTTAAGGGGGTGTGAGTTCTTGAGGTTTGATAAGGGATAGGGGGCTAATATAAGGGCCAAGTACCAGCACCCATTTCACATCATGTGCGCACACCCCCCGTCCCCCAATCGCGGTAACCCCAATGCCGTCGGTCAAGTTCTCCGGTGATGTTCCGACGATGGGGCCCCGGGCAAAAAAAATGCGGCACCAGCACATGCCCGAGCCCAGCATGTGCACCCGTAACCCTCGGTCCGATCCAATCTTACACTGGGAATGAACTCCGTATGCTTAGACTAGGAATGAACTCCGTATGCCTAAGTCAACGCACGAAACAAGCGTGTGGGCGCTCAGTTGGCATGAGGGATAGGGGGCCAATATAAGGGCCAAGTATCAGCACCCATCGCACATCATGTGCACATACGCCCCTCCCACCCCCCGCATTCGTCGGAACCCCAATGCCGTCGGTCAGGTTCTCCGACGATGCTTCGGTGATGGTGCCTCGAGCGAAACAAAATGCAACACCAGCACATGCCTGAGCCTAGCATGTGTACCCGTAACCCTCTGTCCGATCCGATCTTACACTAGGAATGAACTCCGTATGCTTAGACTGGGAATGAACTCCGTATGCATAAGTGAACCCACAAAACGAGCATGCGGGCACTCAGTCGGCCAAAAGGGTAGGATGCGTAAGCCAGGGATCGGTCGGGTCCCCCTTGCGTGCTACCGATCCTACTGCTCCAACCCTCGATAAAATCCGATCTTAGACTGGGAATGAACTCTGTATGCCTAAGCCAACCGACGAAACGAGCGGGCGGGCGGGCACTACGTCAACCAAAGAGGTAGGATGCGCAAGCCGTTGATCGATAGGGTGGTAGGTGGGTTAAGGCACATCTTCATATTTCTACCATGCCAATGCCATTTTTATGGCTTGTAAATTCATACAACAGTCCCTTAACCCTTCATGTGAAGTTTCATGGCAAGACGACTCGTTTTCTATTTTTCACGATTTTTAAAACTTTTTACGGTTCGAGATTTTTTTAAAATTTTTTCAAAAGGATTTTTGGCCCCAAACATGGTAGACGTTATACTTGTATTTTTGTTGGCATGCACAAAAAAATTCAACTAAAAACTCGAAGTGTACAGGATTTTGTAACCATTTGAAAAAAGTGTCCCCATTTTATACACTTTAAAGGCTACTGACAGCAAACCTGTAAAATCTCAAATGCTCTTTAAGGGGTGTGAGTTCTCGAGGTTTGATGAGGGATAGGGGGCCAATATAAGGGCCATGTACCAGCACCCACCACACATCATGCGAGCACAGCCCCCCCGCCCCCCAATCGCCGAAACCCCAATGCCGTCGGTCAGGTTCTCCGGTGATTCTCCTACGATGGTGCCCCGAGCAAAAAAAAATACGGCACCAGCACATGCTCGAGCCTAGCATTTGCACCCGCAAGCCTCGGTCCAGTCCGATCTTACACTGGGAATGAACTCCATATGCCTAAGTCAACCCACGAAATGAGCGTGCGGGCACTCAGTCGGCCAGAGGGATAGGATGCACAAGCCGGGGATCGATCGGGTCCCCCCCTACGTGCTGCTGATCCTACTACCGCAACCTTAGGTCTGGTCTGATCTTAGATTAGGAATGAACTCCGTATGCCCAAGCCAACCGACGAAACGAGCGGGCGACCGGGCACTACACCGGCTAGAGAGGTGGGATGCGCAAGTCATTGATCGATAGGGTGGCAAGTGGGTTTAGGCACATCTTCATATTTATGCCATGCCAATGCCATTTTTATGGCTTGTAAATTCATACAATGGTCCCTTAAGCCTTCATGTGAAGTTTCATGGCAATTCGACTCATTTTCTATTTTTCACGATTTTTGAAACTTTTTATGGTTCGAGATTTTTTTGAAATTTTTTTAGAAGCAGTTTTGGCCCCACACTTGGTAGACATGATCCTTGTATTTTTGTAGGCATGCACAAAAAAATTTAACTAAAAACTCGAAGTGTACAGGATTTTGTGACCATTTGAAAAAAGTGTCCCCATTTCAGACACTTTAATGGCTACTGGCAGCAAACCTGTAAAATCTCAAAGGCTCTTTAAGGGGGTGTGAGTTCTCAAGGTTTGATGAGGGATAGGGGGCCAATATAAGGGCCAAGAACCAGCACCCATCTCACATCATGTGCACACACCCCCCGTCCCCCAATCGTCGGAACCCCAATGCCGTCGGTCAGGTTCTCCGACGATGCTCCAACGATGGTGCCCTGGGGGAAAAAATGCGGCACCAGCACATGCCCGAGCCCAGCATATGCCCCTGGAACCCTCAGTCCGGTCCGATCTTACACTGGGAATGAATCCGAACGCTTAGACTGGGAATGAACTTCGTATGCCTAAGTCAACCCATGAAATGAACGTGCAGGCACTCAGCCGGCCAGAGGGGCAGGATACGCAAGCCGGGGATCGATCGGGTCCCCCCCTACGTGCTGCCGATCCTACTACCACAACCCTCAGTCTGGTCTAATCTTAGACTGGGAATGAACTCTGTATGCCTACACCAACCGATTAAACGTGCCGGCGGGCAGGCACTACACCAGCTAGAGAGACGGGATGCGCAAGCCGTGGATCGATAGGGTGGCAAGTGGGTTTAGGCACATCTTCATATCTATGCCATGCCAATGCCATTTTTAAGGCTTGCAAATTCATACAATCGTCCCTTAAGCCTTCATGTGAAGTTTCATGGCAAGACGACTCATTTTCTATTTTTCACGATTTTTGAAACTTTTTATGGTTCGGGATTTTTTTGAAATTCTTTCAGAAAGAGTTTTGGTCCACACTTGGTAGACGTTATCCTTGTATTTTTGTAGGCATGCACAAAAAAATTCAGCTAAAAACTCGAAGTGTATAGGATTTTCTGACCATTTGAAAAAAGTGTCCCCATTTCAGACACTTTAATGCCTACTGGCAGCAAACCTATAATATCTCAAATGCTCTTTAAGTGGGTGTGAGTTCTTGAGGTTTGATCAGAGATAGGGGGCCAATATAAGGGCCAAGTACCAGCACCCATCGCACATCATGTGCGCACACCCCCCCCGGCCCCCCAATCGTCGGAACCCCAATCCCGCCGGTCAGGTTCTCCAGCGATGCTCCAGCGATGGTGCCCCAAGCAAAAAAAAAATACGGCACCAACACATGCCTGAGCCCAGCATTTACACCCGCAACCCTCGGTTTGATCCGATCTTACACTCAGAATGAACTCCGTATGCTTAAACTGGGAATGAACTCTGTATGCCTAAGTCAACGCATGAAACGAGCGTGCGAGCGCTCAGCCGACCAGAAGGGCAGGATGCGCAAGTAGGGGATCAGCCGGGTCTCCATCTATGTCACACCCTAGACGGGCACACCAGGCACATCAGGCAGACCGGCAGGTGAGCCAGAGGTTGAGGCCTACAGACTAGGCGTGCTGACAAGTATCTGTGCGCAAAGCCTAGCAAACAAGCTCAAAACACTCGCCCGACTTGTAGGTCAGCCCGTGAGACCAAGGCCTGGCATACAAGCTGCCCACACCACATCTAGAAGGGCCCAAAGTGCTAGACACGCAAGGGAAGCTTCTGGAAACAGGCAGAAGCATCCTGGCATATTTGGTTGACCCTGAAAATCAAGAGTTAGCATCCTGATTGATTGTAATCCCATGATTTTAGCCTTTATTCTAGGAATATGCCATTAAGTTGTAGCTGGAGCCTCAACTATAAATAGATGGCTGCTCCACCCTCATTTGTACACCATTAAACACTTCTGTTTCAGTGAATACAAGAGCATTTCTAGAATTCTGTCTTCTTATCCTGTTTCTCTTTAACTTGCATAATCAGCCCTTCCCATTGTTCTAGTGCCCGCACGCTTGTGTTTTAGGCTGACTTAGGCATAAAGGAGGAGATTCCAACCCTAAGGCCGTATGGATTCTGAGTCTAAGGTCAAAGCCTGTGACAATTGGTATCAGAGCAAGTTCGATTCTGTGTGTTTGTGTTGTGCAGGTTAGATCGTGATTGAAGAGATGGCATCCCGAAGCGACGTTGCTAGCCAACAACCAGAGGCCTAGGAGCATGGTCAGGGAAGAGGCAAGAAAGCCAGTTCTAGAGATATCTGGTCTACCATGAACGGTAGGCTGGCTGAGGTGATCGTAGGCAACATGGGGGAGAAGCTTGAGGAAGTAGAGACTCACATTGCATCACTAGACTCCATGGGGGAGGAGATCCAAAGTGAGCTAGAAGCTGCTCTCAACAAAGGCTTGGACGTGTTCACCAAAAAGAACCAGACCTTGGAGGTTGAGGTGCGAACCTTACGCGATGGCATAGAAGCCATGCGCCAGTGGATGGAAGAGCTTACCAGTGAGCTCGTTACTTGCAAGACTACCATTGGGAATGACATATTTGCTAGAGTGTTCAAATCCAGATTGGATGTCCCCAAGCCTACGGAGTTTGAGGGGACTAGGGCAGCCAAGGAAGTAGACAACTACCTTTGGGGTTTGGAGCAGTACTTCCAGGCCATGGGCATGCAAGATGAGGTGATAAAGGTAAGCACCGCTGCTATGTATCTCACTGATGTAGCCTTATTGTGGTGGAGGCGCAGGTGAGATGATGTCAGGCATGAAAGTGCCGAGATTGGTGCCTAGGCAAAGTTCCAAAAGGTGTTCAGAAAACAATTTTACCTGGAGTATGCCGATGATGAGGCACGGGCAAAGTTGCACAAGTTGAGCCAGGAAGGGGACATAAGGGAGTATGTCCAGAAATTCTCTGAACTGATGCTACAGATCTCAGATCTAGGTGAGACAGACACATTCTTTGCTTTCATGGATGGGCTGAAGTCGTGGGTGAAACATGAGTTACAAAGGAGAAGAGTTCATGACTTGGCTAAAGCCATGACTACTACTGAGGCCTTGATAGAGTTCAAGCCTCTGAACAAGTTCGAGTCTTCTAAGCCCAAAGGTAAGGGTAGGGATGATAGGGACCAGAAGAAGCAGTCCAAGGGGAAGGACCGTGACCGAGAGTCCAAGGATAGAGATCGAGACTGTTCAACCAAGGATGGCGAAAGGAAGCCACTAGCAGGCAAGTGGAAAGCAAAGGGGGACTGAGAGCCACTAGCATGCTACCTATGTGGAGGGAGCCACATAGCATGCAATTGCCCGTAGAAGGGCAAGCTGGCTGCTGTAGACAAGGAGTCTGACAAGGAGCTAGAGTCAGAGGTAGCAAAGCTTGGGTCGTTGTTGCTCAATGCTGTCTAGAGTAAGGGGAGTCACAAGCCAAAGGGCTTGATGTTTACGGATCTGATGGTTGCGGGTCAGAAGGTGAGCGCACTAGTGGACACAAGTGCCTCACATCTTCTTATTTTAGGTGATGGAGTCTGGAAGCTCAGACTAAAGGTGCAGAAAGGGACTAGTACCATTAAAACAGTTAACTCCAAGGAAGTTCTAGCCATTGGAGTAGCACGGGGAGTGGAGTTACAGGTTAGAGATAGGAAAGGCAAGGAGACCATTGAGGTAATACCCCTTGACGACTATGAGTTTATGATTGGGTTGGATTTTCTTATTTGAATTAACGCCTTCCTTGTGCCTTTTGTCGATTGTGTTTGCATCTTGGATGCACGGTGCCAATGCCTAGTGCCATTGAGAAGAGGGTCTGGAGCTGGGTCACGGGTGGTCTCAGCCATCCAATTTGCCAAGACGGTAAGCAAATAAAAAGAGACCTTCTTGGCAGCCCTGAAATATGATGAGCCAAGGGAGAAGGAGATCGAGTCACCCTTGGAGGTGCTAAAAGTGCTGAAGACAATTAGTGATGTGATGCCCGCAAAGTTGCCTAGCAAGCTACCACCTAAGAGGGAGGTGGACCATAAGATCGAGCTGGTGTTCGAGGCCAAGCCACCAGCTAGAGCCCCTTACCGAATGTCTCCACCAGAGTTGGAGGAGTTAAGGAAGCAGCTCAAGGAGTTAGTTAATGCTGGCTTCATCAGGCCATCGAAGGTACCTTTTGGTGCACCGGTTCTATTCCAGTGCAAGCATGATGGGTCGTTACAGCTGTGCATAGACTACCGGGCCTTGAACAAGCTGACCATCAAGAACAAGTACCCCATCCCACTCATTGCGGACTTCTTCAATCAACTTGGGAGCGCAAGGTGGTTCACCAAGCTGGATTTGAGGTCAGGCTACTATCAAGTCATGATCGCGAAGGAAGATGAGCCAAAGACAACATGTGTCACTCAGTATGGTTCGTATGAGTTCTTGGTGATGCCTTTCAGACTCACGAATGCCCCAGCAACATTCTCCACCCTTATAAACAAGGTACTTCAGTCATTCCTTGATCGGTTTGTTGTGGTTTATTTGGATGACATTGTGATCTATAGCCAGACTTTGGGAGAGCATGTAGACCACTTGAGATAGGTGTTCGAGGTGTTGTGGGCACACAAGCTATTTGTCAAGAGGGAGAAGTGCTTATTTGCCCAACAGGAGATCCCATTCCTAGGCCACATAATGGGCGATGGCAGGATACGCATGGATGAAGGCAAGATACACGCCATCCTGGAGTGGCAACCGCCAGCCAAGGTCACTGAGTTGAGATTGTTCATTGGGCTAGTTAACTACTATAGGCACTTCATCAAAGGTCACTCAGCAATAGCCACGCCATTGACTGACTTGCTCAAGAAAAGAAGAGCATGGGAGTGGAGCACAGGGTGCCAGGAAGCCTTTGACAGGTTTAAGCGGGCTGTGACCGAAGAGCCAGTCTTGGCCTTGCCAGACCATGCCAAGCCGTATGAGGTGCATACGGATGCATTAGACTTTGCCATAGGGGGCGTGTTGATGTAGGAGGGACGTCCAGCCACGTTCGAGAGCAGGAAGCTAAATGAGACTGAACGCAAGTACATGGTCCAAGAGAAGAAGATGACTGCAGTGGTGCACTGCTTGTGCACTTGGTGCCATTACCTGTTGGGGTCGAGGTTCGTGGTGAGGACGGACAATATGGCGACCAGCTACTTCCAGACGCAGAAGAAGCTATCCCCCAAGCAGGCGAGATGGCAAGATTTTCTTGTAGAGTTTGATTTCTAGATGGAGTACAAGCCAAGACGGGCGAACCTAGTGGCAGACGCCCTGAGCACGAAGGCTAACCTTGCTGCCATTAGCCAACCAGAGGGGTCACTAGTGTCGTGCATCAAGGAGGGAGTTACGAATGATTCTGCAGCCAAAGCTTTGATGGAGTACACCCAGCAAGGTACGACTTGGTGATTTTGGTTGCAGGATGGTTTGTTGTACACTAGGGGCAATAGACTGTTTGTGCCGCAGCACGGGAAGCTCCGCAAGGAAGTTTTACAAGAATGTCATGATTCAAGGTGGGTTGGACACCCTGGAGTGAGCCGTACCTTGGCACTGATTGAGGATCAGTACTACTGGCCACACATGAGCGACAATATGGAGGCCTATATGAAAACTTATCTTATGTGCCATAGGACAAGGTGGAGCTCAAGAAACCAGATGGTCTCTTGGAGCCATTGCCAGTGTCATAGCGATCATGGGAGAGTGTTTCTTTAGACTTTATAGTCGATCCACCCAAGACAGAAGGGTTTGGAAGCATCATGGTAGTGGTGGACAGGTTTTCCAAGTATGGAATTTTCATTCCAGCAACCAAGGAGTGCCCAGTCGAAGAGGCAACTCGATTGTTCCTGAAGAACATGGTTAAGTACTAGGGAGTGTCGAGGACCATTATTAGTGATCGAGACGGGCGGTTCATGGGCAGGTTCTGGACTGAGTTGTTCAAGCTGTTGGGGTCAGACTTGAACTTTTCCACCAGCATGCATCCGCAGACCGATGGGCAGATGGACTATTGGAGGTCTACCTCAGGCCCTATGTGAGTGCCACACAAAGGGACTGGCCAAAACTGCTAGATATTGCACAGCTTTCCTACAACTTGCAAATGAGCGAGGCAATGAACTAGAGCCCATTTGAGGTTGTGACAGGGCAACAACCACTAACACTTGGTTCGATTGCTGCAGGTTATACAGGGCCGAATCCAGCAGCATACAAGTTTGCCAAGGCATGGCAGGAGCAAACTGACTTCGGCAGAGATTGTCTACACAAGACGGCCAAGAGGTCGAAGAAGTAGGCAGACCAGAATAGGCGAGACGTGCAGTTCCAAGTTAGAGACTTGGTGTTGGTAAAGCTGCATCCCATTGTACGCCACAGGGGGCTGCACAAAGGCCTAGTCCGGAGGTATGAGGGACCTTTTCGAATAGTCAAGAAGGTAGGCAAGGTTGCCTACAAGTTGGATATGCCACCTAAGCTGAGGGTACACCCGATGTTCCATGTGAGCATGCTGAAGCCGTTCCATGAGGATGAAGGAGATCTAAGACGGGCAGAGTCAAAACGTGCACCATTGGGAGCAAAGGCCTCATATAAGAAGGAGGTCCACAGCATCATAGCTGATCGAGAGGTGAGATGGAAAGAACTATCAACCAAGACAATGAGTACTTGGTGGCACCTGGAAGGGGCCTTTCCAGATAGTGAAGTGAGCCTGGGACCAACAGAGGACTTATGGCACGTTTGAGGACCAGGTCAGGCAGTACCATGCAGAAGATGCAACGAGGGGGTTGCGCAATCAGGTAGGGGAGAACATCACTTCCTGGGCGGATGCGCCAGGCACATTAGGCAGAGCAGCAGGTGAGCCAGAGGTTGAGGCCCGTAGACCAGGCGTACTGGTGGGTATCTATGTGCAAAGCCTAGCAAACGAGCTTAGAATGCCCGCCCAACTTGTAGGCAAGCCCGTGAGACCAAGGCCTAGCATACAAGCTCCCCGTACCAAATCCAGAAGGGTCCAAGGTGCTGGACACGCAAGAGAAGCTTTTGGAAACAGGCAGGAGCATCTTGGTAGATTTGGTTGACCCTAAAAGTCAGGAGTTAGCATTCTGATTGATTGTAATCCCATGATTTTAGCCTTTATTCAAGGGATATGCCATTAAGTTGTAGTTGGAGCCTCAACTATAAGTAGAAGGCTGCTCCACCCTTATTTGTACACCATCAAACACTTTTGTTTCAGTGAATACAAGAGCATTTCTAGAATTCTATCTTCTTATCTTGTTTCTCTTTAACTTGCGTAATCAGCCCTTCCCATAGTTCTAGTGCCCGCACGCTTGTGTTTTAGGCTGACTTAGGCACAAAAGAAGAGATTCCAAGCCTAAAGCTGCACGGATTTTGAGTCTAACGTCGGAGCCCGTGACACCAACATGCTACCAATCCTACTGCCATAACCCTCAGTGTAGTCCGATCTTAGATTGGGAATGAACTTCGTATGCCTAAGCCACCCAACGACATGAGCGGGCGGGTGGGCACTATATCGGCCAGAAAGATGGGATGCGCAAGCCGTGGATCGATAGGGTAGTAGGTGGGTTTAGGCACATCTTCATATTTTTTCCATGCCAATGCCATTTTTATGGCTTGTAAATTCATACAATGGTCCCTTAAGCCTTCATGTGAAGTTTCATGGCAAGACGACTCATTCTCTATTTTTCACGATTTTTGAAACTTTTTACGGTTCGGGATTTTTTAAAAATTTTTTCAGAAGGATTTTTGGCCCCAAACTTGGCAGATGTGATCCTTGTATTTCTATTGGCATGCACAAAAAAATTTAGCTAAAAACTCAAAGTGTACAGGATTTTGTGACTATTTGAAAAAAGTGTCCCCATTTTCAAATACTTTAATGACTACTGGCAACAAACTTGTAAAATCTCAAAGGCTCTTTAAGGGGGTGTGAGTTCTCGAGGTTTGAAGAGGGATAGGGGGCCAATATAAGGGCCAAGTACCAGCACCCATCGCACATCATGTGCGCACACCCCCCGCCCCCCAATTGTCGGAACCCCAATGCCGCCGGTCAGGTTCTCTGGTGATGCTCCGAGATGGGCCCCAGGTGAAAAAAAAATGTGGCACCAGCACATGCCCGAGCCCAGCATGTGCACCCACAACCCTCGGTACGGTCTGATCTTACACTAGGAATGAACTCCATATGCTTAGATAGGGAATGAACTCCGTATGCCTAAGTGAACCTATGAAATGAGCGTGCGGGCGCTCAATCGGCCAAAGGGGCAGGATGCACAAGTCAGGGATTAATCGGGTCTGCCCCTACGTGCTACGATCCTACTGCCACAACCCTCGATCTAGTCTGATCTTATACTGGGAATGAACTCCGTATGCCTAAGCCAACCGACAAAACGAGCGGACGGGCGAGCACTACGCCGGCCAGAGAGGCGGGATGCGCAAGCCATGGATCGATAGGGTGGTAGGTGGGTTTAGGGACATCTTCATATTTCTACCATGCCAATTCCATTTTTATGGCTTGTGAATTCATACAATAGTCCCTTAAGCCTTCATGTGAAGTTTCATGGTAGACGACTCGTTTTCTGTTTTTCACGATTTTCAAAACTTTTTACGGTTCAGGATTATTTTTTAATTTTTTCAGAAGGATTTTTGGCCCCAAACTTGGTAGACGTGATCCTTGTATTTTTGTTGGCATGCACAAAAAAATTCAGCCAAAAACTCAAAGTGTACAGGGTTTTGTGACCATTTGAAAAAAGTGTCCCCATTTCAGACACTTTAATGGCTACTGGTAGCAAACCTGTAAAATCTCAAATGCTCTTTAAGGGGTGTGAGTTCTCAAGGTTTGATGAGGGATAGGGGGCCAATATAAGGGCCTAGTACCAGCACCCATTGCACATCATGTGCGCACACCCCCTCGGCCCCCCCAATCGTCGTAACCCTAATGCCATCGGTTAGGTTCTCCGACGATGCTTCGACGATGGTGCCCCGGGCAAAAAAAAAATGCGGCACCAGCACATGCCCGAGCCTAGCATGTGCACCCGCAACCCTCACTCTGGTCTGATCTTGTGCTTAGAATGAACTCCGTATGCTTAGACTGGGAATGAACTCCGTATGCCTAAGTCAACCCATGAAACAAGCATGCGGGCGCTCAGCCGGCCAGAGGGGCAGGATGCGTAAGCCGAGGATCGGCCGGGTCCCCCTTACGTGCTGCCAATCCTACTACCCCAACCCTCAGTCTAGTCTGATCTTAGACTGGGAATGAACTCCGTATGCCTAAGCCAACCGACGGAATGAGCGGGGCAGGCGGGCACTATGCCTGCCAGAGAGACGGGATGCGCAAGCCATGAATCGATAGGGTGGTAGGTGGGTTTAGGCACATCTTCATATTTCTGCCATGCCAATGCGATTTTTATGCCTTGTAAATTCATACAATGGTCCCTTAAGCCTCCATGTGAAGTTTCATGGCAAGACGACTTGTTTTCTATTTTTCACAATTTTCAAAACTTTTAAAGGTTCAAAATTTTTTTATAATTTTTTTAGAAGGCGTTTTGGCCCCAAACATGGTAGACATGATCCTTGTATTTTTGGTGGCATGCATAAAACAATTCAGCTAAAAACTCGAAGTGTACAGGATTTTGTGACCATTTGAAAAAGGTGTCCCCATTTAGACACTTTAATGGCTACTGGCAGTAAAGGCTGTAAAATCTCAAGCTCTTCTAGGGGTGTGAGTTCTCAAAGGTTTGATGAAAGGGATAAGGGGCCAATATAAGGGCCAAAGTTACCAGACTTCCATTCGCACATTCATTGTGCGACACCCCCCACCCCCAATCGTCGAACCCCAATGCCAATCGTGTCAGGTTCTCCGACGACGCTCCCCGACGATGGTGCACCGGGCGAAAAAAAAATGTGGCACCAGCACATGCTCGAGCCTAGCATGTGCACCTACAACCCTCAGTCCAGTTTGATCTTACACTGGGAATGAACTTCGTATCCTTAGACTGGGAATGAACTCCGTATGCCTAAGTCAACCCACGAAATGAGAGTGCGGGCGCTCAACCGGTCAGAGGGGCAGGATGCGCAAGCTGGGGATCGATTGGGTGCCCACCTGCGTGCTGTTGATCCTACTACGGTAACCCTCAATTTGGTCCAATCTTAGACTAGGAATGAACTATGTATGCCTAAGCCAACCGATGAAATGAGCAGGCGGGCGAACGCTATGCCGGCCAGAGCGAGCCGTGAATGCGTTAAAGCCTGTGGCTCGATAGGGTGGTAAGTGGGTTTAGGCCACATCTTCCCATATTTCCTGGCATGCCAAATGCCACTTTTTATGGATTGTAAATCATACAATGGTCCTTAAGCCTTCATGTGAAGTTCCATGGCAAGACGACTCGTTTCTATTTTTCACAATTTTTGAAACTTTTTACAGTTCAGGATTTTTTTATAATTTTTTTAGAAGGAGTTTTGCCCCAAGCTTGGTAGACATGATCCTTGTATTTTGGTTGGCATGCAAAAAACAATTTAGCTAAAAACTCGAAGTGTACAGGATTTTGTGACCATTTGAAAAAAGTGTCCCCATTTCAGACACTTTAATGGCTACTGGCAGCAAACCTATAAAATCTCAAATGCTCTTTAAGGGGGTGTGAGTTCTAGAGGTTTGATGAGGGATAGGGGGCCAATATAAGGGCCAAGTACCAGCACCCATCGCACATCATGTGCGTACACCCCCTGCCCCCCAATCGTCGGAACCCCAATGCCGACAATCGGGTTCTCCGGCGATGGTGCCCCGAGCAAAAAAAAATGCGGCACCAGCGCATGCCCGAGCCCAGCATGTGCACCCATAACCCTCGGTCCGGTCCAATCTTACACTGGGAATGAACTCCGTATGCTTAGACTGGGAATCAACTCCGTGTGCCTAAGTCAACCCACGAAAATAGCATGCGGGCGCCCAACCGGCCAGAGGGGCAAGACACGTAAGCCGGGGATCGGCCAGGTCCCCCCTGTGTGCTGCTAATCCTATTGTCGCAACCCTCGGTCCGGTCCGATCTTAGACTGGGAATGAACTTCGTATGCCTAAGCCAACTGACGAAACGAGCAAGCGGGATGCGTAAGCCATGGATCGATAGAGTGGTAGGTGGGTTTAGGCACATCTTCATATTTCTGCCATTCCAATGCCATTTTTATGGCTTGTAAATTCATACAATGGTCCCTTAAGCCTTCATGTGAAGTTTCATGGCAAGACCACTCGTTTTTTATTTTTCACGATTTTCAAAACTTTTTACGATTCGGGATTTTTTAAAAAATTTTTCAGAAGGAGTTTTGGCCCTAAAATTGGTAGACATGATCCTTGTATTTTTTTTGGCTTGCACAAAAAAATTCAGCTAAAAACTTGAAGTCTACAGGATTTTGTGACCATTTGAAAAAAGTGTCCCCATTTCAGACACTTTAATGGCTACTGGCAGTAAACTTGTAAAATCTCAATTGCTCTTTAAGGGGGGTGTGAGTTCTCGAGGTTTGAAGAGGGATAATGGGCCAATATAAGGGCCAAGTACCAGCACCCATCGCACATCATGTGTGCACACCCCCCCGGCCCCCCCAATCACCGGGATCGTAATGCCGTTGGTCAGGTTCTCCAGCAATGGTGCCCCGGGCGAAAAAAAATGCAGCACCAGCATATGCCCGAGCCTAGCATCTACATCCACAACCCTCGGTCTGGTCCGATCTTACACTGGGAATGAACTCCGTATGCTTAGACTAGGAATGAACTCTGCATGCCTAAGTCAACCCATGAAACGAGTGTGTGGGCGCTCAGCCGGCCAGAGAGGCAGGATGCACAAGTCTGGGATCGACCAGGTCCCCCCTGCATGCTACCGATCCTGCTATTGCAATCCTCGGTCTAGTTTGATCTTAGATTGGGAATGAACTCCATATGCCTAAGCTAGCCGACGAAACGAGCAGGCAGGCGGGCACTACGCCGATCAGAGAGGCGGGATGCGCAAGCCATGGATCGATAGGGTGGTAGGTGGGTTTAGGCATATATTCACAATTCTGCCATGCCAATGCCATTTTTATGGCTTGTAAATTCGTACAATGGTCCCTTAAGCCTTCATGTGAAGTTTCATGGCGAGACGACTCATTTTCTATTTTTCACGATTTTCAAAACTTTTTACGGTTCAGGATTTTTTTAAAATTTTTTCAGAAGGATTTTTGGCCCCAAACTTGGTAGACGTGATCCTTGTATTTTTGTTGGCATGCACAAAAAATTCAGCCAAAAACTCGAAGTGTACAGGATTTTGTGACCATTTGAAAAAAGTTTTCCCATTTCAAACACTTTAATGGCTACTGGCAGGAAACTTGTAAAATCTCAAATGCTCTTTAAGGGGGTGTGACTTCTCGAGGTTTGATGAGGGATAGGGGGCCAATATAAGGGCCAAGTACCAGCACCCATCGCACATCATGTACGCTCACCCCCCTCCCCCCCAATCGTCGGAACCCCAATGCCGCCGATCAGGTTCTCTAATGATGCTCTGACGATGGTACCTCGAGTGAAAAAAAAGGCGGCACCAGCACATGATCGAGCCCAGCATGTGCACCTGTAACCCTCAGTCCGATCCGATCTTACACTGGGAATGAACTCAGTATGCTTAGACTGGGAATGTACTCTGTATGCCTAAGTCAACCCACGAAACGAGAGTGCAAGCGCTCAGCCGTCCAGAGGGGCAAGATGCGTAAGTCGGGGATGGTCGAGTCCCCCCCTGCATGCTGCCAATCCTGCTATCGCAACCCTCAGTCTGGTCCGATCTTATACTGGGAATGAACTCCGTATGCCTATGCCAACCAACGAAACGAGCAGGCGGGCGGGCACTACGCCGGCCAGAGAGGCGGGATGTGCAAGCCGTGGATCGATACGGTGGTAGGTGGGTTTAGGTACGTCTTCATATTTCTACCCTGCCAATGCCATTTTTATGGCTTGTAAATTCATACAATGGTCCCTTAAGTCTTCATCTGAAGTTTCATGGCAAGACGACTCGTTTTCTATTTTTCATAATTTTTGAAACTTTTTACGGTTGAAGATTTTTTTTTAATTTTTTCAGAAGGAGTTTTGGCCCCAAACTTGGTAGACGTGATCCTTGTATTTTTTTTGGCATGAAAAAAATAATTCAGCTAAAAACTCGAAGTGTACAAGATTTTGTGACAATTTGAAAAAAGTGTCCCCATTTCAGACACTTTAATGGCTACTGCCAGTAAACCTGTAAAATCTCAAATGCTCTTTAAGGGGTGTGAGTTCTCGCAGTTTGATGAGGGATAGGGGGCCAATATAAGGGCCAAGTACCAGCACCCATTGCACATCATGTGCGCACACCCCATCAAATCGTCGGAACCCCAAAGCCGTCGGTCAGGTTCTCTGACGATACTCCGGCGATAGTGCCCCGAGCGAAAATTTTTTCAGAAGGTTTTTTGGCCCCAAACTTGGTAGACGTGATCCTTCTATTTTTGTTGGCATGCACAAAAAATTCAGCTAAAAACTCGAAGCGGATCGATAGGGCGACCATTTCAAAAAAATGTCCCCATTTCAGACACTTTAACGGCTACAGGCAGTAAACCTGTAAAATCTCAAATGCTCTTTAAGGGGGTGTGAGTTCTCGAGCTTTGGTGAGGGATAGGGGGCCAAAATAAGGGCTAAGTACTAGAACCCAGCGCACATCATGTGCGCACATCCCCTCCCCCCAATCATCGAAACCCCAATGCCGTTGGTCAGATTCTCCGACGATGCTCCGGGGATGGTGCCCCGGGTGAAAAAAAATGTGGCACCGGTACATGCCCGAGCCCAGCATGTGCACCTGCAACCCTTGGTCCAATCTGATCTTACACTGGGAATGAACTCCGTATGCTTAGACTAGGAATGAACTCCGTATGCCTAAGTCAACGCACGAAACGAGCGTGCGGGCGCTCAGCTAGCCAGAGGGGCAGGATGAACAAGCCGGGGATCGGTTGGGTCCCCCCTATGTGCTACCAATCCTGCTACCACAACCCTCGGTCCGGTCCAATCTTAGACTGGGAATGAACTCCGTATGCCTAAGCCAATCGATGAAACGAGCAGGCGGGCGGGCACTACGCCGGCTAGAGAGACGGGATGCGCAAGCCGTGGATCGATAGGGTGGTAGGTGGGTTTAGACACATTTCATATTTCTGCCACACCAATGCCATTTTTATGGCTTGTAAATTCATACAATGGTCCCTTAAGCCTTCATGTGAAGTTTCATGGCAAGATGACTCGTTTTCTATTTTTCACAAATTTCAAAACTTTTTATGGTTCGAGATTTTTTTAAAATTTTTTTAGAAAGAGTTTTGGCCCCAAACTTGGTAGACATGATCCTTGTATTTTTTTTGGCATGCACAAAAAAATTCAGCTAAAAACTCGAAGTCTACAGGATTTTGTGACCATTTGAAAAAAGTGTCCCCATTTTAGACACTTTAATGGCTACTGGCAGCAAACCTGTAAAATCCCAAATGCTCTTTAAGGGGGTGTGAGTTCTCGAGGTTTGATGAGGGATAAGGGGCCAATATAAGGGCCAAGTACCAGCACCCATCGCACATCATGTGCGCACACCCCCCACGCCACAATCACCGGAACCCCAATGCCGTCGGTCAGGTCCTCCGACGATGCTACGACGATGGTGCCCCGGGCGAAAAAAAAAATGCGACACCAGCACATGCCCGAGCCCAGCTTGTGCACCCGCAACCCTCGGTCCGATTTGATCTTACACTGGGAATGAACTCCATATGCCTAAGTCAACCCACGAAACGAACGTGTGGGCGCTCAGCCGGCCAGAGTGGCAGGATGCGCAAGTCTGGGATCGACTGGGTCCCCCCTGCGTGCTACCGATCCTACTGTCACAACCTTCAGTCCGGTCCAATCTTAGATTGGGAATGAACTCTGTATGCCTAAGCCAGCCGACGAAACGAGCAGGCAGGCGGGCACTATGCCATCCAGAGAGGCGGGATGCACAAGCCGTGTATCGATAGGGTGGTAGGTTGTTTTAGGCACATCTTCATATTTCAATAGTGCCAATACCATTTTTATGGCTTGTAAATTCATACAATGGTCCCTTAAGCCTTCATGTGAAGTTTCTTGGCAAGATGACTCGTTTTCTATTTTTCACGATTTTTAAAACTTTTTACGATTCGGGATTATTTTAAAATTTTTTCAAAAAATGTTTTGGCCCCAAACTTGGTAGACGTGATCCTTGTATTTTTTTTGGCATGCACAAAAAAATTCAGCTAAAAACTCGAGGTGTACAGGATTTTGTGACCATTTGAAAAAAGTGTCCCCATTTCAGACACTTTAATGCCTACTAGCAGCAAAGCTGTAAAATCTCAAATGCTCTTTAAGGGGGTGTGGGTTCTTGAGATTTGATGAGGGATAGGGGGCCAATATAAGGGCTAAGTACCAGCACCAATACCACATCATGTGCGTACACCCCCCTGCCCCCCAATCACCGAAACCGCAATGCCGTCGGTCCGTTTCTCCAACGATGCTCCGACGATGGTGCCCCGGGCAAAAAAAAATACGGCACCTGCACATGCCCGTGCCTAGCATGTGCACCCACAACCCGCGGTCTGGTCCGATCTTACACTGGGAATGAACTCCATATGGTTAGACTGGGAATAAACTCTGTATACCAAACTCAACCCACGAAATTAGCGTGCGGGCGCTAAGCCGGCCAGAGGGGCAGGATGCACAAGCTGGAGATCGGCTGGGTCCCCCCCTACGTGCTGTTGGTCCTGCTACCGCAACCCTTGGTCTGGTCTGATCTTAGACTGGGAATGAACTCTGTCTGCCTAAGCCAAACGACGGAACGAGCGGGCGGGCGAGCACTACGCCGGCCAGAGAGGCGGGATGCGCAAGCCGTGGATCGATAGGGTGGCAGGTGGGTTTAGGCACATCTTCATATTTCTGCCATGCCAATACCATTTTTATGGCTTGTAAATTCATACAATGATCCCTTAAGCCTTCATGTGAAGTTTCATGGCAACATGACTCATTTTCTATTTTTCATGATTTTTAAAACTTTTTACGGTTCGAGATTTTTTCTAAATTTTTTCAGAAGGATTTTTGGCCCCAAACTTGGTAAATGTGATCTTTGTATTTTTGTTGGCATGCACAAAAATATTCAGCTAAAAAATCGAGGTGTACAGGATTTTGTGACCATTTGAAAAAAGTGTCCCCAATTCAGACACTTTAATGGCTACTGGCAACAAACTTGTAGAATCTCAAATTCTTTTTAAGGGGGTGTGAGTTCTCGAGGTTTGATGAGGGATAGGGGGCCAATATAGGGCCAAGTACGAGCACCAATCGCACATCATGTGCGCACACCCCCCCCCCCCCCCAATCGCCGAAACTAAATGCCGTCGATCAGGTTGTCCGACGATGCTCCAGCAATGGTGGCTCGGGCGAAAAAAAAAGCGGCACCAGCACATGGCCTGCCCAGCATGTGCACCGTAACCCTCGGTCTGGTCCGATCTTACACTGGGAATGAACTCCATATGCTTAGACTGAGAATAAACTCCGTATGCCAAACTCAACCCACGAAATTAGCGTGCGGGCGCTCAGCCGGCCAGAGGGGCCGGATGCACAAGCCGGGGATCGGCTGGTCCCCCCTTGCGTGCTGCTAATCTTGCTACCACAACCTTTGGTCTGGTCTGATCTTAGACTGGGAATGAACTCTGTATGCCTAAGCCAAAAGATGAAACGAGCGGGCGGGCAGGCACTACTCCGGCCAGAGAGGTGGGATGCGCAAGCCGTGGATCGATAGGGTGGTAGGTGGGTTTAGGCACATATTCATATTTTTGCCATGCCAATACCATTTTTATGGCTTGTAAATTCATACAATGGTCCCTTAAGCCTTCATGTGAAGTTTCATGGCAAGACGATCCATTTTCTATTTTTCATGATTTTCAAAACTTTTTACGGTTTGGGATTTTTTTAAAATTTTTTCAGAAGGAATTTTGGCCCCAAACTTATTAAACGTGATCCTCGCATTTTTGTTGGCATGCATAAAAAAATTCAGCTAAAAACTCGAGGTGTACAGGATTTTGTGACCATTTGAAAAAAGTGTCCCCATTTCAAACACTTTATTGGCTACTGGCAGTAAACCTGTAAAATCTCAAATGCTCTTTAAGGGGGTGTGAGTTCTCGAGGTTTGATGAGGGATAGGAGGCCAATATAAGGGCCAAGTACCAGCACCCATTGCACATCATGTGCGCACACCCTCCACCGCCCCAATCGTCGGAACCGTAATGCCGTCGGTCCGGTTCTTCGGCGATGCTCCGGCAATGGTGCCCCGAGCGAAAAAAAAATGCAGCACCAGCACATGCTCGAGCCCAGCATGTACACCCGCAATGCTTGGTCCAGTCCGATCTTACACTGGGAATGAACTCCATATGCTTAGACTGAGAATAAACTCCGCAAGCCTAACTCAACCCACAAAACGAGCGTGCGGGTGCTCAGCCGACCAGAGGGGCAGGATGTGGAAGCCTGGGAATGGTCGGGTCCCCCCTGCATGCTGCCGATCCTGCTACCGCAACCCTCAGTCCAACCGATCTTAGACTAGGAATGAACTCCGTATGCCTAAGCCAACCGACGAAAACAAGCGGGCGGGCAGAAACTACGCCGGTCCGGTCAGAGGCGGGATGCGCAAGATGTGGAATCGATTAGGGTGGTAGGTGGTTAGGCCATCTTCATATTTCTACCATCATACCAATCTTATGGCTTGTAAATTCATACAACGGTCCCTTAGCCTTCATGTGAAGTTTCATAGGCAAGAGACTCAATTTCTATTTTTTCAGATTTTTTGAAACTTTTTTTACGGCTGCAGGAGTTTTTTAAATAAATTTTTTTAGAAGGAGTTTTGGCCCTAAACTTTGGTAGATGTGATCCTTGTATTTTTTGTTGGCAATGAACAAAAACTTTCAGCTAACTCGAAGTGTGCTAGGAATTTTGTGACCATTGAAAAAGTGTCCGCCATTTTAGAACACTTTAATGGCTACTCGATGCAAAACCGGTAAAATCTCAAATGCTTTTTAAAGGGGTGTGAGTTCCCAAGGTTTGATGAGGGATAAGGGGCCAATATAAGGTCCAACCACCAGCACCCATCGCACATCATGTGCGCACACCCCCCGCCCCCCAATCGTCGGAACCCCAATGTCGCCAGTCAGGTTCTCCGACGATGCTCCGGTGATGGTGCCCCGGGTGAAAAAAAATGTGACACCAGCACATGCCCGAACCCAGCAAGTGCACCCCCAACCCTTGGTCTGGTTTGATCATACATTGGGAATGAACTCCGTATGCCTAAGTCAACCCACAGAACGAACGTGCGGGCGTTCAGCCGGCCAGAGGGGCAGGATGCACAAGCCGGGGATCAGTCGGGTCCCCCTTACGTGCTACCGATCTTGCTGCCGTAACCCTCAGTCTGGTCCAATCTTAGACTAGGAATGAACTCTGTATGTATAAGCCAACCGACGAAACGAGCGAGTGGGCGGGCACTACGCTGGCTAGAGAGGTGGGATACGCAAGCCGTGGATTGATAGGGTGGTAGGTGGGTTTAGGCACATCTTCATATTTCAGCCATGCCAATGCCATTTTTATGGCTTGTAAATTCATACAATGGTCCCTTAAGCCTTCATGTGAAGTTTCATGGCAAGACGATTCATTTTCTATTTTTCACGATTTTTGAAACTTTTTATGGTTCGGGATTTTTTTAAAATTTTTTCAAAAGGATTTTTGGCCCCACACTTGGTAGACGTGATCCTTGTATTTTTGTTGGCATGCACAAAAAAATTCAGCTAAAAAGTCAAAGTGTACAGGATTTTGTGACCATTTGAAAAAAGTGTCCCCATTTTAGACACTTTAATGGCTACTGGCAATAAACCTGTAAAATCTCAAATGGTCTTTAAGGGGGAGTGAGTTCTTGAAGTTTGATGAGGGATAGGGGGCATTATAATGGCCAAGTACCAGCACCCATCACACATCATGTGCGCACACCCCCCGCCCCCCAATCGCCGAAACTCTGTATGCTTAAACTGGGAATGAACTCCGTTTGCCTAAGTCAACCCATGAAACGAGCGTGCAAGCGCCCCGTCGGGGATAGACCGGGTCCCCCCTGTGTGCTACCGAACCTACTGTCATAACCCTCAATCTGGTCTGATGTTAGACTGGGAATGAACTCCGTATGCCTAAGCCAACCGACGAAATGAGCGGGCAGGCGGGCACTACATCGGCCAGAGAGGCGGGATGCCAAGCCATGGATCGATAGGGTGGTAGGTGGGTTTAGGCACATCTTCATATTTCTGCCATGCCAATGCCATTTTTATGGCTTGTAAATTCATACAATGGTCCCTTAAGCCTTCATGTGAAGTTTCATAGCGAGTCGACTCGTTTTCTATTTTTCATTATTTTCAAAACTTTTTACGGTTCGGGATTTTTTTAAAATTTTTTCAGAAGGATTTTTGGCCCCAAACTTGGTAGACATGATCCTTGTATTTTTTTTGGCATATACAAAACAATTCAGCTAAAAACTCGAAGTGTAGAGAATTTTGTGACCATTTGAAAAAAGTGTCCCCATTTCAGACACTTTCATGGCTACTGGCAGCAAACCTGTAAAATCTCAAATGCTCTTTAAGGAGGTGTGAGTTCTCAAGGTTTTATGAGGGACAGGGGGCCAATATAATGGCCAAGTACTAGCACCCATCGCACATCATGTGCACACACCCTCCCGCCTCCCCAATCACAGGAACCCTAATGTCGCTGGTCAGGTTCTTTGGTGATGCTCCGGTGATGGTGCCCCCCCAATCGCTGGAACTCTGTATGCTTAAACTGGGAATGAACTCCGTTTGCCTAAGTCAACCCATGAAACGAGTGTGCAAGTGCTTAGTCGGGGATCGATCGGGTCCCCCCTGCGTGCTACCGAACCTGCTACCGTAACCCTCGGTCTGGTCCGATCTTAGACTGGGAATGAACTCCGTATGCCTAAGCCAACCGATGAAACGAGTAGGCGGGCGGGCACTACGCTGGCTAGAGAGGTGGGATGCACAAGCCGTGGATCGATAAGGTGGTAGGTGGGTTTAGGCACATCTTCATATTTCTGTCACGCCAATGCCATTTTTATGGCTTGTAAATTCATACAATGGTCCTTTAAGCCTTCATGTGAAGTTTCATGGCAACATGACTCGTTTTCTATTTTTTAGGATTTTCAAAACTTTTTACGGTTTGAGATTTTTTTAAAATTTTTTCAGAAGGAGTTTTGACCCCAAACTTGGTAGACGTGATCCTTGTATTTTTTTTGGCATGCACAAAACCATTCAGCTAAAAACTCAAAGTGTACAGGATTTTGTGACCATTTCAAAAAAGTGTCCTCATTTCGGACACTTTAATGGCTACTGGCAACAAACCTGTAAAATCACAAATGCTCTTTAAGGGGGTGTGAGTTCTATAGGTTTAATGAGGGATAGGGGGCCAATATAAGGGCCAAGTACCAGCACCCATCGCACATCATGTGAGTACACCCCCCTCCCCCCCAATCGTCAAAACCAATGCCACCGATTAGGTTCTCCGACGATGCTCCGGCGATGGCGCCCTGGGCGAAAAAAAAATGCGGCACCAGCACATGCTCGAGCCCAGCATGTGCACCCGTAACCCTCAGTTCGGTCTGATCTTACATTGGGAATGAACTCCGTATGCTTGGACTGGGAATGAACTCCGTATGCCTAAGTCAACCCACGAAACGAGCATGCGGGCGCTCAGTAGGCTAGAGGGGCAGGATGCACAAGCCGGGGATCAGTCAGGTCCCCTCCTTCATGCTACCGATCCTGCTATCGCAACCCTTGGGCTGGTCTGATCTTAGACTGGGAATAAACTCCGTATGCCTAAGCCAACCGATAAAACGAACGGGCGGGCGGGCACTACGCCAACCAGACTGGCGGATGCGCAAGCCGTGGATCGATAGGTTGGTAGGTGGGTTTAGGCACTTCTTAATATTTTTTCCATGCCAATGCCATTTTTATGGCTTGTAAATTCATACAATGGTCCCTTAAGCCTTCATTTGAAGTTTCATGGCAAGACGACTCGTTTTCTATTTTTCCCAATTTTCAAAACTTTTTACGATTCGAGATTTTTTTAAAATTTTTTCAAAAGGATTTTTGGCCCCAAAATTGGTAGACATGATCCTTGTATTTTTGTTGGCATGCACAAAAAAATTCACCTAAAAACTCAATGTGTACAGGATTTTGTGACCATTTGAAAAAGTGTCCCCATTCAGACACTTTAATGGCTACTGGCAGCAAACCTGTAAAATCTCAAATGCTCTTTAAGGGGGTGTGAGTTCTCGAGGTTTGATGAGGGATAGTGGGCCAATATAAGGGCCAAGTACCAGCACCCATCGGACATCATGTGCGCCCACCCCCTGCCCCCCAATCATCAAAACCCCAATACCGTCGGTCAGGTTCTCCGACGATGGTGCCCCGGGCGAAAAAAATGCGACACCAGCACATGCCCGAGCCCAGCATGTGCACCCGTAACCCTCGGTCTGATCCAATGTTACACTAGGAATAAATGCCATATGCTTAGACTGGGAATGAACTCCGTATGCCTAAGTCAACCCATGAAATAAGCGTGCGGGCACTCAGTCGGCTAGAGGGGCAGGATGCTCAAATCGGGGATCCGTCGGGTCCCCTCTATGTGCTGCCGATCTTGCTGCTGCAACCTTCAGTCTGATCTGATCTTAGACTGGGAATGAACTCCATATGCCTAAGCCAACCGATGAAACGAGCGGGAGGGCGGGCATTACGCCGGCTAGAGAGGCGGGATGCGCAAGCCGTGGATCGGTAGGGTGGTAGGTAGGTTTAGGCACATCTTCATATTTCTACCATGCCAATGCCATTTTTATGGCTTGTAAATTCATACAATGGTCCCTTAAGCCTTCATGAGAAGTTTCATGGCAAGACGACTCGTTTTTTATTTTTTCATGATTTTTGAAACATTTTACAGTTCGGGATTTTTTTGAAACTTTTTTCAGAAGGAGTTTTGGCCCCACACTTGGTAAACGTGATCCTTGTATTTTTGTTGGCATGCACAAAAAAATTTAGCTAAAAACTCGAAGTGTACAGGATTTTGTGACCATTTGTAAAAAGTGTCCCCATTTCAGACACTTTAATAGCTACTGGCAGCAAACTTGTAAAATCTCAAATAATCTTTAAGGGGGTGTGAGTTCTCAAGGTTTGATGAGGGATAGGGGGCAAATATAAGGGCCAAGTTCCAGCACCCATCGCACATCATATGCGCACACCCCCCCGCCCCATAATCGTCGGAACCCCAATGTCACCGATTAGGTTCTCCGACGATGCTCCAACCATGGTGCCCCGGGTAAAAAAAAATACGACACCAGCACATGCTCGAGCCCAGCATGTGCACTCGTAGCCCTCGGTCCATTCCGATCTTACATTGGGAATGAACTCCATATTCTTAGACTGGGAATGAACTCTGTATGCCTAAATCAACCCACGAAACGAGCGTGCGGGCGCTCAGCCGGCCAGAGAGGCAAGATGTACAAGTCGGGGGTCGATCCGATCCTTTCTGCATGCTGTCGATCCTGCTGCTACAACCCTCAGTCCAGTCGGATCTTAGACTAGGAATGAACTCCGTATTCCTAAGCCAACCGACGAAACGAGCAGGTAGGCAGGCACTACACCGGCTAGAGAGGCAGGATGCGCAAGCCGTGGATCGATAGGGTGGTAGGTGAGTTTGGGCACATCTTCATATTTCTGCCTAGCCAATGCCATTTTTATGGCTTGTAAATTCATACAATGGTCCCTTAAGCCTTCATGTGAAGTTTCATGGCAAGATGACTCGTTTTCTATTTTTCATGATTTTTGAAACATTTTACGATTCGGGATTTTTTTAAAATTTTATCAGAAGGAGTTTTGGTCCCAAACTTGGAAGACGTGATCCTTGTATTTTTTTTGGCTTGCACAAAAAAATTCAGCTAAAAACTCGAAGTGTACAGGATTTTGTGGACCATTTGAAAGAAGTGTCCCTATTTTAGACACTTTAATGGCTAATGGCAGCAAACCTGTAAAATTTCAAATGCTTTTTAAGAGGGTGTGAGTTCTTGAGGTTTGATGAGAGATAGGGGCCCAATATAAGGGCCAAGTACCAGCACCCATCGCACATCATGTGCGCACACCCCCCCAATCGCCGGAAACCCAATGCCGCCGGTCAGGTTCTCTGGCGATGCTCTAGTGATGGTGCCCCGGGCGAAAAAAAATGCGGCACCAGCACATGCCCGAGCCCAGCATGTGCACCCGCAACCCTCGGTCTGGTCCGATCTTACATTGGGAATGAACTTCGTATGCTTAGACTGGGAATGAACTTCGTATGCCTAAATCAACCCATGAAACGAGTGTGCGGGCGCTCAGCCGGCCAGAGAGGCAGGATGTACAAGCCAGGGATCGATCCGGTCCCCCCTACATGCTGTCGATCCTGCTGTCGCAACCTTCAGTCTAGTCTGATCTTAGACTAGGAATGAACTTCGTATTCCTAAGCCAACCGTCGAAACGAGCAGGCGGAAGGGCACTACGTTGGCCAGAGAGGCAGGATGCGCAAGCCGTGGATCGATGGGGTGGTAGGTGGGTTTAGGCATATCTTCATATTTCTGCCTTGCCAATGCCATTTTTATGGCTTGGAAAATCATACAATGGTCCCTTAAGCCTTCATGTGAAGTTTCATTGAAAGACGACTCGTTTTCTATTTTTCATGATTTTTGAAACATTTTACGATTCGAGATTTTTTTAAAATTTTTTCAAAAGGAGTTTTGGTCCCAAACTTGGTAGACGTGATCTTTGTATTTTTGTTGGCATGCACAAAAAAATTCAGCTAAAAACTCGAAGTGTACAGGATTTTGTGGACCATTTGAAAAAAGTGTCCCCATTTCAGACATTTAATGGCTACTGGCAGCAAACCTGTAAAATCTCAAATGCTCTTTAAGGGGGTGCAAGTTCTTGAGGTTTGATGAGGGATAGGGGGCTAATATAAGGGCCAAGTACCAGCACCCATTGCACTTCATATGCGCACACCCCCCCGCCCCCCAATCGTCGAAACCCCAATGCCACCGGTCAGGTTCTCTGGTGATTCTCCGACGATGGTGCCTCGGGCGAAAAAAAATGCAGCACCAGCACGTGCCCGAGCCCAGCATGTGCACCCATAACCTTCAATCCGATCCGATCTTACACCGGGAATTAACTCCTTATGCTTAGACTGGGAATGAACTCCGTATGCCTAAGCCAACCGATGAAACGAGCGAACGGGCGGGCACTACGCCAGCCAGAGAGGCGAGATGCGCAAGCTATGGATCGATAGGGCGGTAGGTGGGTTTTGGCACATCTTCATATTTCTGCCTTGCCAATGCCATTTTTATGGCTTGTAAATTCATACAATGGTCCCTTAAGCCTTCATGTGAAGTTTCATGGCAAGACGATTGGTTTTCTATTTTTCATGATTTTTTAAACTTTTTACAGTTCGAGATTTTTTTAAAATTTTTTCAGAATAATTTTGGCCCCAAACTTGGTAGATGTGATCCTTGTATTTTTGTTGTCATGCACAAAAAAATTCAGCTAAAAACTTGAAGTGTACAAGATTTTGTGACCATTTGAAAAAAGTGTCCCCATTTCAGACACTTTAATGGCTACTGGCAGCAAATCTATAAAATCTCAAATGCTATTTAAGGGGGTGTGAGCTCTCAAGGTTTGACGAGGATAGGGGGCCAATATAAGGGCCAAGTGCCAGCACCCATCGCACATTATGTGCGCACACCCCCCGCCCCCCAGTCGCTGGAAACCCAATGCCATCGGTTAGGTTCTCCGGTGATGGTCCGACGATGGTACCCCAGGCGAAAACAAAAATGCGGCACCAGCACATGCCCAAGCCCAGCATGTGCACTGTAACCCTCGGTCTGGTTCGATCTTACTCTAGGATTGAACTCCGTATGCTTAGACTGGGAATAAACTCCGTATGCCTAACTCAACACACGAAATGAGCGTGCGGGCGCTCGGTCGGCCAAAGGGGCAGGATGTACAAGCTGGGGATAGACCGGGTCCCCAACTACGTGCTACCGATCATATTACTACAATCCTCGGTCTGGTCTGGTCTTAGACTGTGAATGAACTCTGTATGCCTAAGCCAACCGACGAAACGAGCGGACGGGCGGGCACTACATCGACCAGAGAGGCAGGATGCACAAGTCGTGGATCGATAGGGTGGTAGGTGGGTTTTGGCACATCTTCATATTTTTGCCATGCCAATGCCATTTTTATGGCTTGTAAATTCATACAATGGTCCCTTAAGCCTTCATGTGAAGTTTCATGGCAAGGCGACTCGTTTTCTATTTTTCAAGATTTTCAAAACTTTTTACGGTTCGAGATTTTTGTAAAATTTTTTCAAAAATAGTTTTGGCCCAAAACTTCGTAGACGTGATCCTTGTATTTTTTTTGGCATGTACAAAAAAATTTAGCTAAAAAGTCGAAGTGTACATGATTTTGTGACCATTTGAAAAAAATGTCCCCATTTCGAATGCTCTTTAAAGGGGTGTGAGTTCTCGAGGTTTGATGAGAGATAGGGGCCAATATAAGGGCCAAGTATGAGCACCCATCGCACATCATGTGCACACACCCCCCGCCCCTCCCAATCGCCAGAACCCCAATGCCGCCAATCAGGTTCTCCGACGATGCTCCGACGATGGTGCTTTGGGCGAAAAAAATAGGGCACCAGCACATGCCTGAGCCCAGCATGTGCACTCGTAACCCTCGGTCCGGTTCGATCTTACACTGGGAATGAACTTTGTATGCTTAGATTAGGAATGAACTCCGTATGCCTAAGTCAACTCACAGAACGAGCATGTGGGCGCTCAGCCGACCAGAGGGGTAGGATGCGCAAGCCGAGGATCGATTGGGTCCCCCCTGCATGCTGTCGATCCTGCTGCTGCAACCCTCAGTCCGGTCTGATCTTAGACTAGGAATGAACTCCGTATGCCTAAGCCAATCGACGAAACGAGCGGGCGGGCCGGCACTATGCCGGCTAGAGAGGAGGGATGCGCAAGCCGTGGATCGATAGGGGGGAGGTGGTTTTAGGCACATCTCCATATTTCTACCATGCCAATGCCGTTTTTACAGCTTGTAAATTCATACAATGGTCCCTTAAGCCTTCATGTGAAGTTTCATGGCAAGACGACTCGTTTTCTATTTTTCATGATTTTTGAAACTTTTACGGTTCAAGATTTTTTTAAAATTTTTTCAGAAGGATTTTTACCCCAAACGTGGTAGACGTGATCCTTGTATTTTTGTTGGCATGCATAAAAAAATTCAGCTAAAAACTCGAAGTGTCCAGGATTTTGTGACCATTTGAAAAAAGTGTCCCCATTTCAGACACTTTAATGGCTACTAGCAGCAAACTTGTAAAATCTCAAATGCTCTTTAAGGGGGTGTGAGTTCTCGAGGTTTGATGAGGGATAGGGGGCCAACATAAGTGCCAAGTACTAGCACCCATCGCACACCATGTGCGCACCCCCCTGCCCCCCAATCGTCGAAACCCCAATGCCGTCAGTCAGGTTCTTCGGTGATGGTGCCCCGGGTGAAATAAAAAATGTGACACCAGCACCTGTCCGAGCCCAGCATGTGCTCCCGCAACCCTCGGTCTGGTTCGATCTTACCTTGGGAATGAACTTCGTATGCCTAAGTCAACCCACTAAACGAGCATGCGGGCACTCAGCCGGCCAGAGTGGCAGGATGCACAATCCGGGGATCGATCCGGTCCCCTCTTACGGGCTGCTG
>NW_019168015.1:2467052-2496745 GCF_002303985.1 Durio zibethinus | reverse complement strand
CAATTACCTACAGAAGGGCAAGCTGGCTACTATAGACAAGGAGTCTGACGAGGAGCCAGAGTCAGGGGTAGTAGAGCTTGGGTCGTTGGTGTTCAATGTTGTCCAGAGTAAGGGGAGTCGCAAGTCAAAGGGCTTGATGTTTGTGGATTTGATGGTTGCGGGTCAGAAGGTGAGCACACTAGTGGACACAGGTGCCTCACATCTTTTTATTTCAGGTGATAGAGCCTGAAAGCTCAGACTAAAGGTGCAGAAAGGGACTGGTACCATTAAAACGGTGAACTCCAAGGAACTTTCAGCCATTGGAGTAGCACGGGGAATGGAGTTATAGCTTGGAGACTGGAAAGGCAAGGAGACCATTGAGGTAATACCCCTTGATGACTATGAGTTTGTGATTGGGTTGGATTTCTTTATTCAGATTAACACCCTCCTTGTGCCTTTTGTCGATTGTGTTTGCATCTTGGATGCATGGTGCCAATGCCTAGTGCCATTGAGAAGAGGGTCTGGAGTTGGGTCGTGGGTGGCGTCAGCCATCCAATTTGCCAAGGCGATAAGCAGACAAGAACACACCTTCTTGGCAGCCCTAAAATATGATGAGCCAAGGGAGAAGGAGACCGAGTCACCCTTGGAGGTGCTAAAGGTGCAAAAGACCTTTAGTGATGTGATGCCCGCAAAGCTGCCTAGCAAGCTACCACCTAAGAAAGAGGTGGACCACAAGATCGAGCTAGTGTCCGAGGCCAAGCCACCAACCAGAGCCCCTTACCGAATGTCTCTACCAAAGTTGGAGGAGTTAAGGAAGCAGCTCAAGGAGTTAGTTGATGCTGGCTTCATCAAGCCATCGAAGGCACCCTATGGTGCACGGTTCTATTCCAACACAAGCATGATGGGTCGTTGCAACTGTGCATAGACTACCGAGCCTTGAACAAGCTGACCATCAAGAACAAGTACCCCATCCCACTCATTGCGAACTTGTTTGTTCAACTTAGGAGCGCAAGGTGGTTCACCAAGCTGGATTTGAGGTCAGGCTACTATCAAGTCAGGATCGTAGAGGGAGATGAGCCAAAGATAGCATGTGTCACTCGGTATGGTTCGTATGAGTTCTTGGTGATGGCTTTCGGACTCACAAATGCCCCAGCAACATTCTGCACCTTTACGAACAAGGTACTTCAGTCATTCCTTGATCAGTTTGTTGTGGTTTATTTGATGACATAGTGATCTACAGCCAAACTTTGGAAGAGCATGTAGACCACTCGAGACAAGTGTTCGAGGTGTTGCAGGGGCACAAGCTGTTTGTCAAGAGGGAGAAATGCTCATTTGCCCAACAGGAGATCCCGTTCCTAGGCCACATAGTGGAAGATGGCAGGATACGCATGGATGAAGGCAAGATAAACGCCATCCTGAAGTGGCAACCGCCAGCCAAGGTCACTGAGTTGAGATCGTTCCTTGGGCTGGTTAACTACTACAGGCACTTCATTAAAGGTCACTCAACAATAGACATGCCATTGACTGACTTGCTCAAGAAAGGGAAAGCATGGGAATGGAGCGCAGGGTGCCAGGAAGCCTTTGACAGGTTGAAGTGGGCTGTGACCGAGGAGCCAGTCTTGGTCTTGCTAGACCATGCCAAGCCGTATGAGGTGCTTGCGAATGCATCGAACTTTGCCATAGGCGTGGGAGTGCCAAGATTGGAACTTGGGCAGAGTTCCAAAAAGAGTTCAGAAAACAATTTTACCCGAAGTATGCCGATGATGAGGCGTGGGCAAAGTTACGCAGGTTGAGCCAGCAAGGGGACATAAGGGAGTATGTCCAGAAATTCTCTGAATTGATGCTACAGATCTTGGATCTAGGTGAGAAGGATGCATTTTTTGCTTTCATGGATAGGCTGAAGTTGTGGGTGAAGCATGAGCTACAAAGGAGAGGAGTTCATGACTTGGCTAAAGCCATGACTACTACCGAGGCCTTGATAGAGTTCCAGCCTCTAAAGAAGTTCGAGTCTTCCAAACCCAAGGGTAAGGGCAGAGACGATAGGGACCAAAAGAAGCAGTCCAAAGGGAAGGACCATGGCGGAGAGTCCAAGGATGGAGATCGAGACTGTTCAATCAAGGATGGCGAGAAGAAGCCACCAGCAGGCAAGTGGAAAGTAAAGGGGGACCAAAAGCCACTAGCATGCTACCTATGTGGAGGGAGCCACATAGCATGCAATTACCCGCAGAAGGGCAAGCTGGCTGCTATAGATAAGGAGTCTGACGAGGAGCCAGAGTCAAAGGCAGCAAAGCTTAGGTCGTTGGTGCTCAATGCTATCCAGAGTAAGGGGAGCCACAAGCCAAAGGGCTTCATGTTTACGGATCTGATGGTTGCGGGTCAGAAGGTAAGCACACTGGTGGACACAGGTGCCTCACATCTTTTTATTTCAGGTGATGGAGCTCGGAAGCTCAGACTAAAGGTGCAAAAAGGGACTGGTACCATTAAAACGGTGAACTCCAATGAAGTTCCAACCATTGGAGTAGCACAGGGAGTGGAGTTACAGCTTAGAGACTAGAAAGGCAAGGAGACCATTGAGGTAATACCCCTTGACGACTATGAGTTTGTGATTGGGTTGGATTTTCTTGTTCGGATTAACGCCCTCATTGTGCCTTTTGTCGATTGTGTTTGCATCTTGGATGCACGGTGCCAATGCCTAGTGCCATTGAGAAAAAGGTCTGGAGTTGGGTCGCGGGTGTTGTCAGCCATCCAATTTGCCAAGGTGGTAAGCAGATAAGAAGACACCTTTTTGGCAGCCCTAAAATATGATGAGCCAAGGGAGAAGGAGATCGAGTCACCCTCGGAGGTGCTAAAGGTGCTGAAGACCTTTAGTGATGTGATGCCTGCAAAGCTGCCTAGCAAGCTACCACCTAAGAAGAAGGTGGACCACAAGATCGAGCTAGTGTCCGAGGCCAAGCCACCAACCAGAGCCCTTTACCGAATGTCCCCACTAGAGTTGGAGGAGTTAAGGAAGCAACTCAAAGAGTTAGTTGATGCTGGCTTCATCAGGCCATCGAAGGCACCCTATGGTGCATCGGTTCTATTCCAGCGCAAGCATCATGGGTCGTTGCAGCTGTGCATAGACTACCGGGCCTTGAACAAGTTGACCATCAAGAACAAGTACCCTATCCCACTCATTGCAAACTTGTTCGATCAACTTGGGAACGCATGGTGGTTCACCAAGCTAGATTTGAGGTCAGGCTACTACCAAGTCAGGATCGCGAAGGGAGATGAGCCAAAGACAACATGTGTCACTCAGTATGGTTCGTATGAGTTCTTGGTGATGCCTTTCAGACTCATGAATGCCCCAGCAACATTCTGTACCCTTATGAACAAGGTACTTCAGTCATTCTTTGATCGATTTGTTGTGGTTTATTTGGATGACATTGTGATCTATAGCCAGACTTTGGGAGAGCATGTAGACCACTTGAGACAAGTGTTCGAGGTGTTACGAGTGCACAAACTATTTGTCAAGAGGGAGAAGTGCTCATTCGCCCAGCAGGAGATCCCGTTCTCAGGCCACATAGTGGGAGGTGGCAGGATACGCATGGATGAAGGCAAGATACATGCCATCCTGGAGTGGCAACCGCCAGCCAAGGTCACTGAGTTGAGATCATTCCTTAGGTTGGTTAACTACTACAGGCACTTCATCAAAGGTCACTCAACAATAGCCACACCATTGACTGACTTGCTCAAGAAAGAGAGAGCATGGGAGTGGAGTGCAGGGTGCCAGGAAGCCTTTGACAGTTTGAAGTGGGCTGTGACCGAGGAGCCAGTCTTGGCCTTGCCAGACCATGCCAAGCCATATGAGGTGTATACGGATGCATCGGACTTTGCCATAGGGGATGTGTTGATGCAGGACGGACGTCCAATCATGTTTGTAAGCAAGAAGCTGAATGAGACTGAATGCAAGTACACGATCCAAGACAAAGAGATGACTGCAGTGGTGCACTGCTTGTGCACTTGGTGCCATTACCTGTTGGGGTCGAGGTTCGTGGTGAGGACGAACAATTTGGTGACCATTTACTTCCAGACGCAGAAGAAGCTGTCCCCTAAGCAGGCGAGATGGCAAGATTTTCTTACAGAATTTGATTTCCAGATGGAGTACAAGCCAGGACGGGCGAACCTAGTGGTAGATGCCCTGAGCAGGAAGGCTACCCTTGCTGCCATTAGCCAACCAGAGGGGTCACTGGTGCCACACATCAAGGAGGGACTTGCGCATGATCCTACAGCAAGGCTTTGATGGAGTACGCCCAGCAAGGTAAGACTAGGTGATTTTGGTTGTAGGATGGTTTGTTGTACACCAGGGGTAGTAGACTGTTTGTGCCGCAGCACGGGAAGCTCCGCAAAGAAGTTTTACAAGAATGTCATGATTGAAGGTGGGCTGGACACCCTGGAGTGAGCCGTACCTTGGCGCTGATCGAGGATCGATACTACTGGCCGCACATGACGGATGATGTGGAGGCCTATGTGAAGACTTGTCTTGTGTACCAACAGGACAAGGTGGAGCTCAAGAAACCAGGTGGTCTCTTAGAGTCATTGCCAGTGCCAGAGCGACCATGGAAGAGTGTTTCTTTGGACTTTATAGTCAGTCTACCCAAGACAAAGGGGTTTAGAAGCATCATGGTAGTGGTGGACAGGTTTTCCAAGTTTGGAATTTTCATTCCAACAACCAAGGAGTGCCCAATCGATGAGATAGCTCGATTGTTCCTAAAGAACATGGTTAAGTACTGAGGAATGTCGAGGACCATTGTTAGTGATCAGGATGGGCGGTTCATGGGCAGGTTTTGGACTGAGTTGTTCAAGCTATTGGGGTCAGACTTAAACTTTTCCACCAGCATGCATCCGCAGACCGATGGGCAGACAGAACGAGTGAATGGACTATTGGAGGTCTACCTCAGGCACTATGTGAGTGCCACACAAAGGGACTGGTGAAAGCTGCTAGATATTGCACAGTTTTCCTACAATTTGCAAAGGAGCGAGGTAATGAACCAAAGCCCATTTGAGGTTGTGACAGGGCAACAACCACTAACACCCAGTTCGATTGCTACAGGTTATACAGGGCCAAATCCAGTAGCATACAAGTTTGCTAAGGCCTGGCAGGAGCAAACTGACTTGGCTAGAGTTTGTCTACATAAGGCGGCCAAGAGGTCGAAGAAGTGGGCAAACCAGAATAGGCGAGATGTGCAGTTCCATGTTGGAGACTTGGTGGTGGTAAAGCTGCATCCCATTGTGTTCCATAGGGGGCTACACAAAGGCCTAGTCTGGAGGTATGAGGGACTTTTTCGAATAGTTAAGAGGGTAGGCAAGGTTGCCTACAAGCTGGATATGCCACCCAAGTTGAAGGTGCACCCGGTGTTCCATGTGAGCATGCTCAAGCCGTTCCATGAGGATAAGGGAGATCCAGGACGGGCAGAGTCAAAGCGTGCACCATTGAGAGCAAGGGCCTCATATGAGAAGGAGGTCCACAGCATCATAGCTGGCCGAGAGGTGAGACGGAAGAACTATCAACCAAGACATGAGTACTTGGTGCGTTAGAAGGGACTTTCAGATAGTGAGGTGAGCTGGGAACCAGTAGAGGACTTATGGTAGTTCGGGGACTAGATCAGGCAGTACCATGCAAAAGACATAACGAGGGCATTGTGCAATCAGGTGAGGGAAAATGTCACGCCTTGGGTAGACACACCAGGCACATCAGCCAGACCAGCAGGTGAGCCAAAGGTTGAGGCTCGCAGACCAGGTATACTGTCGGGTATCTATGCGTAAAGCCTAGCAAACGAGTTCAAAACGCCCATCCAACTTGCAAGCCAGCCTGTGAGACCAAGGCCTGGCATACAAGCTGCCCGCACCACATCCAGAAGGGCCCAAGGTGCTGGACACGCAAGGGATGCTTTTAGAAACAGGCAGGAGCATCCTGGCAGATTTGGTTGACCCTGAAAATCAAGAGTTAGCATCCTGATTGATTGCAATCCCATGATTTTAGCCTTTATTCTAGGGATATGCCATTAAGTTGTAGCTAGAGCCTCAACTATAAATAGAGGGCTGCTCCACCCTCATTTGTACACCATCAAACACTTCTGTTTCAGTGAATACAAGAGCATTTCCAGAATTCTGTCTTCTTATCCTATTTCTCTTTAACTTGCATAATCAGCCCTTCCCATTGTTCTAGTGCCCGTACGCTTGTGTTTTAGGCTGACTTAGGCACAAAGGAGGAGATTCCAAGCCTAAGGTCTCACGGATTTTGAGTCTAAGGTCGGAGCCCGTGACACCTACGTGCTATCGATCCTGCTGTCGTAACCCTCAGTCCGGTCTGATCTTAGACTAGGAATGAACTCTGTATGCCTAAGCCAACCGACGAAACGAGTGGGCGGGTGAGCACTATGCCGGCCAGAGTGGCAGGATGCGTAAGCCGTGGATCGATAGGGTGGTAGGTGGGTTTAGGCACAACTTCATATTTCTACCATGCCATGCCATTTTTATGGCTTCTAAATTCATACAATGGTTCCTTAAGCGTTCATGTGAAGTTTCATGGCAAGATGACTCGTTTTCCATTTTTCATGATTTTTAAAACTTTTTACGGTTCGAGATTTTTTAAAAAATTTTCAGAAGGAGTTTTGGCCCCAAACTTGGTAGACGTGATCCTTGTATTTTTGTTGGCATGCACAAAAAAATTTAGCTAAAAACTCGAAGCGTACAGGATTTTGAGACCATTTGAAAAAAGTGTCCCCATTTCAGACACTTTAATGGCTACTGGCAGCAAACCTGCAAAATCTCAAATGCTCTTTAAGGGGGGGGTGAGTTCTCGAGGTTTGATGAGGGATAGGGGGCCAATATAAGGGCCAAGAACCAGCACCCATCGCACATCATGTGCTCACACCCCCTGCCCCACCCCCAATCGTCAGAACCCTAATGTCGTCGATTAGGTTCTTCGGTCTGATCTTCCACTGGGAATGAACTCTGTATGCTTAGACTGGGAATGAACTCTGTATGCCTAAGTCAACCCACAAAATGAGCGTACGGGCACTCAGCCAGCCAGAGGGGTAGGATGCACAAGTCGGGGATCGGTGGGGTCCACCCCTGCATGCTGCCTATACTGCTGTCGCAACCCTCGGTCCGGTCCAATCTTAGACTGGGAATGAACTCTGTATGCCTAAGCCAACCGACGAAATGAGCGGGCAGGTGGGCACTATGCCGGTCAGAGAGACGGGATGCGCAAGTCGTGGATCGATAGAGTGGTAGGTGGGTTTAGGCACATCTTCATATTTTTGCCATGCCAATGCCATTTTTATGGCTTGTAAATTCATACAATGGTCCCTTTAGCCTTCATGTGAAGTTTCACGGCAAGACGACTTGTTTTCTATTTTTCATGACTTTCAAAATTTCTTACGGTTCAATATTTTTTTAAAATTTTTTCAAAAGATGTTTTGGCCCCAAAATTGGCAGACGTGATCCTTGTTTTTTTGTTGGCATGCACAAAAAAATTCAGCCAAAAACTCGAACTGTACAGGATTTTGTGACCATTTGAAAAAAGTGTCCCCATTTTAGACACTTTAATGGCTACTGGTAGCAAACTTGTAAAATCTCAAATGCTCTTTAAGGGGGTGTGAGTTCTCGAGATTTGATGAAGGATATGGGGCCAATATAAGGGCCAAGTACCATCACCCATCGCACATCATGTGCGAACACCCCCCGACCCCTCCAATCGCTGGATCCCCAGTGCCGTCGGTCAGGTTTTTCGGTGATGCTCCAGCGATGGTGCCCTGACCCAAAAAAAATGTGGCACCAGCACATGCCCAAGCCCAGCATGTGCACCGCAACCCTTGGTCCAGTCTGATCTTACACTGGGAATGAACTCTGTATACTGACTGGGAATGAACTACGTATGCCTAAGTCAACCAATGAAACGAACGTGCAGGCGCTCAACTGGCCAGAGGGGCAGGATGCGTAAGCTGAGGATCGATCGAGTCCCCCTACGTGCTATCGATCCGGCTGCCACAACCGTCGGTCCAGTCTGATCTTAGACTGGGAATGACTCTGTATGCCTAAGCCAACCGACGAAACAGGCGGGCGGGCGGGCACCACGCAGGCCAGAGAGGCGGGATCACAAGCCATGGTTTGATAGGGGGTAGGTGGGTTTAGGCACATCTTCATATTTTTGCCATGCCAATGCCATTTTTATGGCTTGTAAATTCATACAATGGTCCCTTAAGCCTTCATGTGAAGTTTCATGGCAAGACAACTCGTTTTCTATTTTTCATAATTTTTGAAACTTTTTACGGTTCAAGATTTTTTTAAAATTTTTTCAGAAGGAGTTTGGGACCAAACTTGGTAGACGTGATCCTGTATTTTTGTTGGCATGCGTAAAAAATTCAGCTAAGAACTCGAAGTGTATAGGATTTTGTGACCATTTGAAAAAAGTGTCCCCATTTTAGACACTTTAATGGCTACTGGTAGCAAACCTGTAAAATCTCAAATGCTTTTTAAGGGGGTGTGAGTTCTTGAGGTTTGATGAGGGATAAGGGTCCAATATAAGGGCCAAGTACCAGTACCCATCGCACATCATGTGCGCACACCCCGCCCCCAATCCCCGGAACCCCAATGCCACCTGTTAGGTTCTCCGAGGATGCTCCGACGATGGTGCCCCGGGCAAAAAAAAAATGCGGCACCAGCACATGCCCGAGCCCAGCATGTGCACCTGCAATGCTTGGTCCGGTCTAATCTTACACTAGTAATGAACTACGTATGCTTAGACTGGGAATGAACTCTGTATGCCTAAGTCAACCCATGAAATGAGCGTGCGGGCGCTCAGCCGGCCAGAGGGGTAGGAGCACAAGCCGGGGATCGACCGGGTCCCCCCTGTGTGCTACCGATCCTACTACCAGAACCCTCAGTTCGGTCCAATCTTAAACTGGGAATGAAATCTGTATGCCTAAGCCAAACGACAAAACGAGTCGGGCACTCCGTCGACCAGAAAGACGGGATGCGCAAGCTGTGGATCGATAAGGTTGTAGGTGGGTTTAGGCACATCTTCATATTTATGCCATGCCAATGCCATTTTTATGGCATGTGAAATCATACAATGGTCCCTTAAGCCTTCATGTGAAGTTTCATGGCAAGACGACCTGTTTTCTATTTTTCACGATTTTTGAAACTTTTTACAGTTCAGGATTTTTTTAAAATTTTTCCTGAAGGAGTTTTGGCCTCAAACTTAGTAGACATGATCCTTGTATTTATGTTGGCATGCACAAAAAAATTCAGCTACAAACTCAAAATGTACAGGATTTTGTGACCATTTGAAAAAAGTGTCCCCATTCCGGACACTTTAATGGCTACTAGCAGCAAACTTGTAAAATCTCAAATGCTCTTTAAGGGGGTGTGAGTTCTCGAGGTTTGATGAGGGATAGGGGGCCAATATAAGGGCCAAGTACCAGCAGCCATCGCACATCATGTGTGCACACCCCCCCAATCGCTGGAACTCCAATGCCACCGTCAGGTTCTCCAGCGATGCTCCGACGATGGTGCCCCGGGCGAAAAAAAAAATGCGGCACAAGCACATGCCTGAGCCAGCATGTGCACCCGTAACCCTCAGTCTGATCCAATCTTACACTGGCAATGAACTCCGTATGCTTAGACTGGGAATGAACTTCGTATGCCTAAGTCAACCCACGAAACGAGCGTGCGGGCGCTCAGCCGGCCAGAGAGGCAGGATGTGCAAGCCGGGGATCGATCGGGTCCCCTCCTGTGAGCTACCGATCTTGCTGTCGCAACCCTCGATTTGGTCCAATCTTAGAATGGGAATGAACTCCGTATGCCTAAGCCAACCGATGAAACGAGCAGGCATGCGGGCATTATGCCGGCCAGAATGGTGGGATGCGGAAACCATGGATCGATAGGGCGGTAGGTAGGTTTAGGTGCATCTTCATATTTCTGCCATGCCAACGCCATTTTATGACTTGTAAATTCATACAATGGTCCCTTAAGCCTTCATGTGAAGTTTTATGGCAGGACGACTCGTTTTCTATTTTTCATGATTTTTGAAACTTTTTATGGTTCGGGATTGTTTAAAATTTTTTCAGAAGGAGTTTTGGCCCCAAACTTGGTAGACGTGATCCTTGTATTTTTGTTGGCATGCACAAAACAATTGAGCTAAAAACTCGAAGTGTACAGGGTTTTGTGACCATTTGAAAAAACTGTCCCCATTTTAGACACTTTACTGGCTACTGGCAGCAAACCTGTAAAATCTCAAATGCTCTCTAAGGGGGTGAGAGTTATCAAGGTTTGATGAAGGATAGGAGGCCAATATAAGGGCCAAGTACCAGCACCGATCACACATCATGTGCGCACGCCCCCCCGCCCCCCAATGCTGGAACCACAATGCCGTCAGTCAGGTTCTCCGGTGATGCTTCGGCGATGGTGCCCCAGGCAAAAAAAAAATGCGGCACCAGCACATGCTTGACCCTAGCATGTCCACCCGTAACCCTTGGTCCGATCCGATCTTACACTGGGAATGAACTCCGTATGCTTAGACTGGGAATGAACTCTGTATGCCTAAGTCAACCCACGAAAAGAGTGTACGGGTGCTCAGTCGGCCAGAGGGGCAAGATGCACAAGCTGGGGATTGGTTGGGTCCCCTCTGCGTGGTGCCAATCCTGCTGCAGCAACTCTCGGTCGGGTCCGATCTTAGACTAGGAATGAACTCTGATGCCTAAGCCAATCGACGAAACGAGCGGGTGGGCGGGCACTACGTCGGCCAGAGAAGCTGGATGCGCAAGCCATGGATCGATAGGGTGGTAGGCGTGTTTAGGCACATCTTCATATTTTTGCCGTGCCAATGCCATTTTTATGGCTTGTAAATTCATACAATGGTCCCTTAAGCCTTCATGTGAAATTTAATGGCAAGACGACTCATTTTCTATTCTTCACGATTTTTAAAACTTTTTACTGTTCAAGATTTTTTTAAATGTTTTTTAGGAGTTTTGGCCCCAAACTTGGTAGACGTGATCCTTGTATTTTTGTTAGCATGCAGAAAAAAATTCAGCTAAAAACTCGAAGTGTACAGGATTTTGTGACCATTTGAAAAAAGTATCCCCATTTCATACACTTTAATTGCTACTGGCAGCAAACCTGTAAAATCTCAAATGCTCTTTAAGATGGTGTGAGTTCTCAACGTTTGATGAGGGATAGGGGGCCAATATAAGGGCCAAGTACCAGCACCCAACGCACATCATGTGCGCACACCCCCCCTCGCCCCCCCAATTGCCGGAACCCCAATGCCGTCGGTCAGGTTCTTCAATGACGCTCTGGCGATGGTGCCCCAAGCGAACAAAAATGCGACAGCAGCACATGCCCGATCTCAGCATGTGCACCCACAACCCTCGGTCCGGTCTGATCTTACACTAGGAATGAACTCCGTATGCTTAGACTGGGAATGAACTCCGTATGCTTAAGTCAACCCACGAAACAAGCGTGTGGGCGCTCAGCCAGCCAGAGGGGTAGGATGCGTAAATCGAGGATCGATCGGGTCCCCCCTGCGTGCTGCCGATCCTGCTTCTGCAACCCTCAGTCCAGTCTAATCTTAGACTAGGAATGAACTCCGTATGCCTAAGTGAACCGATGAAATGAGTGGGCGGGCGGGCACTACGCCGCCTAGAGAGGCGGGATGCGCAAGCCATGGATCGATAGGGCGGTAGGTGGGTTTAGGCACATCTTCATATTTTTGCCATCCCAATGCCATTTTTATGGCTTGTAAATTCATACAATGGTCCCTTAAGCCTTCATGTGAAGTTTCATGGCAATACGACTCGTTTTCTATTTTTCACGATTTTGGAAACTTTTTACGGTTCGAGATTTTTTTAAAATTTTTTCAGAAGGAGTTTTGGCCCCAAACTTTGTAGACATGATCCTTGTATTTTTTATGGCATCCATAAAAAAATTCAGCTAAAAACTCGAAGTGTACAGGATTTTGTGACCATTTGAAAAAAGTGTCCTCATTTCAGACACATTAATGGCTACTGGTAGCAAACCTATAAAATCTCAAATGCTCATTAAGGGGGTGTGAGTTCTTGAGGTTTGATAAGGGATAGGGGACCAATATAAGGGCCAAGTACCAGCACCCATTGCACATCATGTGCGCACACCCCCCGCCCCCCCAATCGTCGAAACCCCAATGCCGTCGGTCAGGTTCTCAGTGATGCTCCGGCGATGGTGCCCCGGGCAAAAAAAAAATGAGGCACTAGCACATGCCCGAGCCTAGCATGTGCACTCACAACCCTCGGTCGGGTCACCCCCTGCGTGCTACCGATCTTGCTGCTGCAACCCTCAGTTCGACCCGATCTTAGACTGGAATGAACTTCGTATGCCTAAGCCAACTGACAAAACAAGCGGGCAAGCGGGCATTACGCCGGTCAGAGAGGCGGGATGCACAAGCCGTGGATCGATAGGGTGGCAGGTTGGTTTAGGCACATCTTCATATTTCTACCATGCCAATGCTATTTTTATGGCTTGTAAATTCATACAATGGTCCCTTAAGCCTTCATGTGAAGTTTCATGGCAAGACGGCTCGTTTTCTATTTTTCACAATTTTTGAAACATTTTATAGTTCAAGATTTTTTAAAAATTTTTTCATAAGGAGTTTTGGCCCCAAACTTGGTAGACGTGATCCTTGTATTTTTGTTGGTGAGCACAAAAAAATTTAGCTAAAAACTCAAAGTGTACAGGATTTTGTGACCATTTGAAAAAGTGTCCCCATTTTAGACACTTTAATGGCTACTGGCAGCAAACCTGTAAAATCTCAAATGCTCTATAAGGGCGTGTGAGTTCTTGAGGTTTGATGAGGGATAGGGGGCCAATATAAGAGCCAAGTACCAGCACCCATCGCATATCATGTGCGCACACCCCCCACCCCCTAATCGTCGGAACCCCAATGCCGTCAGTCAGGTTCTCCGGCAATGCTCTGGCGATGGTGCCCGGGGCAAAAAAAATGTGGTACTAGCACACGCTCGAGCCCAGTATGTGCACCCGCAACCCTCGGTCCAGTCCCATCTTACACTGGGAATGAACTCCGTATGGTTAGACTGGGAATGAACTCCGTATGCCTAAGTCAACCTACGAAACGAACGTGCAGGCGCTCAGCCAGCCAGAGGGGCAAGATGTGTAAGCCGAGGATCGGTCGGGTCCCTCCCTATGTGCTGTTGATCCTGCTACCGCAACCCTCGATCTGATCTGATCTTAGACTACGAATGAACTCCGATCTTATACTCGTTTTCTATTTTTCACGATTTTTGAAACTTTTTACGGTTTAAGATTTTTTTAAAATTTTTTTAGAAGGAGTTTTGGCCACACACTTGGTAGATGTGATCCTTGTATTTTTTTTGGCATGCATAAAAAAATTCAGGTAAAAACTCAAAGTGTACAGGATTTTGTGACCATTTGAAAAAAGTGTCCCCATTTTAGACACTTTAATGGCTACTGGCAGCAAACCTGTAAAATCTCAAATGCTCTTTAAGGGGGTGTGAGTTCTCAAGGTTTGATGAGGGATAGGGGCCAATATAAGGGCCAAGTACCAGCACCCATCGCACATCATGTGCGCACACCCCCCGCCCCCCAATCGCTAGAACCCCAATGCCGCCGGTCAGGGTCTCCGATGATGCTCCGGTGATGGTGCCCCGGGCGAAAAAAAATGCCGCACCAGCACATGCCCGAGCCCAGCATGTGCACCAGCAACCCTCGACTCGGTCCAATCTTACACTAGGAATGAACTCCGTATGCTTAGACTGGGAATGAACTCCGTATGCCTATGTCAACCCACGAAACAAGCGTGCAGGCGCTCAGTCGGCCTGAGGGGCAGGATGCACAAGCCGGGGATCGGTCGGGTCCCCCCCGCATGTTGCCAATTTTGCTGCCGCAACCCTCAGTTCTGTCCGATCTTAGACTGGGAATGAACTCCGTATGCCTATGCCAATCGATGAAACGAGCGGACGGGTGGGCACTGCGCCGACAGAGAGACGGGATGTGCAAGCCGTGGATCGATAGGGTGGTACATGGGTTTAGGCACATCTTCATATTTCTGCCGTGCCAATGCCATTTTTATGGCTTGTAAATTCATAGAATGGTCCCTTAAGCCTTCATGTGAAGTTTCATGGCAAGACGACTCGTTTTCTATTTTTCAAGATTTTTGAAACTTTTTACGGTTCGAGATTTTTTTAAAATTTTTTCAAAAGAAGATTTGGTCCCACACTTGGTAGACGTGATCCTTGTATTTTTGTTGGCATGCACAAAAAATTCAGCTAAAAACTCGAAGTGTACAGGATTTTGTGACCATTTGAAAAAAGTGTCCCCATTTCAGACACTTTAATGGCTACTGGCAACAAACCTGTAAAATCTCAAATGCCCTTTAAGGGGGTGTGAGTTCTCGAGGTTTGATGAGGGATAGAGGGCCAATATAAGGGCCAAGTACCAGCACCCATTGCACATCATGTGCACACACCCCCCCTGCCCCCCCAATCGTCGGAACCCCAACGCCGCCGGTCAGGTTCTCCAATGATGCTTCGACATGATGCCCCAGGCAAAAAAAAATATCGCACCAGCACATGCTCGAGTCCAGCATGTGCACCTACAACCCTGGGTCCGGTCCGACCTGACACTGCGAATGAACTCTGTATGCTTAGACTGGGAATGAACTCCATATGGCTAAGTCAACCCACGAAACGAGTGTGCTGGTGCTTAGTCGGCTAGAGGGGCAGGATGCACAAGCCAGGGATCGGTCGGGTCCCCCCTGCGTTCTGTCGATCCTGCTGCCACAACCCTCGGTCTGATTTAATCTTAGATTGGGAATGAACTTCGTATGCCTAAGCCAATTGACGAAACGAGCGGGCGGGCGGGCACTACGCCGGCCAGAGAGGCGGGATGCGCAAGCCGTGGATCAATAGGGTGGTAGGTGGGTTTAGGCACATCTTCATATTTCTGCCATGCCAATGCCATTTTTATGGCTTGTAAATTCATACAATGGTCCCTTAAAACTTCATGTGAAGTTTCATGGCAAGACGACTCATTTTCTATTTTTCATGATTTTCTAAACTTTTTAGGGTTCGGGATTTTTTTAAAATTTTTTCAGAAGGAGTTTTGGCCCCAAACATGGTAAATGTGATCCTTGTATTTTTGTTGGTATGCACAAAAACATTCAGCTAAAAACTCGAAGTGTACAGGATTTTGTGACCATTTGAAAAAAGTGTCCCCATTTAAGACACTTTAATTGCTACTGGCAGCAAACCTATAAAATCTCAAATGCTCTTTAAGGGGATGTGAGTTCTCGAGGTTTGATGAGGGATAGGGGGCCAATATAGGGGCCAAGTACCAGCACCCATCGCACATCATGTGCACACACCCCCCGCCCCCCCAATCGCCGGAACCCCAATGCCGCCGGTCAGGTTCTCCGGTGATGCTCCGATGATGATGCCCCAGGCAAAAAAAAATACGGCACCAGCTCATGCCCGAGCCCAGCACTTGCTCCCACAACCCTTGGTCCAATCCGATCTTACAATGGGAATGAACTCTGTATGCTTAGACTGGAATGAACTCTGTATGCCTAAGTCAACACACGAAACGAGCGCACAGGCGTTTAGCCGACCAGGGGGGTAGGATGCACAAGCCGGGGATCATCGGGTCCCCCCTACGTGCTGCCGATCCTGCTATCGCAATCCTCAATTTGGTTCGATCTTAGACTGGAAATGAACTCCATATGCCTAAGCCAACCGACGAAACGAGCGGACGGGCGGGCACTACGTCGGCCAGAGAGGCGGGATGTGCAAGCTGTGGATCGATAGAGTGGTATGGTGGGTTTATGCACATCTAAAAATTTCTGCCATGGCAATGCCATTTTTATGGCTTGTAAATTCATACAATGGTCCCTTAAGCCTTCATGTGAAGTTTCATGGCAAGACCACTCGTTCTCTATTTTTCACGATTTTTGAAACTTTTTAGGGTTCGGGATTTTTTTAAAACTTTTTCAGAAGGAGTTTTGGCCCCAAACTTGGTAGACATGATCCTTCTATTTTTGTTGGCATGCACAAAAACATTAAGCTAAAAACTCGAAGTGTACAGGATTTTGTGACCATTTGAAAAAAGTGTCCCCATTTCAAATACTTTAATGGCTACTGGCAGCAAACCTGTAAAATCTCAAATGCTCTTTAAGGGGATGTGAGTTCTCGAGGTTTGATGAGGGATAGGGGGCCAATATAAGGGCCAAGTACCTGCACCCATCGCACATCATGGGCGCACACCCCCCCCAAATATGTGGAACCCCAATGCCGTCGGTCAGGTTCTCCGACGATGCTCCGACGATGGTGCCCTGGGCAAAAAAAAGTGCGACATCGGCACATGCCTGAGCCCAACATGTGCACCCGTAACCCTCAGTCCTGTCTGATGTTACACTGGGAATGAACTCCATATGCTTAGACTGGGAATAAACTCCGTATGCCTAAGTCATCCCATTAAACGAGCGTGCGGGCGCTCAGCCGGCCAGTAGGGCAGGATGCACAAGTCGGGGATCGGTCGGGTCCCCCCCTGCATGTTGCCAATCCTGCCACCGTAACCCTCGGTCCAATCTGATTTTAGACTAGGAATGAACTCCGTATGCCTAAGCCAATCGACGAAACGAGCGGGGGGGCGGGCACTACGCCGGCCAGAGAGGCGGGATGCGCAAGCCGTGGATTTATAGGGTGGTAGGTGGGTTTAGGCACATCTTCATATTTCTGCCATGCCAATGCCATTTTTATGGCTTGTAAATTCATACAATGGTCCCTTAAGCCTTCATGTGAAGTTTCATGGCAAGACGACTCATTTCCTATTTTTCATGATTTTTGAAACTTTTTACGGTTTGAGATTTTTTTTAAATTTTTTCAGAAGAAGTTTTGGCCCCAAACTTAGTAGACGTGATCCTTGTATTTTTCTTGGCATGCACAAAAAAATTCAACTAAAAACTCGAAGTGTACAGGATTTTGTGATCATTTGAAAAAAGTGTCCCCATTTCGAACACTTTAATGGCTACTGGCAACAAACCTGTAAAATCTAAAATGCTTTTTAAGTGGGTGTGAGTTCTTGAGGTTTGATGAGGGATAGGGGGCCAATATAATGGGCAAGTACCAGCACCCATCGTACATCATGTGCACACACCCCCCCGCCCCCCCAATCATCAGAACCCCAATGTCGCCTGTCAGGTTCTCCGGCGATGCTCTAGCGATGGTGCCTCGGGTGAAAAAAAAATACGGTACCAGCACATGCCCGAGCCCAACATGTGCACCCACAACCCTCGGTCTGGTCTGATCTTACACTGGGAATGAACTCCGTTTGCTTAGACTGGGAATGAACTCTGTATGCCAAGTCAACCCATGAAATGAGCGTGCGGGCGCTCAGCCGGCTTGAGGGGCAGGATGCGTAAGCCGGGGATCGGTCGGGTCCCCCCCTGTGTGACACCCTGGGTAGGCATGCCAGGCACATCAGGTAGACTAGCAGGCGAGCCAGAGGTTGATGCCCGTAGACCAGGAGTGCTTATGGGTACCTGTGCGCAAAGCCTAGCAAATGAGCTCAGAACGCTCGCCCGTCTTGTAGGCCAGCCCGTGAGACCAAGGCCTAGTATACAAGTTACCCGCACCACATCCAGAAGGGCCCAAGGTGCTGGATACGCAAGGGAAGCTTCTGGAAACAGGGAGGAGCATCCTAGCAAATTTGGTTGACCCTGAATAGGGAAGCTTCTGGAAACAGGGAGGAGCATCCTAGCAAACAGGGAGAAGCTTCTGGAGACCGAGACCGTTCAACCAAGGATGGCGAGAGAAAGCCACCAGCAGGCAAGTGGAAAGCAAAGGGGGACCGAGAGCCACTAGCATGCTACCTATGTGGAGGGAGCCACATAGCACGCAATTACCCATATAAGGGCAAGCTGGCGGCTGTAGACAAGGAGTCTGACGAGGAGCCAGAGTCAAGGGTAGCAAAGCTTGGGTCATTGGTGCTCAATGCTATCCAGAGTAAGAGGAGCCGTAAGCCAAAGGGCTTGATGTTTGCGGATCTAATGGTTGCAGGTCAAAATGTGAGCGCATTGATGGACACAAATGCCTTACATCTTTTTATTTCAGGTGATGGAGCCCGAAAGCTCAGACTAAAGGTGCAGAAAGGGATTGGTACCATTAAAACACTGAACTCGAAGGAAGTTCCAGCCATTGAAGTAGCACGGGGAGTGGAGTTGCAGCTTGGAGACTAGAAAGGCAAGGAGACCATTGAGGTAATACCCCTTGATGACTATGAGTTTGTGATTGGGTTGGATTTCCTTGTTCGGATTAACACCCACCTTGTGCCTTTTGCTGATTGTGTTTGCATCTTGGATGCACAGTGCCGATGCCTAGTGCCATTGAGAAGAGGGTCTGGAGTTGGGTCACGGGTGGTGTCAGCCATTCAATTTACCAAGGTGGTAAGCAGATAAGAAGACACCTTCTTGGCAGGCCAGAAATATGATGAGCCAAGGGAGAAGGAGACTGAGTCACCCTTGGAGGTGCTAAAGGTGCTGAAGACCTTTAGTGATGTGATGCTCGCAAAGTTGCCTAGCAAGCTACCACCTAAGAGGGAGGTGGACCACAAGATCGAGCTGGTGTCCAAGGCCAAGCCACCAGCCAGAGCCCCTTACCGAATGTCTCCACCAGAGTTGGAAGAGTTAAGGAAGCAGCTCAAGGAGTTAGTTGATGTTGGCTTCATCAGGCCATCAAAGGCACCCTATGGTGCATCGATTCTATTCCAGTGCAAGCATGATGGGTCGTTGCAGCTGTGCATAGACTATCGGGCCTTGAACAAGCTACCATCAAGACCAAGTACCCCATCTCACTCATTGCGACCTTGTTCGATTAACTTGGGAGCGCAAGGTGGTTCACCAAGCTGGATTTGAGGTCAGGCTACTATCAAGTCTGAATCGCAGAGATGAGCCAAAGACAACATGTGTCACTCGGTATCGTTCGTATGATTTCTTGGTGATGCCTTTCGGACTCACGAATGCCCCAGCAACATTCTGCACCCTTATGAACAAAGTACTTCAGTCATTCCATGATCGATTTATTGTGGTTTATTTGGATGACATTGTGATCTACAGCCAGACTTTGGGAGAGCATGTAGACCACTTGAGACAGGTGTTTGAGGTGTTACGGGTGCACAAGCTATTTGTCAAGAGGGAGAAGTGCTCATTCGCCCAGTAAGAGATCCCGTTCCTAGGCCACATAGTGGGAGGTGGCAAGATACGCATGGATGAAGGCAAGATACTTGCCATCCTGAAGTGGCAACCGCCAGCCAAGGTCACTGAGTTGAGATCATTCCTTAGGCTGGTTAACTACTACAGGCACTTTATCAAAGGTCACTCAGCAATAGCCATGCCATTGACTGACTTGCTCAAGAAAGGGAGAGCATGGGAGTGGAGTGCAGGGTGTCAGGAAGCCTTTGACAGGTTGAAGCGAGCTGTGATCGAGGAGCCAATCTTGGCCTTGCTAGACCATGCCAAGCCGTATGAGGTGAATACGGATGCATCAGACTTTGCCATAGGGGGTGTGTTGATGCAGGAGGGACGTCCAGTCACGTTCGAGAGCAGGAAGCTGAATGAGACTGAACGTAAGTACACGATCTAAGAGAAGGAGATGACTGCAGTGGTGCACTACTTGTGCACTTGGTGCCATTACCTGTTGGGGTCGAGGTTCGTGGTGAGGACGGACAATGTGGCAACCAACTACTTCCATACGCAGAAGAAGCTATCACTCAAGTAGGCTAGATGTTAAGATTTTCTTGCAGAATTTGATTTCCAGACAGAGTACAAGCTAGGACGAGCAACCTAATGGTAGACGCCCTGAACAAGAAGGCTAACCTTGCTGCCATTAACGAACCAAAGGGGTCATTGGTCTCGCGCATCAAGAAGGGACTTGCGTATGATCCTACAGCCAAGACTTTGATGGAGTACGCCCAGCAAGGTAAGACAAGGCAGTTTTGGTTACAGGATGGTTTGTTGTACACCAAGGGCAGTAGACTGTTTGTGCCGCAGCACGGGAAGCTCTACAAGGAAGTTTTGCAAGAATGTCATGATTCAAAGTGGGCTAGACACCCTGGAGTGAGCCGTACCTTGGTCCTGATCGAGGATCGATACTACTGGCCGCACATGAGGGACGATGTGGAGGCCTATGTGAAGATTTGTCTTATATGCCAACAGGACAAAGTGGAGCTCAAGAAACCAGGCGATCTCTTAGAGCCATTGCCAATGCCAGAGTGACCGTGGGAGAGTGTTTCACTGGACTTTGTAGTTAGTCTACCCAAGGCAGAGGGGTTTGGAAGCATCATGGTAGTGGTGGACAGGTTTTCCAAGTATGGAATTTTCATTCCAGCAACTAAGGAGTGCCCAGCCAAGAAGGCAGCTTAATTGTTCCTAAAGAACATGGTTAAATACTGGGGAGTGTCTAGGACCATTGTTAGTGATCGAGGGCAGTTCATGGGTAGGTTCTGGACTGACCAGCATGCATCTGCAGATCGATGGGCAGACAGAATGAGTGAATGGACTATTGGAGGTCTACCTCAGGCACTATGTGAGTGCCACACAAAGGGACTGGCCAAAGCTGCTAGATATTGCGCAGTTTTCCTACAACTTGCAAAGGAGCGAGGCAACGAACCAGAGCCCATTTGAGGTTGTGATAGGGCAACAACCACTAACACCCGGTTCGATTGCTGTAGGTTATACAGGGTCGAATCCAACAGCATACAAGTTTGCCAAGGCATGGCAGGAGTAAACTGACTTGGCCAGAGTTTGTCTACACAAGGCGACCAAGAGGTCGAAAAAGTGGGTAGACCAGAATAGGCGGGACGTGCAGTTCCAGGTTGGAGACTTGGTGTTGATAAAGCTACATCCCATTATGCGCCACAGGGGGCTACACAAAGGCCTAGTCCGGAGGTATGAGGGACTTTTTTGAATAGTCAAAAGGGTAGGCAAGGTTGCCTACAAGCTGGATATGCCACCCAAGCTGAAGGTACACCCGATGCTCCATGTGAGCATGCTCAAGTCATTCCATGAAGATGAGGGAGATCCAGGATGGGAAGAGTCAAAGCATGCGCCATTCGGAGCAAGGGCCTCATATGAGAAGGAGGTCCACAGCATCATAGCTGACCGAGAGGTGAGATAGAAGAACTATCAACCAAGACATGAGTACTTGCTACGCTGGAAGGGACTTTCAGATAGTGAGGCAAGCTGGGAACCAGCAGAGGACTTATGGTAGTTCAGGGACCAGATCCGATAGTACCATGCAAAAAACACAATGAGGGCATTGCGTAATCAGGTGGGGGAGAATGTCACTCCCTGAACGGGCACGCGAGGCACATCAGGCAGACTAGCAGGTGAGCCAGAGGTTGAGGCCCCAGACTAGGCATGCTGGTGGGTATCTGTGTGCAAAGCCTAGCAAATGAGCTCAGAACACCCGCCCGACTTGCAGGCCAGCCCGTGAGACCAAGGCCTGGCATACAAGCTGCCCGTACCATATCCAAAAGGGCCCAAGGTGCTGGACACACAAGGGAAGCTTCTGGAAATAGGCAGGAGCATCCTGGCAGATTTGGCTAACCCTGAAAATCAGGAGTTAGCATCCTGATTGATCGTAATCCTATGATTTTAGCCTTTATCCTAGGGATATGCCATTAAGTTGTAGCTGGAGCCTTAACTATAAATAGAAGGCTGCTCCACCCTCATTTGTACACCATCAAACACTTATGTTTCAGTGAATATAAGAACATTTCCAGAATTCTATCTTCTTATCCTATTTCTCTTTAACTTGTATAATCAGCCCTCCCCATTGTTCTAGTGCCCGCACGCTTGTGGTTTAGGTTGACTTAGGCACAAAGGAGGAGATTCCACACCTAAGGCCTACGGATTCTGAGTCTAAAGTTGGAGCCCGTACACCTGCGTGCTACCAATCCTGCTACCATCACCCTCGATCTGGTCTAATCTTAAACTGGGAATGAACCCCGTATGCCTATGTCGGCCAACTGACGAAACGAGCGGACGGGCGGGCACTACGTTGGCCAGAGAGACGGGATGCGCAAGTCGTGGATCGATATGGCGGTAGGTGGGTTTAAGCACATCTTCATATTTCTACCAAGCCAATGCCATTTTTATGGCTTGTAAATTCATAAAATTGTCCCTTAAGCCTTCATGTGAACTTTCATGGCAAGATGACTCATTTTCTATTTTTCACGATTTTTAAAACTTTTTACGGTTTAAGATTTTTTTAAAATTTTTTCAAAAAGAGTTTTGGCTGCAAACTTAGTAGACGCGATCCTTGTATTTTTGTTGGCATGCACAAAAAAATTTAGCTAAAAACTAGAAGTGTACAGGATTTTGTGACCATTTGAAAAAAGTGTCCCCATTTCAGACACTTTAATGGCTACTGGCAGCAAACCTGTAAAATGTCAAATGCTCTTTAAAGGGGTGTGAGTTCTCGAGGTTTGATGAGGGATAAGGGGCCAATATAAGGGCCAAGTACCAGTACCCATCGCACATCATGTGCGCACACCCCCTGCCACCGCAATCGCTGGAAACCCAATGCCGCTGGTCAGGTTCTCCGACGATGCTCCTGTGATGGTGCCCCAGGCAAAAAAAAATGTGGCACCAGCACATGCTCGAGCCCAGCATGTGCACCCGCAACCCTCGGTCTGATATGATCTTACATTGGGAATGAACTTCGTATGTTAGACTGGGAATGAACTCCATATGCCTAAGTCAACACATGAAATGAGCATACGGGCGCTCAGCCGGCCAGAGGGGCAGGATGTGTAGGTCGGGGATCGGTCGGGTCCCCCCTATGTGCTACTGATCCTGCTGCCGTAACCCTCGATTTGGTTTGATCTTAGACTAGGAATGAACTCCGTATACCTAAGCCAACCGACGAAACGAGCGAGCGGGCGGGCATTACGCCGGCCAGAGAGACGGGATGCGCAAGCCGTTGATCGATAGGGTTGTAGGTGGGTTTAGGCACATATTCATATTTCTTCCATGCCAATGCCATTTTTATGGCTTTTAAATTCATACCATGGTTCCTTAAGCCTTCATGTGAAGTTTCATGGCAAGACGACTCGTTTTCTATTTTTCATGATTTTCAAAACTTTTTATAGTTTGGGATTTTTTTAAAATTTTTTCAGAAGGAATTTTGGCCCCAAACTTGGTAGACGTGATCCTTGCATTTTTTTTGGTATCTAAAAAAAAATTCAGCCAAAAACTCGAAATGCACAGGATTTTGTGAGCATTTGAAAAAAGTGTACCCATTTCAGACACTTTAATGGCTACTGGCAGCAAACCTGTAAAATCTCAAATGCTCTTTAAGGGGGTACGAGTTCTTGAGGTTTGATGAGGGATAGGGGGCCAATATAAGGGCCAAGTACCAGCACCCATCACACATCATGAACTCTGTATGCCTAAGCCGACCAACGAAACGAGCGGGCGGGCGGGCACTACGCCGGCCAAAAAGGTGGGATGCGCAAGCCGTGGATCGATAGGGTGGTAGGTGGGTTTAGGTACATCTTCATATTTCTACCATGCCAATTCCATTTTTATGGCTTGTAAATTCATACAATGGTCCCTTAAGCCTTCATGTGAAGTTTCATGGCAAGACGACTCGTTTTCTATTTTTCACGATTTTTGGAACATTTTACGGTCCGAGATTTTTTAAAAATTTTTTCGGATGGAGTTTTGGGCCCAAACATGGTAGACATGATCCTTGTATTTTTTTTGGCATGCACAAAAAAAATTCAGCTAAAAACTCGAAGTGTACAGGATTTTGTGACCATTTGAACAAAGTGTCCCCATTTTAGACACTCTAATGGCTACTGGCCGCCAACCTGTAAAATCTCAAATGCTTTTTAAGGGGGTGTGAGTTCTCGAGGTTTGTAGAGGGATAGGGGGCCAATATAAGGGCCAAGTACCGGCACCCATCGCACATCATGTGCGCACACTCCCCCCGCCCCCCCAATCGCGGGAACCCCAAAGCCGTCGGTCAGGTTCTCCGGCGTTGCTCCGGCGATGGTGCCCCGATAGAAAAAGAAATGCAGCCCCAGCACATTCCCAAGCCCAGTATGTGCACCCAAAACCCTCGGTTCAGTCTGATCCTACATTGGGAATGAACTTCGTATGCTTAGACTGGGAATGAACTTCGTATGCCTAAGTCAACCCACGAAACGAGCGTGTCGACGCTCAACCGACCAGTGGGGCAGGATGCACAAGCTGGGGATCGGCTGGGTCCCCCTACGTGCTGCCAATCCTACTACCACAACCCTCAATCCAGTCTGATCTTAGACTGGGAATCAGCACTGTATGCCTAAGCCAACCGACGGAATGAGCGAGTGGGCGGGCACTCCGTCGACAAGAGGCGGGATGCGCAAGTCATGGATCGATAGGGTGGTAGGTGGGTTTAGGTACATCTTCATATTTTTGCCATGCCAATGCCATTTTTAAGGCTTGCAAATTCATACAATGGTCCCTTAAGCCTTCATGTGAAGTTTCATGGCAAGACGACTCATTTTCTATTTTTCACGATTTTTGAAACTTTTTACGGTTCGAAATTTTTTTAAAATTTTTTCAAAAGGAGTTTTGGCCCCAAAATTGGTAGATGTGATCCTTGTATTTTTGTTGGCATGCACAAAAAAATTCAGCTATAAACTCAAAGTGTACAGGATTTTGTGACCATTTGAAAAAAGTGTCCCCATTTCAGACACTTTAATGGCTACTGGCAGCAAACCTGTAAAATCTCAAATGCTCTTTGATGGGGTGTGAGTTCTCGAGGTTTGATGAGGGATAGGGGCCAATATAAGGGCCAAGTACCAGTACCCATTGCACATCATGTGCGCACACCCCCCCCCGCCGCCCCAATCGCCGGAACCCCAATGCCGCTGGCCAGGTTCTCCAACGATGCTCCGACGATGGTGCGCTGGGCAAAAAACAAAATGCAGCACCAGCACATGTCTGAGCCCAGCATGTGCACCCACAACCCTCGGTCTGATCCGATCTTACACTGGGAATGAACTCCGTATGCTTAGATTGGGAATGAACTCCATATGCCTAAGTCAACACGCGAAACGAGCGTGCGGGCGCTCAGTCGGCCAGAGGGGTAGGATGCCCAAGCCGGGGATCGACCAGGTACCCCCTATGTGCTGCCAATCCTACTGCAGTAACCCTCAATCTGGTCCAATCTTAGACTGGGAATGAACTCCGTATGCCTAAGCCAACCGATTAAATGAGCGGACGGGCAGGCACTACGTCGAAAATAGAGACGGGATGCACAAGCCGTAGATCGATAGGCTGGTAGGTGGGTTTAGGCACATCTTCATATTTTTGCCATGCTAATGCCATTTTTCTGGCTTGTAAATTCATACAATGGTCCCTTAAGCCTTCATGTGATGTTTCATGGCAAGATGACTCGTTTTTTATTTTTCACGATTTTTAAAACTTTTTACGGTTTGGGATTTTTTTAAAATTTTTTCAGAAGAAGTTTTGGCCCTACACTTGGTAGACATGATCCTTATATTTTTGTTGGCATGCACAAAGAAATTCAGCTAAAAAATCAAAGTCTACAGGATTTTGTGACCATTTGAAAAAAGTGTCCCCATTTCAGACACTTTAATGGCTGCTGGCAGCAAACCTGTAAAATCTCAATTGCTCTTTAAGGGGTGTGAGTTTTCGAGGTTTGATGAGGGATAGGGGGCCAATATAAGGGCCAATTACCAGCACCCATTGCACATCATGTGTGCACACCCCCCAACCCCTATCGTCGGAACCCCAATGCCGCTGGTCAGGTTCTCCGACGATGGTGCCCCGAGCGAAAAAAAATGTGGCACCAGCACATGCCCGAGCCCAGCATGTGCACTCGTAACCCTCGGTCCTGTCCGATCTTACACTGGGAATGAACTCCGTATGCCTAAGTCAACTTACGAAACGAGCGTGCAGGTGCTCAGTCTGCCAGAAGGGCAGGATGCGGAAGCTGGGGATCGATCGGGTCCCCCCTACGTGCTGCCGATCTTGCTGCAGCAACCCTCAATCCTGTCTGATCTTAGACTGGGAATGAACTCCGTATGCGTAAGCCGTCGATCGATAGGGTGGTAGGTGGGTTTAGGCACATTTTCATATTTTTGCCATGCCAATGCCGTTTTTATGGCCTGTAAATTCATACAATGGTCCCTTAAGCCTTCATGTGAAGTTTCATGGCAAGACAACTCGTTTTCTATTTTTCACGATTTTTGAAACTTTTTATGGTTTGGGATTTTTTTGAAAATTTTCTCAGATAGAGTTTTGGGCCAAACTTGGTAGACGTGATCCTTGTATTTTTGTTGGCATGCAAAAAAAAAATTCAGCTAAAAACTCCAATTGTACAAGATTTTGTAACCAATTGAGAAAAGTGTCCCTATTTCAGACACTTTAATGGCTACTGGCAGCAAACCTGTAAAATCTCAAATGCTCTTTAAGGGGGTATGAGTTCTCGGGGATTGATGAGGGATAGGGGGCCAATAAAAGGGCCAAGTACCAGCACCCATCGCACATCATGTGTGCACACCCCCCACCCCCCAATCGTCGGAACCCCAATGCTATCGGTCAAGTTCTCCGGCGATGGTGCCCCAGGCGAAAAAAATACGGCACCAGCACATGCCCAAGCCCAGCATGTGCACCTACAACCCTCAGTCCGGTCCGATCTTACACTGGTAATGAACTCTGTATGCTTAGACTAGGAATGAACTCTGTATGCCTAAGTCAAACCACGAAATGAGCGTGTAGGCGCCCAGCCGACTAGAGGGACAGGATGCGCAAGCTGGGGATCGATCGGGTCCCCCCTTGCATGCTACCGATCCTAGTACCGTAACCGTCGGTCTCGTTCAATCTTAGCTGAGAATGAACTCCCTATGCCTAAGCCAACCGACGAAACGAGCGGGTGGCTGGGCACTATGCTGGCTAGAGAGGCGGGATGCGCAAGCCGTGGATCGATAGGGTGGTAGGTGGGTTTAGGCACATCTTCATATTTTTGCCATGCCAATGCCATTTTTATGGCTTGTAAATTCATACAATGGTCCCTTAAGACTTCATGTGAAGTTTCATGGCAAGACGAGTCATTTTCTATTTTTCACGATTTTCAAAACTTTTTATGATTCGAGATTTTTTTAAAATTTTTTTCGAAGTAGTTTTGGCACCAAACTTGGTAGACGTGATCCTTGTATTTTTTTGGCATGCAAAAAAAAATTCAGCAAAAAACTCGTAGTGTACAGGATTTTTGGACCATTTGAATAAAGTGTCCCCATTTCAGACACTTTAATGGCTACTGGCAGCAAACCTGTAAAATCTCAAATGCTCATTAAGGGGCTGTGAGTTCTCGAGGTTTGATGAGGGATAGGGGGCCAATATAAGGGCCAAGTACCAGCACCCATTGCGCATCATGTGCGCAGACCCCCCGCCCCCCAAATCGGCGGAACCCTTATGCCGTCGGTCAGGTTCTCCGACGATGGTGCCCCGAGCGCAAAAAAAATGCGGCACCAACACATGCCAGAGCCTAGCATGTTCATCCGCAGCCCTCGGTCCGGTCCGATCTTACACTGGGAATGAACTCCGATGCTTAGACTGGGAATGAACTCCGTATGCCTAAGTCAACCCACGAAACGAGCGTGCGAGTGCTCAGTCGACCAAAGCGGCATGATCCGCAAGCCGGGGATTGGTCGGGTCCGCCTCTGTGTGCCACTGATACTTCTGTCGTAACCCTCATTTCGGTCTGATCTTAGACTGGGAATGAACTCCGTATGCCTAAGCCAACCGACGAGCGAGCGGACGGGCGGGCACTATGTCGGCCAGAGAGGCGGGATGCGTAAGCTATGGTTCGATAGGGTGGTAGGTGGGTTTAGGCACATCTTCATATTTCTACCATGCCAATGCCATTTTTATGGCTTGTAAATTCATACACTGGTCCCTGAAGTCTTCATGTGAAGTTTCATGGCAAGACGACTTGTTTTCTATTTTTCATGATTTTTGAAACTTTTTACGGTTCTGGATTTTTTTAAAATTTTTTCAGATGGAGTTTTGGCCCCGTAGTTGGTAGATGTGATCCTTGTATTTTTGTTTGCATGTGAAAAAAAATTCAGCTAAAAACTCGAAGTGTACAGGATTTTATGACCATTTGAAAAAAGTGTCCGCATTCCAGACACTTTAATGGCTACTGGCAGCAAACCTGTAAAATCTCAAATGCTCTTTAAGGGGGTGTGAGTTCTCCAGGTTTCATGAGGGATAGCGGGCCAATATAAGGGCCAAGTACCATCACCCATCGCACATCAAGTGCGCAGACCCCCCACCCCCAATCACCTTAACCCCTATGCCGCCGGTTAGGTTCTCCGGCGATGGTGCCCCGGGCAAAAAAAAATATGGCACCAACACATGCCTGAGCCCAGCATGTGCACCCGCAACTCTCGATCTGGTCTGATCTTACACTGGGAATGAACTTCGTATGCTTAGACTGGGAATGAACTCCGTATGCTTAAGTCAACCCACGAAACGAGCGTGCATGCGTTCAGCCAGCCAGAGGGGCAGGATGCACAAGTCGGGGATCGGCCGGGTCCCCCTTACATGCTATCGATCCTACTGCCACAACCCTCAGTCCCATATGATCTTAGACTAGGAATGAACTTCGTATGCCTAAGCCAACCGACGAAACGAGCGAGCGGGCACTACGTCGGCCAGAGAGGCAGGATGCGCGAGCCGTGGATCGATAGGGTAGTAGGTGGGTTTAGGCACATCTTCATATTTTTGCCATGCCAATGCCATTTTTATGGCTTGTAAATTCATACAATGGTCCCTTAAGCCTTCTTGTGAAGTTTCATGCAAGACGACTCGTTTTCTATTTTTCACGATTTTTGAAACTTTTTACGGTTCGAGATTTTTTTAAAAATTTTTTCAGAAGGAGTTTTGGCCCCAAACTTGGTAGACGTGATCCTTGTATTTTTTTGGCATGCACAAAAAATTCAGCTAAAAACTCAAAGTGTACAGGATTTTGTGACCATTTGAACAAAGTGTCCCCATTTTAGACACTCTAATGGCTACTGGCAGCAAACCTGTAAAATCTCAAATGCTCTTTAAGGGGGTGTGAGTTCTCAAGGTTTGATGAGGGATAGGTGGCCAATATAAGGGCCAAGTACCAGCACCCATCGTACATCATGTGCGCACACCCCCCCACCCCCCCAATCGTCGGAACCCCAATGCCGTCGATCAGGTTATCTGGCGATGCTCTGGCGATGGTGCCTCAGGCGAAAAAAAAATGCAGCACCAGCACATGCCCGAGCCTAGCATGTGCGCTCGTAACCCTCGATCCGGTCCGATCTTACACTGGGAATGAACTCCGTATGCTTAGACTGGGAATGAACTCTGTATGCCTAAGTCAACCCACGAAACGAGCGTGTGGGTGCTCAGCCGGCCAAAGGGGCAGGATGCACAAGCTGGGGATCGGCCGGGTCCCCATCTGTGTCATACCCTGGGTAGGCACGCCAGGTACATCAGGCAGACCAACAGGCGAGCCAAAAGTTAAGGCCCGCTGACCAGGCGTGCTGACGGGTATCTGTGCGCAAAGCCTAGCAAACGAGCTCAAAACGCCTGCCCGACTTGCAGGGCCAGC
>NW_019168015.1:2440945-2466052 GCF_002303985.1 Durio zibethinus | reverse complement strand
CGAGGTTTGATGAGGGATAGGGGGCCAATATAAGGGCCAAGTACGAGCACCCATCACACATCATGTGCGCACACCCCCCACCCCCCAACCGTCGGAACCCCAATGCCACCGGTCAGGTTCTCCGGCGATGCTCCGACGATGCTCCGACGATGGTGCCTCGGGCGAAAAAAAAAAGTGGCAACAGCACATGCCCGAGCCCAGCATGTGCACCTGCAACACTCGGTCCAGTCCGATCTTACACTAGCATGAACTCCGTATGCTTAGACTGGGAATGAACTCCGTATCCTAAGTCAACCCACGAAACGAGCGTGAGGGCGCTCAGTTGGCCAGAGGGGTAGGATGCATAAGCCGGGGATCGACCGGGTCCCCTCCTATGTGCTGTCGATCCTACTACTGTAACCCTCGGTCTAGTCCAATCTTAGACTGGGAATGAACTCCGTATGCCTAAGCCAACCGATGAAACGAGCGGGCGGGCGGGCACTATGCCGACTAGAGAGGTGGGATAAGCAAGTCGTGGATCGATAGGGTGGTAGGTGGGTTTAGGCACATCTTCATATTTTTACCATGCCAATGACATTTTTATGGCTTGTAAATTCATGCAATGGTCCCTTAAGCCTTCATGTGAACTTTCATGGCAAGACGACTCGTTTTCTATTTTTCATAATTTTTAAAACTTTTTACGGTTCTGGATTTTTTTAAAATTTTCTCAGAAAGAGTTTTGGCCTCAAACTTGGTAACGTGATCCTTGTATTTTTGTTGGCATGCCCAAAAAAATTCAACTAAAAACTCAAAGTGTACAGGATTTTGTGACCATTTGAAAAAAGTGTCCCCATTTCAGACACTTTAATGACTACTGGCAGCAAACCTGTAAAATCTCTAATGCTCTTTAAGGCGGTGTGAGTTCTCAAGGTTTGATGAGAGATAGGGGGCCAATATAAGGGCCAAGTACCAGCACCCATCTCACATCATGTGCGCACACCCCCCCAGCCCCCAATCACTAAAACCCCAATGCCGTCGGTCAGGTTCTCTGTCGATACTCCGACGATGGTGCCCCGAGCGAAAAAAAAATGTGACACCAGCACATGCCCAAGCCCAGTATGTGCACCCACAACCCTTGGTCTGCTTCGATCTTACACTGGGAATGAACTCCGTATGCTTAAACTGGGAATGAACTTCATATGCCTAAGTCAACCCACGAAACCAGCGTGCAGGCGATCAACCGGCCAGAGGGGTAGGATGTACAAGTCGGGGATCGATCAGGTCCCCCCGACTTGCTGCCGATCCTACTACCACAACCCTCGGTCAGGTCTAATCTTAGACTAGGAATAAACTCTGTATGCCTAAGCAAACCGACGAAATGATTAGGCAGGCGGACACTATGCCGGCTAGAGAGGCGGGATGCGTAAGCCAGGGATCGATAGGATGGTAGGAGGGTTTAGGCACATCTTTATATTTCTGCTGTGCCAATGCCATTTTTATGGCTTGTAAATTCATACAATGGTCCCTTAAGCCTTCATTTGAAGTTTCATGGCAAGATGACTCGTTTTTTATTTTTCACGATTTTTGAAACTTTTTACGGTTCGGGATTTTTTTAAAATTTTTTCAGAAGGAGTTTTGGCTCCACACTTGGTAGACATGATCCTTGTATTTTTGTTGGCAAGCACAAAAACATTCAGGTAAAAGCTCGAAGTGTATAGGATTTTGTGACCATTTGAAAAAAGTGTCCCCATTATAAACACTTTAATGACTACTGGCAGCAAACTTGTAAAATCTCAAATGCTCCTTAAGGGGTATGAGTTCTTGAGGTTTGATGAGGGATAGGGGGCCAATATAAGGGCCAAGTACCAGCACCCATTGCACATCATGTGCGCACACCCCCCCGCCCCTCAATCACCGGAACCCCAATGCCGTCGATCAGGTTCTCCGGCAATGCTCTGGTGATGGTGCCCCAGGCAAAAAAAAATGTGACACCAGCACATCCTCGAGCCTAGCATGTCCATCTGCAACCCTCAGTCCGATCCGATCTTCCACTGGGATTGAACTCCGTATGCTTAGACTGGGAATGAACTCGATATGCCTAAGTCAACCCATCGAATGAGCGTGCAGGCGCTCAGTCGGACAAAGAGGCAGGATGCACAAGTCAGGGATCTATCGGGTCCCCCCCGTGTGCTATCGATCCTAGTACTGTAACCCTCGGTCTGGTCTAATCTTAGACTGAGAATGAACTCCGTATGCCTAAGCCAACCGACGAAACGAGGAGGCGGGCGGGCACTACGCCGGCCAAAGAGGCAGGATGCGCAAGTCGTGGATCGATAGGGTGGTAGGTGGGTTTAGGGACATCTTCATATTTATGCCATGCCAATGCCATTTTTATGGCTTTTAAATTCATACAATGGTCCATTAAGCCTTCATGTGAAGTTTCATGGCAAGACGACTTATTCTCTATTTTTCATGATTTTTGAAACATTTTAGGATTCGGGATATTTTTAAAATTTTTTCAGAAGGATTTTTGGCCACAAACTTGGTAGACGTGATCCTTGTATTTTTGTTGGCATGCACAAAAAAATTCAACTAAAAACTCGAAGTGTACAGGATTTTGTGACCATTTGAAAAAAGTGTCCCCATTTTAGACACTTTAATGGCTACTGGCAGCAAACCTGTAAAATCTCAAATGCTCTTTAAGGGGGTATGAGTTCTCAAGGTTTGATGAGGGATAGGGGGCCAATATAAGGGCTAGGTACCAGCACCCATCGCACATCATGTGCGCACATCCCCCCGCCCCCCAATCGCCGGAACCCCAATGTCGCCGGTCAGGTTCTCCGGCGATGGTGCCCCGGTTAAAAAAATACAGCACCAGCAAATAACCGAGCCTAGCACGTGCACCCAAAACCCTCGGTTCAGTTCGATCTTACGCTGGGATTGAACTCCGTATGCTTAGACTGGGAATGAACTCCGTATGCCTAAGTCAACCCACAAAACGAGCGTGCGAGCGCTCAGCCGGCCAGAGGGGCAGGATGCACAAGTCGGGGATCGATTGGGTCTGCCCCTATGTGTTACTGATCTTGCTGCTGGAACCCTCAGTTCGGTCTGATCTTAGACTGGGAATGAACTCCGTATGCCTAAGCCAACCGACGAAACGAGTGGGCAGGTGGGCACTACTCCGGTCAAAGGGGCGGGATGCGCAAGCCATAGATTGATAGGGTGGTAGGTGGGTTTAGGCACATCTTCATATTTCTGCCATGCCAATGCCATTTTTTTGGCTTGTAAATTCATACAATGGTCCCTTAAGCCTTCATGTGAAATTTCATGGCAAGACGACTCGTTTTCTATTTTTCACGATTTTTGAAACTTTTTACGGTTCAGGATTTTTTTAAAATTTTTTCAAAAAGATTTTTGGCCCTAGACTTGGAGATATGATCCTTGTATTTTTTTTGGCATGCATAAAAAAATTCAGCTAAAAACTCGAAGTGTACAAGATTTTGTGACCATTTGAAAAATGTGTCCCCATTTCAAACACTTTAATTGCTACTGGCAGCAAACCTGTAAAATCTCAAACGCTCTTTAAGGTGGAGTGAGTTCTTGAGGTTTGATGAGGGATAGGGGGCCAATATAAGGGCCAAGTACCAGCACCCATCGCACATCATGTGCGCACACCCCCCCTCGCCCCCCCCAATCACCGGAGCCTCAATGCCACCGGTCAGGTTCTCCGATGATGCTCCGGCGATTGTGCCCCGGGCGAAAAAAAAACTCGACACCAGCACATGCTCGAGCCCATCATGTGCACCCGTAACCCTCGGTCTGGTCCGATCTTAAACTGGGAATGATCTCCGTATGCTTAGACTGGGAATGAACTCCATATGCCTAAGTCAACCCATGAAACGACCTTACGGGCGTTCATCAGGCCAGAGGGGCAGGATGCACAAGTCAAGGATCGGTTGGGTACCCCTTTGCATGCTACCAATCTGGCTGTTGCCACCCTTAGTCCGGTCTGATCTTAGACGGGAATGAACTCCGTATGCCTAAGCCAAATCGGACGAACGAGCCCGGGCGAATGGCACTGACGCCGGCCAGAGAGGACGGGGATCGCCAAGCTGTGGATCCGATAGGGTGGTAGGTGGGTTTATGGCACATCTTCATTCATTTCTGCCCTGCCAATGCCATTTTTAATCGGCTTTGTGAAATTCATACAATGGTCCCCTTAATGCCTTCAATGTGAAGTTTCATGGCCAGACGACTCGTTTTCTATTTTCCACGATTTTCCATAAACTTTTTACGGTTCGTGGATTTTTTTGAAAAAATTTTTTTCAGTATGGATGTTTTTGGTCCCAACCTTGGTAGACATGATCCTTGCATTTTGTTGGCTATGCTTAAAAAATTCAGCTAAAAAACCCCTCGAAGTCTATCAAGTTTTGTGACCATTTGAAAAAAATGTGTCCCCGTTTCAGACACTTTAATGGCTACTGGCAGCAAACCTGAAAAATCTCAAATGCTCTTTAAGGCAGTGTGAGTTCTCGAGGTTTGATGAGGGATAGGGGGCCAATATAAGGGCCAACTACCAGCACCCATCGCACATCATGTGCGCACACCCCGCCCCCCCAATCACCGAAACCCCAATGCCGTCGGTCAGGTTCTCCGACGATGCTCCGATGATGGTGCCCCGAGCGAAAAACAATACGACACCAACACATGCCCGAGCCCAGCATGTGCATCCGTAACCCTCGGTCCGATCCGATCATACACTGGCAATGAACTTCGTATGCTTAGACTGGGAATGAACTCTATATGCCTAAGTCAACCCACAGAACGAACGTGCGGGCGCTCAGCCAGCCAGAGGGGGAGGATGCGCAAGCCAGGGATCCATCGGGTCCCCCACTAGGTGCTACCGATCTTGCTACCGAAACCCTCAGTCCGATCCAATCTTAGGCTAGGAATGAACTCCGTATGCCTAAGCCAACCGATGAAATGAGCGGGCAGGCGGGCACTACGCCGACCAGAGAGGCGGGATGCGCAAGCCGTGGATCGATAGGGTGGTAGGTGGGTTTAGGCACATCTTCATATTTCTACCATGCCAATGCCATTTTTATGGCTTCTAAATTCATACAATGGTCACTTAAGCCTTCATGTGAAGTTTCATGGCAAGACGACTAGTTTTCTATTTTTCAATATTTTTGAAACTTTTTACGGTTCGGGATTTTTTTAAAATTTTTTCAGAAGGACTTTTGGCCCCACACTTCGTAGACATGATCCTTGTATTTTTTTTGGCATGCACAAAAAAATTCAGCTAAAAACTCGAAGTGTACAGGATTTTGTGACCATTTGAAAAAATTGTCCCCATTTCAGAGACTTTAATGGCTACTTGCAGCAAACCTCTAAAATCACAAATCTCTTTAAGGGGGTGTGAGTTCTCGAGGTTTCATGAGGGATAGGGGGCCAATATAAGGGCCAAGTACCAGCACCCGTGGCACATCATGTGCGCACACCCCTGACCCCCCCAATCGTTGGAACCCCTATGCCGCTAGTCAGGTTCTTCGGTGATGCTCCGACGATGGTTTCTCGGGAGAAAAAAAATGCGACACTAGCACATGCCCGAGCTCGATTTATGAAACTTTTTATAGTTCAATATTTTTTTAAAATTTTTTTAAAATTTTTTTACAAGGAGTTTTGGCTCTAAACTTGGTACACATGATCCTTGTATTTTTGTTGCCACGCACAAAAAAATTCAGCTAAAAACTCGAAGTGTACAGGATTTTGTGACCATTTGAAAAAAGTGTCCCCATTTTAGACACTTTAATGGCTACTGGCAGTAAACTTGTAAAATCTCAAATGCTCTTTAAGGGGGTGTTAGTTCTGTAGGTTTGGTGAGGGATAGGGGGCCAATATAAGGGCCAAGTACTAGCACCCATCGCACATCATGTACGTACACCCCCCCCCGCCCCCTCAATTGTCGAAACCCCAACACCGTCGGTCAGGTTCTCCGATGATGCTCCAACGATGGTGCCCGGGCGAAAAAAAAATATGACACCAGCACATGCTCGAGCCCAGCATGTGCACCCGTAACCCTCGATCCAATCCGATCTTACAGTGGGAATGAACTCTGTATGCTTAGACTGGGAAAGAACTCCGTATGCCTAAGTCAACCCAAGAAACGATCGTGCGGGTGCTCAATCGTCTAGAGGGGTAGGATGCACAAGTCGAGGATCGGTCGGGTCGCCCCTTGCATGCTGCCGATCCGGCTACCGCAACCTTCAGTCTGGTCCAATCTTAGACTGGGAATGAACTCCATATGCCTAAGCCAACCGACAAAACGAACGGGCGGGCGGGCACTATGCCGGCCAAAGAGATGGGATGCGCAAGCCGTGGATCGATAGGGTGGTCGGTGGGTTTAGGCACATCTTTATTTTTCTGCTGTGCCAATGCCATTTTTATGGCTTGTAAATTCATACAATGGTCCCTTAAGCCTTCATGTGAAGTTTCATGGCAAGACGACTCGTTTTTTATTTTTCATGATTTTTGAAACTTTTCACGGTTCGAGATTTTTTTAACATTTTTTCAAAAGAAGTTTTGGGACCAAACTTGGTAGACGTGATCCTTGTATTTTTGTTGGCATGCACAAAAAAATTCAGCTAAAAACTCGAAGTGTACAGCATTTTGTGACCACTTGAAAAAGGTGTCCCCATTTCAGACACTTTAATGGCTACTAACAGCAAACCTGTAAAATCTAAAATGCTCTTTAAGGGGGTGTGAGTTTTCGAGGTTTGATGAGGGATAGGGGGCCAATATAAGGGCCAAGTACCAGCACCCATCGCACATCTTGTACTCACACTCCCCCCACCCCCCAATCCTCGAAACCCCAATGTTGTCGGTCAGGTTCTCCAGCGATGCTCCGGCAATGGTGGCCCTGGCGAAAAAAAAATGCAGCACCAGCACATGCTCGAGCCCAGCATGTGCACCTGTAACCCTCGGTTCGGTTCGATCTTATACTGGGAATGAACTCCGTATGCTTAGACTAGGAATGAACTCCGTATGCCTAAGTTAACCCACTAAACGAGCGTGCGGGCGCTCAGTCGGCCAGAGGGGCAGGATGCACAAGCCGGGGATTGGCTGGGTTCCCCCCCTGCGTGCTGTTGAACTTGTTATCGCAACCCTCAGTCTAATCCGATCTTACACTGGGAATGAACTCCGTATGCTTAGACTAGGAATGAACTCCATATCTCTAAGTCAACCCACGAAACGAGCTTACGGGCGCTCAGCCGGCCAGAGGGGTAGGATGCACAAGCTGGGGATCGATCGGGTAACCCCCTACGTGCTACCGATCCTGTTGCCATAACCCTTGATTTGATCTAATCTTAGACTGGGAATGAACTCCGTATACCTAAGCCAACCGATGAAACGAGCAGGCAGGCGGGCACTCCGTCGGCCAGAGAGGCGGGATGTGCAAGCCGCGGATCGATAGGGTGGTAGGTGGGGTTTAGGTAGATCTCCATAGTTCTGCCATGCCAATGCCATTTTTATGGCTTGTAAATTCATACATTGGTCCCTTAAGCCTTCATGTGAAGTTTCATGGCAAGACGACTCGTTTTCTATTTTTCACAATTTTTGAAACTTTTTACGGTTCGATATTTTTTTAAAATTTTTTCAGAAGGATTTTTGGCCCCAAACTTGATAGACGTGATCCTTGTATTTTTGTTGGCATGCACAAAAAAATTCAGCTAAAAACTCAAAGTGTACAGCATTTTGTGACCATTTGAAAAAAGTGTCCCTATTTCAGACATTTTAATGGCTACTGGCAGCAAACCTGTAAAATCTCAAATGCTCTTTAAGGGGGTGTGAGTTCTCATGATTTGATGAGGGATAGGGGCCCAGTATAAGGGCCAAGTACCGGCACCCATTGCTCATCATGTGCGCACACCCCCCGCCCCCCCAATTGTCGGAACCCAAATGCCGCTGGTCAGGTTCTCCAACGATGCTCCGACGATGGTGCCTTAGGTGAAAAAAAAATTTGGCACCAGCACATGCCCGAGCCCAGCATGTGTAGCCGTAACCCTCGGTCTGGTCTGATCTTACACTGGGAATGAACTCCATATGCCTAAGTCAATCCAAGGAACGAGCGTGCGGGCGTTCAGTCGGCCAGAGGTGTAGGATGCACAAGCTAGGGATCGGTCGGGTCCCCCACTGCATGCTACCATTCCTGCTGTTGGAACCCTTAGTCTGGTCAGATCTTAGGCTAGGAATGAACTCCGTATACCTAGGCCAACCAACGAAACGAGCGGGCCGACGAGCACTACACCGACCAAAGAGACGGGATGCGCAAGTCGTGGATCGATAGGGTGGCAGTTGGGTTTAGGGTCATCTTCATATTTCTGCCATGCCAATGCCATTTTTATGCCTTGTAAATTCATACAATGGTCCCTTAAGCCTTCAAGTGAAGTTTCATGGCAAGACGAGTCGTTTTCTATTTTTCACGATTTTTAAAAATTTTTATGGTTAGGGATTTTTTTAAAATTTTTTCAGAAGGAGTTTTGGCCCCAAACATGAAAGATGTGATGCTTGTATTTTTGTTGGCATGCATAAAAAAATTCAGCTAAAAACTCGAAGTGTACAACATTTTGTGACCATTTGAAAAAAGTGTCCCCATTTCGAACACTTTAATTGCTACTGGCAGCAAACCTGTAAAATCTCAAATGCTCTTTAAGGCGATGTGAGTTCTTGAGGTTTGATGAGGGATAGGGGGCCAATATAAGGGCCAAGTATCAGCACCAAACGCACATCATGTGCGCACACCCCCTGCCCCCTCTAATCGTCGGAACCCCAATGCAGCCAGTCAGGTTCTCCGGCAATGCTCCGACGATGGTGCCCCAGGTGAAAAAAAAATGCGGCACCAGCACATGCTCGAGCCCAGCATGTGCACCCATAACCCTTGGTCTGGTCCGATCTTACACTGGGAATGAACTTTGTATGCTTAGACTGGGAATGAACTTTGTATGCTTAGACTGGGAATGAATTTCGTACGCCTAAGTCAATCGACAAAAAAAGCGTGCGGGCACTCAGTCGGCCAGAGGGGCAGGATGCACAAGCCGGGGATCGGTCGTGTTCCTCCCCATTTTCTGCCAATCCTGCTATCGCAACCCTCAATCTGGTCTGATCTTAGACTGGGAATGAACTCAGTATGCCTAAGCCAACCGACGAAACGAGCGGACGGGTGGGCACTACGTCAGCCAGAGAGGCGGGATGCGCAAGTCATGGATGGATATGGTGGTAGGTGGGTTTGGGCACATCTTCATATTTATGCCATGCCAATGCCATTTTTATGGCTTGTAAATTCATACAATGGTCCCTTAATCCTTCATGTGAAGTTTCATGGCAAGACGACTCATTTTCTATTTCTCATGATTTTTGAAACTTGTTACGGTTTGGGATTTTTTTTAAATTTTTTCAGAAGGAGTTCCGGCCCCAAACTTGGCAGACATGATCCTTGTATTTTTGTTGGCATGCACAAAAAAATTCAGCTAAAAACTCGAAGTGTACAGTATTTTGTGACCATTTGAAAAAATTATCCCCATTTCAGACACTTTAATGGCTACTGGCAGCAAACCTGTAAAATCTCAAATGCTCTTTAAGGAGGTGTGAGTTCTCGAGCTTTCATGAGGGAAAGGGGGCCAATATAAGGGCCAAGTACAGCACCCATGGCACATCAGGTGTGCATAACCCCTGCCCCCCAATCACCGAAACCCCAATGCCGCCAGTTAGTTTCTCCGGCGATGCTCCGACGATGGTGCCCCGAGTGAAAAAAAAATGCGACACCAGCACATGCTCGAGCCCAGCATGTGCACCCGCAACCCTCGGTCCGGTTTGATCTTACACTGCGAATGAACTCCGTATGCTTAGACTGGGAATGAACTCAATATGCCTAAGTCAACCCACGAAACAAGCATGCGGGCGTTTAGCAGGCCAGAGGGGCCAGATGAGAAAGTCGGGGATCAGCCGGCTCCCCCCCTATGTGCTGCCAATCCTACAGTCACAACCCTCGGTCCGGTCCGATCTTAGACTGGGAATGAACTCCGTATGCCTAAGCCAACCGACGAAACGAGCGGGCGGGCGGGCACTATGCTGGCCAGAGAGGCGGGATGCGCAAGTCGTGGATCGATAGGGTGGTAGGTGGGTTTAGGCACATCTTCATATTTATGCCATGCAAATGCCATTTTTATGGCTTGTAAATTCATACAATGGTCCCGTAAGCCTTCATGTGAAGTTTCATGGCAAGACGACTCGTTTTTTATTTTTCACGATTTTTGAAACTTTTTACGGTTTGGGATTTTTTTAAAATTTTTTCAGAAGGAGTTTTGGCCCCAAACTTGGTAGACCTGATCCTTGTATTTTTTTTGGCATGCACAAAAAAATTCAGCTAAAAACTTGAAGTGTACAGTATTTTGTGACCATTTGAAAAAATTGTCCCCATTTTACACACTTTAATGGCTACTGGTAGCAAACCTGTAAAATCTCAAATGCTCTTTAAAGGGGTGTGAGTTCTCGAGGTTTCATGAGGGATAGGGGGCCAATATAAGGGCCAAGTACCAGCACCCATGGCACATCATGTGCGCACACCCCCTACCCCACAATCGTCGGAACCCCAATGCTGCCAGTCAGGTTCTCCGGTGATGCTCCGATGATGATTTCTTAGGAGAAAAAAAATGCGACACCAGCACTTGCCCGAGCCCAGCATGTGCACCCGCAACCCTTGGTCCGGTCTGATCTTACATAGGAATGAACTCGTATGCTTAGATTGGGAATGAACTCCGTATGCCTAAGCCAACCGACGAAACGAGCGGACGGGCGGGCACTATGTCGGCCAGAGAGGCTGGATGCGCAAGCCGTGGATCGATAGGGTGGTAGGTCAATTTAGGCACATCTTCATATTTTTACCATGCCAATGCCATTTTTATGGCTTGTAAATTCATACCATGGTCCCTTAAGCCTTCATGTGAAGTTTCATGGCAAGACGACTCATTTTCTATTTTTCACAATTTTCAAAACTTTTTACGGTTCAAGATTTTTTTAAAATTTTTTCAGAAAGATTTTTGGCTCCAAACTTGGTAAACGTGATCCTTGTATTTTTTTTGGCATGCATAAAAAAATTCAGCTAAAAACTCGAAGTGTACAGGATTTTGTGACCATTTGAAAAAAATGTCCCCATTTCAGACACTTTAATGGCTACTAATAGCAAACCTGTAAAATCTCAAATGCTCTTTAAGGGGGCATGAGTTCTCGAGGTTTGATGAGGGATAGGGAGCCAATATAAGTGCCAAGTACCAGCACTCATCGCACATCATCTGCGCACACCCCCCCCGCACCCCAATCGTCGGAACTAAATGTCGTCGGTCAGGTTCTCCAGTGATGCTCCGAGATGGTGCCCCGGGCAAAAAAAAATACCGCACCAACACGTGCCCGAGGCCTGCATGTTCACCAGCAACCCTTGATCTGGTCTGATTTTAGACTGGGAATGAACTCCATATGCTTAGACTGGGAATGAACTCCGTATGCCTAAGTCAACCCACAAAATGAGCGTGCGGGGGCTCAGCCAACAAGAGGGGCAGGATGCGCAAGCTGGGGATCGACCGGGTCCCCCCTATGTGCTGCCAATCCTGCTGCTGCAACCCTCGGTCTGGCCTGATCTTAGACTGGGAATGAACACCGTATGCCTAAGCCAACCGATGAAATGAGTGGGCGGGCGGGCACTATGCCAGCCAGAGAGGCGGGATGCGCAAGCCGTGGATCGATAGGGTGATAGGTGGGTTTAGGCACATCTTCATATTTCTTCTATGCCAATGCCATTTTTGTGGCTTTTAAATTCATACAAAGGTCCCTTAAGCCTTCATGTGAAGTTTCATGGCAAGATGACTCGTTTTTTATTTTTCACGATTTTTGAAAGTTTTTATGGTTCCAAATTTTTTTAAAATTTTTTCAGAAGGAGTTTTGGCCCCACACTTGGTAGACGTGATCATTGTATTTTGTTTGGCATGCACAAAAAAATTCAGCTAAAAACTTGAAGTGTACAGGATTTTGTGACCATTTGAAAAAAGTGTCCCCATTTTAGACACGTTAATGGCTACTGGTAGCAAACCTGTAAAATCTCAGATGCTCTTTAAGGGGGTGTGAGTTCTCGAGGTTTGATGAGGGATAGGGGGCCAATATAAGGGTCAAGTACCAGCACCCATCGCACATCATGTGCGCACACCCCCTGCTCCCCAATCACCGGAACCCCAATGCCGTTGATCAGGTTCTCCGACGATGCTCCGGTGATGGTGCCCTGAGCGAAAAAAAAATGCGGCACCAGCACATGCCCGAGCCCAGCATGTGCACCCGTAACCCTCAGGCTGATCCGATCTTATGCTGGGAATGAACTCCGTATGCCTAAGTCAACCCACGAAACGAGCGTGTGGGCGCTCAGTCGACCGGAGGGCAGGATACGCAAGCTGAGGATCGGTTGGGTCCCCCCCAGTGTGCTACTGATCCTACTACTGTAACCCTCAGTTTGGTCTGATCTTAGACTGGGAATGAACACCGTATGCCTAAGCCAACCGACGAAACGAGCGGGCGGGCGGGCACTACACCGGCCAAAGAAGCGAGATGTGCAAGCCATGGATCGATAGGGTGGTTGGTGGGTTTAGGCACATCTTCATATTTTTGCCATGCCAATGCCATTTTTATGGCTTGTAAATTCATACAATGGTCACTTAAGCCTTCATGTGAAGTTTCATGGAAAGACTACTAGTTTTCTATTTTTCAAGATTTTTGAAACTTTTTACGGTTCGGGATTTTTGTAAAATTTTTTTAGAAGGATTTTGGCCCCACACTTCGTAGACATGATCCTTGTATTTTTTTTTGGCATGCACAAAAAAATTCAGCTAAAAACTCGAAGTGTACAGGATTTTGTGACCCTTTGAAAAAAGTGTCCCCATTTTAGACACTTTAATGGCTACTGGCAGCAAACCTGTAAAATCTCAAAGGCTCTTTAAGGGGGTGTGAGTTCTCGAGGTTTGATGAGGGATACAGGGCCAATATAAGGGCCAAGTACCAGCACCCATCGCACATCATGTGCGCACACGATCTCCCCCGCCCCCCTAATCACCGGAACCCTAATCAAGCCGATCAGGTTCTCCGGCGATGCTCCGGTGATGGTACCCCAGGTGAAAAAAAAAATGAACAGCAGCACATGCCCGAGCCCAGCATGTGCACCCGTAACCCTTGATCCCATCTGATTTGACACTGGGAATGAACTCCGTATGCTTAGACTGGGAATGACTCCGTATGTCGAAGCCAACCCATGAAACAAGCGCACGGGTGCTCAGCCGGCCAGAGGGGCAGGATGCACAAGCCGGGGATCGGTCGGGTTCCCCCCTGCGTGCTGCCGATCCTACTACCATAACCCTCGGTCTGGTCTGATCTTAGACTAGGAATGAACTCTGTATGCCTAAGCCAACTGACGAACCGAGCGAGTGGGCGGGCACTACGCCGACCAGAGAGGCGGGATGCACAAGCCGTGGATCGATAGGGTGGTAGGTGGGTTTAGGCACATCTTCTTATTTCTACCATGCCAATTCCATTTTTACGGCATGTAAATTCATACAATGGTCCCTTAAGCCTTCATGTGAAGTTTCATGGTAAGACGACTCGTTTTCTATTTTTCATGATTTTTGAAACTTTTTACGGCTCGGGATTTTTTTAAAATTTTTTCAGAAGGAGTTTTGGATCCACACTTGGTAGACGTAATCCTTGAATTTTTTTTGGCATGCACAAAAAAATTCAGCTAAAAACTCAAAGTGTACAAGATTTTGTGACCATTTGAAAAAAGTGTCCCCATTTCAGACACTTTAATAGCTACTGGCAGCAAACCTGTAAAATCTCAAATGCTCTTTAAGGGGGTGTGAGTTGTCGAGGTTTGATGAGGGATAGGGGGCCAATATGAGGGCCAAGTACCAGCACCCATCGCACATGATGTGCGCACACCCCCCGCCCCCCAAATCACCGGAACCGCAATGCCGCCGGTCAGGTTCTCCGGTGATGCTCCGGTGATGGTGCCCCGGGCGAAGAAAAATGCGACACCAGCACATGGCCGAGCCCAGCATGTGCACCCGCATCCCTCGCTCTGGTCTGATCTTACACTGGGAATGAACTCCGTATGCTTAGACGGGGAATGACCTCCGTATGCCTAGGTCAACCCATGAAACGAACGTGCGGCTCTCAGTCAGCCAGAGGGCCAGGATGCGTAAGTCGAGGATCGATCTGGTCGCCCCCTGCATGCTATCGATCCTAATGTCACAACCCTCAATTCAGTTTGATCTTAGACTGGAAATGAACTCCGTATGACAAAACGAGCGGGCGGGCGGGCACTACGCCGGCCAGAGAGGCGGGATGCGCAAGCAATGGATCGGTAGCGTGGTAGGTGAGTTTAGGCACATCTTCATTTTTTTGCCACGCCAATTCCATTTTTATGACTTGTAAATTCATACAACGGTCCCTTAAGCCTTCATGTGATGTTTCATGGCAAGACGACTCGTTTTCTATTTTTCACGATTTTTGAAACTTTTTACGGTTTGAGATTTTTTTAAAATTTTTTTAGAAGAATTTTTGGCCCCGAACTTGGTAGACATGATCCTTGTTTTTTTTTTGGCATGCAAAAAAAATTTCAGCTAAAAACTCAAAGTGAACAAGATTTTGTGACCATTTGAAAAAAGTGTCCCCATTTGAGACACTTTAATGCCTACTGGCAGCAAACCTGTAAAATCTCAAATGCTCTTTAAGGGGGTGTGAGTTCTCGAGTTTTGATGAGGGATAGGGGGCCAATATAATGGCCAAGTACCAGCACCCATCGCACATCATGTGCGCACACCCCCCCACCCCACCAATCGTCGGAACCCCAATGCAGTCGGTCAGGTTCTCCGATGATGCTTCGGCGATGGTCCCCAGGCTTTCTAAAAAATGCGGCACCAGCACATGCCTGAGCCCAAGATGTGCACCCGCAACCCTCGGTCCGGTCTGATCTTACACTGGGAAGGAACTCTGTATGCTTAGACTGGGAATGAACTTCATATGGCTAAGTCAACTCACGAAACGAGCGTGCGGGCGCTCAATCGGCCAGAGGGGCAGGATGCGCAAGCCGAGGATCGACCGTGTCCCCACCTACGTGTTGCCGATCTTGCTGCCACAACCCTCAGTCCGGGCCGATCTTACATTGGGAATGAACTCCGTATGCCTAAGCCAACCGACAAAACGAGCGGCCGGGCGGGCACTATGTCGGCCAGAGAGACGGGATGCGCAAGCCGTGGATCGATAGGGTGGTAGGTGGGTTTAGGCACATCTTCATATTCCTGCCATGCCAATGCCATTTTTGTGACCATTTGAAAAAAGTGTCCCCATTTCGAACACTTTAATGGCTACTGGCAGCAAACCTATAAAATCTGAAATGCTCTTTAAGGGGGTGTGAGTTCTTGAGGTTTGATGAGGGATAGGGGGCCAATATAAGGGCCAAGTAGCGAGCAACATCGCCACATCATGGTTCGCACACCACTCCCCCCCCAATCACGGAACCCCAATGCGTCGGTGAAGTTCTTCCGGTGACGTTCCGACCGATGGTGCCGTCGGGCTGATGAAAATGTGGCACCACGCACTCCCCAGCCAAGCAGGTTGCAGCCACAACTCCCGTTCGGTGATTTACACTTGGAATGAACTTCGTAAGCTTTAGCCTGGGAATGAACTCCGTATGGGCTGGCTCAAACCCATTGAAAAGAGCGTGCAGGCGATCTAGCCGACCAGATGGGCAGGATGAGCAAGCTGGGGATCGGCCGGGTCCCCCCTTCATGCTGCAGATCCTACTACCACAACCCTTGGTCCAGTCCAATCTTAAGCTGGGAATGGAACCCGATGCTAAGCGAACGCGATGAATATGACGGGCGGTGGGCATACGCGGCCAGAGAGGCGAGATGCGCAAGCCGTGGATCGGTAGCGTGGTAGGTGGGTTTAGGCACATCTTCATTTTTTTGCCATGCCAATTCCATTTTTATGGCTTGTAAATTCATACAATGGTCCCTTAAGCCTTCATGTGAAGTTTCATGGCAAGACGACTCGTTTTCTATTTTTCACGATTTTCTAAACTTTTTATGGTTCGAGATTTTTTTAAAATTTTTTTAGAAGGAGTTTTTGCCCCAAACTTGGTAGCCGTGATCCTTGAATTTTTGTTGGCATGCACAAAAAAATTCAGGTAAAAACTCGAAGTGTATAGGATTTTGTGACCATTTGAAAAAAGTGTCTCCATTTCAGACACTTTAATGGCTACTGGTAGCAAACCTGTAAAATCTCAAATGCTCTTTAAGGGGGTGTGAGTTCTCGAGGTTTGATGAGGGATAGGGGGCCAATATAAGGGCCAAGTACCAGCACCCATCGCACTTTATGTGCGCACACCCCATTCGCCCCCCCAATCGTCGGAACCTCAATGGCGTCGATCAAGTTCTCCGACGATGCTTCGACGATGGTGCCCACGGCGAAAAAAAATATGGCACCAGCACATGCTCGAGCCCAGCATGTGCACCCACAACCCTCGGTCTGGTCCGATTTTACACTGGGAATGAATCCGTATGCTTAGACTAGGAATGAACTCTGTATGCCTAAGTCAACCCAGGAAACGAGCGTACGGGCGCTCAACCGGCCAGACGGGCACGATGCGTAAGCCGGGGATCGATCGAGTCCCCCCCTGCATGCTGTCGATCTTGCTGTTGCAACCCTTGGTCCGGTCTGATCTTAGACTAGGAATGAACTCCGTATGCCTAAGCCAACCGATGAAACGAGCGGGCGGGCGGGCACTACGCCGGCCAGAGAGGCGAGATTTGCATGCCGTGGATCGATAGAGTGGTACGTGGGTTTAGGCACATCTTCATATTTCTGCCATGCCAATGCCATTTTTATGGCTTGTAAATTCATACAATGGTCCCTTAAGCCTTCGTGTGAAGTTTCATGGCAAGACGACTCGTTTTTTATTTTTCACGATTTTTGAAACTTTTTATGGTTTAGGATTTTTTTAAAATTTCCTCAGAAGGCGTTTTGGCCTCAAACTTGGTAGACGTGATCCTTGTATTTTTTATGGCATGCACAAAAAAATTCAGCTAAAAACTCGAAGTGTACATGAATTTGTGACCATTTGAAAAAAGTGTCCACATTTCAAACACTTTAATGGCTACTGGCAGTAAACCTATAAAATCTCAAATGCTCTTGAAGGGGGTGTGAGTTCTTGAGGTTTGATGATGGATAGGGGGCCAATATAAGGGCCAAGTACCAGCACCCATCGCACATCATGTGCGCACACCCTCCCCGCCCCCCAATCATCGAAACCCCAATGCCACCGGTCAGGTTCTCCAGTGATGTTCCGACGATGGTGCTTCGGGTGAGAAAAAATACGGCACCAGCACATGCCCGAGCCAAACATGTGCACCCACAACCCTCGGTTTGGTCCGATCTTACACTGGGAATGAACTCCGCATGCTTAGACTAGGAATGAACTCCGTATGGCTAAGTCAACCCATGAAACGAGCGTGTGGGCTCTCAACCAGCCAGAGGGGCAAGATGAGCAAGCTGGGGATCGACCGGGTCCCCCCCTTCATGCTATCGATCCTGCTGCCACAACCCTTGGTCCAGTCCAATCTTAGATTGGGAGAACTCCGTATGCCTAAGCCAACCGACAAAACGAGAGGGCGGGCGGGCACTATGCCGACCAAAAAGATGGGATACGCAAGCCGTGGATCGATAGGGTGGTAGGTGGGTTTAGGCACATCTTTATTTTTCTGCTGTGCCAATGCCATTTTTATGGCTTGTAAATTCATACAATGGTCCCTTAAGCCTTCATGTGAAGTTTCATGGCAAGACAACTCGTTTTCTATTTTTCATGATTTTTTAAACTTTTTACGATTCGGGATTTTCTTAAAATCTTTTCAGAAGGAGTTTTGGCACCAAACTTGGTAGACGTGATCCTTGTATTTTTGTTGGCATGCACAAAAAAATTTAGCTAAAAACTAGAAGTGTACAGGATTTTGTGACCATTTGAAAACAATGTCCCCATTTCAGGCACTTTAATGGCTACTGGCAGCAAACTGTAAAATCTCAATGGCTCTTTAAGGGGGTGTGAGTTCTCAGGTTTGATGAGGGATAGGGGACCAATATGAGGGCCAAGTACCAGCACCCATCACACTCATGTGCCACACCCCGCCCCCCAATCATCCAAACCCCAATGCACGATAGGTTCCGAGGATGCTCCGTGATGGTGCGGGCGAGAAAGGGCACCAGCCCATGCCCGAGCCTAGACATGTGCACCCGACCATTGGCCCGTCTGATCTTACACTGGGAATGAACTCCGATGCTTAGTGGGAATGAACTGCCGTATTCCTAAGTCACCACGAACCACGTGCAGGTCTTAGCGACCAGAGGGGCAGGATAAAAGCTGGGATTGATCGGTCCCTTCTTGTGCTGCTGATCTACTGACACAACCTTCGGTTCGGTCATCTTAGTCTGGAATGAACGTCCGCTATGCCGAACGCCAACCGATGAAACGAGCGGGTGGGCGGGCACTATGCCGGCTAGAGAGGCGAGATGCGCAAGCCATGGATCGATAGGGTGGTAGGTGGGTTTAGGCACATCTTCATATTTCTATCGTGCCAATGCCATTTTTATTGCTTGTAAATTCATACAATGGTCCCTTAAGCCTTCATTTGAAGTTTCATGGCAAGACGACTCGTTTTTTATTTTTCACGATTTTTGAAACTTTTTACGGTTCGGGATTTTTTTAAAATTTTTTCAGAAGGAGTTTTGGCCGGTAGACGTGATCTTTGTATTTTTGTTGGCATGCACAAAAAAATTCAGCTAAAAACTCAAAGTGTATAGGATTTTGTGACCATTTGAGAAAAGTGTCCCCATTTCAGACACATTAACGGCTACTGGCAGCAAACCTGTAAAATCTCAAATGCTCTTTAAGGGGGTGTGAGTTCTGAAGGTTTGATGAGGGATAGGGGGCCAATATAAGGAACAAGTACCAGCACCCATCGCACATCATGTGCGCACACCCCCCGTCCCCCAATCGCCGGAACCCCAATGTTGCCGGTCAGGTTCTCCAGTGATGGTGCCCGAGGCGAAAAAAAATATGGTACCAGCACATGCCCGAGCCCAGCATGTGCACCCGTAACTCTTGGTCCGGTCCAATTTTACACTGTTAATAAACTTCGCATGCTTAGACTGGGAATGAACTCTATATGCCTAAGTCAACCCACGAAACGAGCGTGCGGGCCCTCAGCCAGCCAGAGGGGCAGGATGCATAATCCAGGGATCGGTCGGTTACCCCCTGCGTGCTACCGATCCTGCTACCGTAACCCTTGGTCCGGTTTGATCTCAAACTAGGAATGAACTCTGTATGCCTAAGCCAACCGACAAAACGAGCGGGCGGGCGGGCACTACGCCGGTCAGAGAGACAGGATGCGCATGCCGTGGATCGATAGGGTGGTAGGTGGGTTTGGGCACATCTTCATATTTCTACCATGCCAATGCCATTTTTATGGCTTGTAAATTCATACAATGGTCCCTTAAACCTTCATGTGAAGTTTCATGGCAAGATGACTCGTTTTCTATTTTTCATGATTTTGGAAACTTTTACGGTTCGAGATTTTTTTAAAATTTTTTCAGAAGGAGTTTTGGCCCCAAACTTGGTAGACGTGATCTTTGTATTTTTTTGTAGTTTTTTTGCATGCACAAAATAATTCAGCTAAAAACTCGAAGTGTGTAGGATTTTGTGACCATTTGAAAAAAGTGTCCCCATTTTAGACACTTTAATGACTACTGGCAGTAAACCTGTAAAATCTCAAATGCTCTTTAAGTGGGTGTGAGTTCTAGAGGTTTGATGAGGGATAAGGTGCCAATATAAGGGCCAAGTACTAGCACCCATCGCATATCATGTGCGTACACCCCCCCGCCCCTCAATCACCGAAACCCCAATGCCGTCGGTCAGGTTCTCCGACGATGGTGCCCTAAGCGAAAAAAAAAATATGGCAGCAGCACATGCCCTAGCCTAGCATGTGCACCCGTAACCCTCAGTCCGATCTGATCTTACACTGGGAATGAACTCCGTATGCTTAGACTGGGAATGAACTCTGTATGCCTAAGTCAACCCATGAAACGTGCGTACAGGCGCTCAGTCGGCAGAGGGGCAGGATGCGCAAGACGGGGATCAGCTGGGTCCCTCCTACGTGCTGCCGATCCTACTGCCACAACTCTCAGTTTGATCCAATCCTGGATTGGGAATGAATTTCGTATGCCTAAATCGACCGACGAAATGAGCGGGCAGGCGGGCACTACGCTGGCCAGATAGGCGGGATGCGCAAGCCGTGGATCGATAGGGTGGTAAGTGGGTTTAGGCACATCTTCTTATTTCTGCCATGCCAATGCCATTTTTAGGGCTTGTAAATTCATACAATGGTCCCTTAAGCCTTCATGTGAAGTTTCATGGCAAGACGACTCGTTTTCTATTTTTTAATATTTTTAAAACTTTTTACGGTTCGGGATTTTTTTTAAATTTTTTCAGAAGGAGTTTTGGACCTAAACTTGGTAGACGTGATCCTTGTATTTTTCTTGGCATGCACAAAAAAATTCAGCTAAAAGCCGAAAGTGTATAGGATTTTGTGACCATTTGAAAAAAGTGTCCCCATTTCAGACACTTTAATTGCTACTGATAGTAAACCTGTAAAATCTCAAATGCACTTTAAGGGGGTGTGAGTTCTCGAGGTTTGATGAGGGATAGGGGGCCAATATAAGGGCCAATATAAGGGCCAAGTACCAGCACCCATTGCACATTATGTGTGCACACCCCTCGCCCCCAACCGCCGAAACCCCAATGCCATCGGTCAGGTTCTCTGGCGATGCTTCGGTGATGGTGCCCCGGACGAAAAACAAATGCGACACCAGCACATGCCCGAGCCTAGCATCTGCACCCACAACCCTTGGTCCAGTTCGATCTTACACTGGCAATGAACTCTGTATGCTTAGACTGGGAATGAACTCGTATGCCTAAGCCAACCCACGAAATGAGTGTCCGAGCGCTCAGTCGGCTAGAAGGGCAGGATGTGCAAGCCAGGGATCGGCAGGAGATCGATCGGGTCCCCTTCTATGTGCTGTTGATCCTGCTGTTGCAATCATCAGTCTGTTGATCCTACTGTCCCAACCCTCGGTCCAATCCGATCTTAGACTGGGAATGAACTCCGTATGCCTAAGCCAACCGACGAAACGAGTGGACGGGCGAGTACTGCGCTGGCCAGAGAGGCGGGATGTGTAAGCCATGGATTGATAGGGTGGTAGGTGGCCTTAGGCACTTCTTCATATTTCTACCATGCCAATGCCATTTTTATGGCGTGTAAATTCATACAATGGTCCCTTAAGCCTTCATGTGAAGTTTCATGGCAAGACGACTTGTTTTCTATTTTTCATGATTTTTGAAACATTTTACGGTTCCAGATTTTTTAAAAATTTTTTCAGAAGGAATTTTGGCCCCAAACTTGGTAGATGTGATCCTTGTATTTTTGTTGGCATGTACAAAAAAATTCAGCTAAAAACTCGAAGTGTACAGGATTTTGTGATGATTTGAAAAAAGTGTCCCCATTTCAGACACTTTAATGGCTACTAGTAGCAAACCTGTAAAATCTCAAATGCTCTTTAAGGGGGTGTGAGTTCTCGAGGTTTGATGAGGGATAGGGGGCCAATATAAGGGCCAAGTATCAGCACCCATCGCACATCATGTACGCACACCCCCACCCCTAATCGCCGGAATTCCCAATGCCGCTGATCAGGTTATTCCGGCGATGCTCCGACGATGGTGCCCTAGGCAAAAAAAATTGCAGCACCAGCACATGCCTGAGCCCAGCATGTACACCTACAACCCGTGATCCAGTCTGATCTTGCACCGGGAATGAACTCCATATGCTTAGACTAGGACTGAATTTTGTATGCCTAAGTCAACCCACGAAATTAGTGTGTGGGCGTTCAGCCGACCAGAGGGGCAGGATGCGCAAGTCGGGGATCGATCGGGTCCTCCTCTACGTGTTGCCGATCCTGTTACCGCAACCCTTGGTCCAGTCTGATCTTAGACTGGGAATGAACTCCGTATGCCTAAGCCAACCAACAAAACGAGCGGACGAGCGGCCACTACGCCAGCCAGAGAGACGGGATGCGTAAGCCGTGGATCGATAGGGTGGTAGGTGGGTTTTGGCACATCTTCATATTTTTACCATTCCAATGCCATTTTTATGGCTTGTAAATTTGTACAATGGTCCCTTCAGCCTTCATGTGAAGTTTCATAGCAAGATGACTCGTTTTCTATTTTTCATGATTTTCAAAACTTTTTACGGTTCCAAATTTTTTAAAACTTTTTTCAGAAGGAGTTTTGGCCCCAAACTTGGTAGACATGATCGTTGTATTTTTGTTGGCATGCATAAAAACATTCAACTAAAAACTCGATGGTTACAGGATTTTGTGACCATTTGAAAAAAGTGTCCCCATTTCAGACACTTTAATGGCTACTGGTAGCAAACCTGTAAAATCTCAAATGCTCTTTAAGGGGGTGTGAGTTCTCGAGGTTTGATGAGGGATAGGGGGCCAATATAAGGGCCAAGTACCAGCACCCATCGCACATCATGTACGCACACCCCCCGCCCCCTAATCGTCGAAATCCCCAATGCCGGCAATCAGGTTCTCCGGTGATGCTCCGATGATGGTGCCTCGGGGAAAAAAAAATATGGCACCAGTACATACCCAAGCCCAGCATGTGCTCCTGCAACCCTCTGTCTGGTCCGATCTTACACTAGGAATGAACTCCGTATGCCTAGACTCGGAATGAGCTCCATATGCCTAAGTGAACCCATGAAACGAGCGTGCAGACGCTCAGTCGGCCAGAGGGGCAAGATGCGCAAGCCAGGGATCGATTGGGTCCCCGTCTGCGTGCTGTCGATCCTGCTATCAGAATCCTCAGTCCGATCTGATCTTAGACTAGGAATGAACTCCGTATGCCTAAGCCAACCGACGAAATGGGCGGATCGGCGAGCATTACGCCCGTCAGAGAGGCGGGATACGCAAGCCATGGATCGATAGGGTGGTAGGAGGGTTTAGGCAGATCGTCATATTTCTGCCATGCCAATGCCATTTTTATGGCTTGTAAATTCATACAATGGTCCCTTAAGCGTTCATGTGAAGTTTCATGGCAAGACGACTGGTTTTCTATTTTTCATGATTTTTGAAACTTTTTACGATTCAGGATTTTTTTAGAATTTTTTCAGAAGGAGTTTTGGCCCCAAACTTTGTAGACATGATCCTTGTATTTTTGTTGGCATGCACAAAAAAATTCAGCTAAAAACTCGAAGTGTACAGGATTTTGTGACGATTTGAAAAAAGTGTCCCCATTTCAGACACTTTAATGGCTACTGGCAGCAAACCTATAAAATCTCAAATGCTCTTTATGGGGGTGTGAGTTCTTGAGGTTTGATGAGGGATAAGGGGCCAATAGAAGGGCAAGTACCAGCACCCATCGCACATTGTCGTAACGGTTTTGGGACCGCCAGACGTAAAAGTGATGTTTTAAAATAGAGAAAAAAAAATAAAAAGTGGAGTCGCCACCAATCTTTGTTAGGGTGTGATTGGCCACGCAAAAGTTTATCTTTTTAATAATACTATAAAACGGATTTAAAATTTATCAAAAAGATAATTTCGGTCTACGAAAAACTAGGTTGGGTCCGGGTGTCGGTTACGCATGGGGAAGGATTAGCACCCCCACAACGCCTATAAATTGGTACCATTTAATTATGCGCTATTTTTGGTGTTGGATAAAAATGATTTTAATTTGAAATTTAACACTAATTCCCTTCACTTGAATAAAATTTTGCTAAAATATTTATTTAGAAATATTGAGAAAATCTTTAAGTTAAAGAATTATCTTAAAATTCTCTAACATTTAGGCAGAATTTAAAATAACTCTTTTTACTTAAGATTTAACACAATAATCCATAAAATAAAATAACAATCTTTATAGAAAATAATTGTTAGTGACTCTCCACCGTCTAGGTAGAGTACTAAGAATTATTTCTTTCAGAATGTTATTTTTATTTTATTTTATAATATCATAATTTTTTAAAAGTAGTACAAATAAAAATTAAGATAGAATAGTACAAATAAATACTAATAATAACATGCTAATGTGTGTTATGTCATGAATTTATGTAAAATGAAATGTAATTTAAAAGTTGGATTCTAGTATAATAAGACCACCCTAACTCTCCAACATCTAGGCAGAGCTTAGGTGCAACTGTTTATATTAAGCTCCCAATTTACTATTATACTTTTTATTTATTAATTTAATTGTTGATGCAAATTAAGAAAATCCTATGAAAAGATTTAACGAAGTAAAATTTTCTAAATACCCCCATCATCTAGGCAGCATTCGGGAACAAATTGGCTTCAAATAGAAATTTTCACACTTGTCTTTAGGATTTTTAGGACTTTGGATTTTAAAAGGTTTTGAATTTTAGGGGATTTTGGATTTTAGGGGTTTTTAAAAACTTAGGATTTTGAAAATTAAAAATTAGTGTTTAAGATTTAAGTAAAACGGCGAACATCTAAAATCCGCCATCATCTAGGCGGACTTTCGGAGCAAGTTCAATTTTTTATAACTTTTCAAAACTAATTAAAAATTTCTTATGTGTTTTTTATGAAAATTTATTCATAATAATTCGCGCAACATCTAGGCGAATTATCTTTTAAAAAAATATTTTTATTCCTCCAACCATCTAGGCAGGGAAAATAATAATATATAATAGAAAACCTATATTCTTTTGAACATTTTTAATATATTTTTTACACTATTATTTATTTTCAATTTTATTATTATTAAAAACAATTAAACTTTATTCTAACAAATTTAGAAATTTATCCACGCATAAATATAAAAATATACTTAAAATAACAAAAATAATAATATAAAAAAATTAGAAAAAATTAAATAAAATTTATTACCTGAATCGGACGTCGATCAACGGTCCGATC
>NW_019168015.1:2415648-2439945 GCF_002303985.1 Durio zibethinus | reverse complement strand
GATCGAACAAGTCCGTAATGACTGGGATGGGGTACTTGTTCTTGTTGGTCAGCTTGTTCAAGGCTCAGTAGTCTATGCATAGCTGCAACGACCCATCATGCTTACGCTGGAATAGAATCGGTACACCATAGGGTGCCTTCGATGGCCTGATGAAGCCAGCATCAACTAACTCCTTGAGTTGCTTCCTTAACTCCTTCAACTCTGGTGGAGACATTCGGAAAGGGGCTCTGGCTGGTGGCTTGGCCTTGGACACCAGCTCGATCTTGTGGTCCACCTCCCTCTTAGGTGGTAGCTTGCTAGGCAGCTTTGTGGGCATCACAGCACTAAAGGTCTTCAGCACCTTTAGCACCTCCAAGGGTGACTCGGTCTCCTTCTCCCTTGGCTTATCATATTTTAGGGCTGCCAAGAAGGTGTCTTCTTGTCTGCTTATCACCTTGGCAAATTGGATGGCTGATACCACCCGTGACCCAACTCTAAACCCTCTTCTCAATGGCACTAGGCATTGGCATCGTGCATCCAAGATGCAAACACAATCGACAAAAGGCACAAGGAGGGCGTTAATCCGAACAAGGAAATCCAACCCAATCATAAACTCATAGTCGTAACTCCACTCCGCGTGCTACTCCAATGGCTGGAACTTCCTTGGAGTTCACCATTTTAATGGTATCAGTCCCTTTCTGCACCTTTAGTCCAAGCTTCCGGGCTCTATCACCTGAAATAAAAAGATGTGAGGCACCTGTGTCCACCAGTGCACTCACCTTTTGACCTGTAACCATCAGATCCGTAAACATCAAGCCCTTTGGCTTACGGTTCCCCTTACTCTAGACAGCATTGAGCACCAACGACCCAAGCTTTGCTGCCCCTGACTTTGGTTCCTCGTCAGACTCCTTGTCTACAGTAGTTAGCTTGCCCTTCTACAGGTAATTGCATGCTATGTGGCTCCCTCCACATAGGTAGCATGCTAGTGGCTCTCGATCCCCCTTTGCTTTCCACTTGCCTGTTGGTGGCTTCCTCTCGCCATCCTTGGTTGAACGGTCTCGGTCTCCATCCTTGGACTCCCGATCACGATCTTTCCCTTTGGACTGCTTCTTCTGGTCCCTATCATCCCTGCCCTTACCCTTGGGCTTGGAAGACTCGAACTTGTTCAGAGGCTTGAACTCTATCAAGGCCTTGACAGTAGTCATGGCTTTAGCCAAGTCATGAACTCCTCTCCTTTGTAGCTCATGCTTCACCCACGGCTTCAGCCCATCCATGAAAGCAAAGAATGCATCCTTCTCGCGTAGATCCAAGATCTGTAGCATCAGTTCAAAAAATTTCTGGACATACTTCTTTATGTCCCCTTATTGGCTCAACCTGCGCAACTTTGCCCGCGCCTCATCATCGGCATACTCTGGGTAAAATTGTTCTCTGAACTCCTTTTGGAACTTTGCCTAGGTTCCAATCTTGGCACTCCCACACCTGACATCATCACACCTGTGCCTCCACCACAATAAGGCTACATCAGTGAGATACATAGCAGTGGTGCTTACCTTTATCACCTCTTCTTGCATGCCCATGGCCTGGAAGTACTACTCTATACCCCAAAGGTAGTTGTCTACTTCCTTGGCTGCCCTAGTCCCCTTAAACTCCTTAGGTTTGGGGACATCCAATCTAGATTTGGACACTCCAATAAACATGTCATTCCTAATGGCAGTCTTGCAAGTAACGAGCTCACTAGTAAGCTCTTCCATCCACTGGTGCATGGCCTCCATGCCATCGTGCAAGGTCCACGTTTCAGCCTCCAAGGTCTAGTTCTTTTCGGTGAACACGTCCAAGCCTTTGTTGAGAGTAGCTTCTAGCTCACTTTAGATCTCCTCCCCCATGGAGTCTAGCGATGCAATGTGAGTCTCTACTTCCTCAAGCTTTTCCCTCATGTCGCCTACGGTCACCTCCACCTTGGCCAGCCTACCATCCATGGTAGACCAGATATCTCTAGAACTGGCTTTCTTGCCTCTTACCCGGCCATGCTCCTAGGCCTCTGGTTGTTGGCTAGCAACGTCGCTTTGGGATGCCATCTCCTCAATCACGATCTAACCTGCACAACACAAACACGTAAAATTGAACTTGCTTTGATACCAACTGTCACGAGCTTTGGAATCTCCTCTTTTGTGCCTAAGTTAGCCTAAAACACAAGTGTGCGGGCACTAGAACAATGGGAAGGGCTGATTACGCAAGTTAAAGAGAAACAGGATAAGAAGATAGAATTTTAGATGCTCTTGTATTCACTAAAACAGAAGTGTTTGTTGGTGTACAAATGAGGGTGGAGCAGCCCTCTATTAATAGTTGAGGCTCCAGCTACAACTTAATGGCATATCCCTAGAATAAAGGCTAAAATCATGGGATTATAATCAATCAGGATGCTAACTGTTGATTTTTAGGGTCAACCAAATCTGCCAGGATGCTCCTACCTATTTCCAGAAGCTTCCCTAGCATGTCTAGCACTTTGGGCCCTTCTGGATGTGGTGCGGGCGGGCGTTCTGACCGACAGCATTGGGGTTTCGGTGATTGAGGGGGACGGGGGGTGTGCGCACATGATGTGCGATGGGTGCCAGTACTTGGGCCTTATATTGGCTCCCTATCCCTCATCAAACCTTGAGAACTCACACCCCCTTAAAGAGCATTTGAGATTTTACAAGTTTGCTGCCAGTAGCCATTAAACTATCTGAAATGGGGACACTTTTTTCAAACGGTCACAAAATCCTGTCCACTTCGAGTTTTTAGCCGAATATTTTTATGCATGCCAACAAAAATACAAGGATCATGTCTACCAAGTTTGGGACCAAAACTCCTTCTGAAAAAATTTTAAAAAAATCTCGAACCGTAAAAAGTTTTAAAAATCATGAAAAATAGAAAACGAGTCGTCTTGCCATGAAACTTCAAATGAAGGCTTAAGGGACCATTGTATGAATTTACAAGCCATAAAATGGCATTGGCATGGCAAAAATATGAAGATGTGCCTAAACCCATCTACCACCCTATCGATCCACAGCTTGCACATCCCGCCTCTCTGGCCTACGTAGTGCCCGCCCGTCCGCTTGTTTCGTCGGTTGGCTTAGGCATATGGAGTTCATTCCCAGTCTAAGATTGGACCGGACTGAGGGTTGCGGCAGCAAGATCAGTAGCATGCAGGGGGGACTCGACCGATCCTCGGCTTGCGCATCCTGCCCCTCTGGCCGGCTGAGCGTCCACACACTCGTTTCATGGGTTGACTTAGGCATACAAAGTTCATTTCCAGTCTAAGCATACGGAGTTCATTCCCAGTGTAAGATTGGACCAGACCGAGGGTTGTGGGTGCACATGCTAGGCTTGGGCATGTTTTGGTGCCGCATTTTTTTTCGCCCGGGGCACCATTTTCGGAGCATCGCTGGAGAATCTGACCGGCGGCATTGGGGTTTCGACGATTGGGGGGGCGGGGGGGTATGCGCACATGATGTGTGATGGGTGCTGGTACTTGGCCCTTCTATTGACCCTTATCCCTCATCAAACCTCGAGAACTCACACCCCCTTAAAGAGCATTTGAGATTTTACAGGTTTGCTGCCAGTAGCCATTAAAGTGTCTGAAATGGGGACACTTTTTTCAAATGGTCACAAAATCCTGTACACTTCGAGTTTTAGCTGAATTTTTTTGTGCATGCCAATAAAAATACAAGGATAACGTCTACCAAGTTTGGGACCAAAACTCCTTCTGAAAAAAGTTTTAAAAAATCCCAAACCGTAAAAAGTTTTAAAAATTGTGAAAAATAGAAAACGAGTCATCTTGCCATGAAACTTCACATGAAGGCTTAAGGGACCATTGTATGAATTTACAAGCCATAAAAATGGCATTGACATGGCAAAAATATGAAGATGTGCCTAAACCCAGATACCACCCTATCGATCCACGGCTTGCGCATCCCGCCTCTCTGCCCAGCGTAATGCCCGCCCGCCCGCTTGTTTCGTCGGTTGGCTTACGCATACGGAGTTCATTCCCAGTCTAAGATCAGACCGGATTGAGGGTTGTGGCAGCAAGATCAGAAGCACGTAGGGGGGACCTGGCCGATCCCCAGCTTGTGCATCCTGCCCCTCTGGCTGGCTGAGAGCCCGCACGCTCGTTTCGTGGGTTGACTTAGGCATACGGAGTTCATTCCCAGTCTAAGCATACGGAGTTCATTCCTAGAGTAAGATTGGACCGGACCCAGGGTTGTAGGTGCACATGCTGGGCTCGAGCATGTTCTGGTGCCACATTTTTTTTCGCCCGGGGCACCATCGCCGGAGCATCACCGAAGAACCTGACCGACGGCATTGGGGTTCCGCTGATTGGGGGGTCGGGGGGGTGTGCGAACATGATGTGCGATGGGTGCTGGTACTTGGCCTTTATATTTTCCCACTATCCCTCATCAAACCTTGAGAACTCACACCCCCTTAAAGAGCATTTGAGATTTTACAAGTTTGCTGCCAGTAGCCATTAAAGTGTCTGAAATGGGGACACTTTTTTCAAATGGTCACAAAATCCTGTACACTTCGAGTTCTTAGCTGAATTTTTTTGTGCATGCCAACAAAAATACAAGGATCACATCTACCAAGTTTGAGGCCAAAACTCCTTCTGAAAGAATTTTAAAAAAATCCCTAACCGTAAAAAGTTTTGAAAGTCCTGAAAAATAGAAAACGAGTCGTCTTGCCATGAAACTTCACATGAAGGCTTAAGGGACCATTGTATGAATTTACAAGCCATAAAAATGGCATTGACATGGCAGAAATATGAAGATGTGCCTAAACCCACCTACCACCCTAATGATCCACGGCTTGCGCATCCTGCCTCTCTGGCCGACGTAGTGCCCACCCACCCGCTCGTTTAATCGGTTGGCTTAGGCATACAGAGTTCATTCCCAGTCTAAGATTGGACCAGATCGAGGGTTGTGGTAGCAGGATCGGCAGCACTCAGGGGGGGACCCGATCGATCCCCGACTTGCGTATCCTGCCCCTCTGGCTAAGTGAGCGCCCACACGCTTCTTTCGTGGGTTGACTTAGGCATACGGAGTTCATTCCCAGTCTAAGCCTATGGAGTTCATTCCCAGTGTAAGATCGGATAGGACCGAGGGTTACAATTGCACATGCTGGGCTCGGGCATGTGCTGGTGCCGCATTTTTTTCACTCGGGGTACCATCATAGGAGCATCGCGGAGAACCTGATCGACGGCATTGGGGTTCTGACGATTGGGGGGGTGGGGGGGTTGTGCGCACATGATGTGCGATGGGAGCTGGTACTTGGCCCTTATATTGGCCCCCTATCCATCATGAAAACTCAAGAACCCACACCCCCTTAAAGAGCATTTGAGATTTTACAGGTTTGCTGCCAGTAGCCATTAAAGTGTCCGAAATGGGGACATGTTTTTCAAATGGTCACAAAATCCTGTACACTTTGAGTTTTTAGCTGAATTTTTTTGTGCAGGCCAAAAAAAATACAAAGATCACATCTACCATGTTTGGGGCCAAAACTCCTTCTGAAAAAATTTTTAAAAAATCTTGAACAGTAAAAAGTTTCAAAAATCGTGAAAAATAAAAAACAGGTCGTCTTGCCATGAAACTTCACATGAAGGCTTAAGGGACCATTGTATGAATTTACAAGCCATAAAAATGGCATTGGCATGGCAGAAATATGAAGATGTGCCTAAACCTACCTACCACTCTATCGATCCATGGCTTACGCATCCCGCCTCTCTGGTCGGCGTAGTGCCCGCCCGCCAGCTCATTTCGTCGGTTGGCTTAGGCATACAGAGTTCATTCCCAGTCTAAGATCAGACCAAGCAGAGGGTTGCGGTAGCAGGATCGACAGCACGTAAGGGGGGACCTAGTCGATCCCCGACTTGCGCATCCTGCCCTTTGGGCCAGCTGAGCGCCCACACACTCGTTTCGTGGGTTAACTTAGGCATACGGAGTTCATTCCTAGTGTAAGATTGGACCGAACCGAGGGTTGTTGGTGCACATGCTGGGCTCAGGCATGTGCTGGTGCCACATTTTTTTTTCTCGGGCCACCATCGCCAGAGAACCTGACCGACGGCATTGGAGTTCCGACGATTGGGGGTGCAGGGGGTGTGCGCACATGATGTGCGATGGGTGCTGGTACTTGGCCCTTATATTGGCCCCCTATCTGTCATCAAACCTTGAGAACTCACACCCCCTTAAAGTGCATTTGAGATTTTACAGGTTTGCTGCTAGTAGCAATTAAAATGTCTGAAATGGGGACACTTTTTTCAAATGGTCACAAAATCCTATACACTTCGAGTTTTTAGCTGAATTGTTTTGTGCATGCCAACAAATATACAAGGATCACGTATTCCAAGTTTAGGGCCAAAACTCCTTCTGAAAAAATTTTAAAAAAATCCTGAACCGTAAAAAGTTTTAAAAATCATAAAAAATAGAAAATGAGTCGTCTTGCCATGAAACTTCACATGAAGGCTTAAATGACCATTGTATGAATTTACAAGCCATAAAAATCTCATTGGCATGAAAAAAATATGAAGATGTGCCTAAACCCACCTACCACCCTATCGATCCACGGTTTACGCATCCCGCCTCTTTGTCCGGCTTAGTGCCCACCCGCCCGTTCATTTCGTCCGTTGGCTTAGGCATACGAAGTTCATTCCCAGTCTAAGATTAGACTGGACTGAGGGTTGCGGTAGCAGGATCGATGGCACACAGGGAGGGAGCTGGCCGATCCCCGACTTGTGCATCTTGCCCCTCTGGTCGGCTGAGCACTCGCACGCTTGTTTCGTGGGTTGACTTAGGCATATGGAGTTCATTCCCAGTCTAGGCATACGGAGTTCATTCCCAGTGTAAGATCGGATCAGATCAAGGTTGCAGGTGCACATGCTTGGCTCGGGCATCTGCTGGTGCCTTATTTTATTTAGCCTAGGGCACCATCACCGGAGAACCTGATCAAAGGCATTGGGGTTTCGGTGATTGGGGGCGCGGGGGGGGTGTTCGCACATGATGTGTAATGGGTGCTTGTACTTGGCCCTTATATTGGCCCCCTATCCCTCATCAAACCTCGAGAACTCACACCCCCTTAAAAGAGCATTTGAGATTTTACATGTTTGCTGCCAGTAGCCATTAAAGTGTCTGAAATGGGGACATTTTTTTCAAATGGTCACAAAATCCTGTACATTTCGAGTTTTTAGCTGAATTTTTTGTGCAGGCCAAAAAAAATACGAGGATCATGTCTACCAAGTTTGGGGCCAAAACTCCTTCTGAAAAAATTTAAAAAAAATCTTGAACCGTAAAAAGTTTCAAAAATCGTGAAAAATAAAAAACGAGTCGTCTTGCCATGAAACCTCACATGAAGGCTTAAGGGACCATTGTATGAATTAACAAGCCATAAAAATGGCATTGGCACCATAGAAATATGAAGATGTTCCTAAACCCACCTACCACCTTATCGATCCACGGCTTGTGCATCCCGCCTCTCTGGCCGACGTAGTGCCTGCCCGGTTGCTTGTTTCGTCAGTTGGCTTAGGCATACAGAGTTCATTCCTAATCTATGATTAGACCAGACCGAGGATTGTAGTAGCAGGATCGGTAGCCCATAGGGGGGGAGCCGGTCGATCCCCGAGTTGTACATCCTGCCCCTCTGGCCGGCTGAGCACTCGTACGCTCATTTCGTGGGTTGACTTAGGCATAAAGAGTTCATTCCCAGTCTAAGCATACGAAATTCATTCCCAGTGTAAGATTGGACCAGACCAAGGGTTACGGGTGCACATACTGGGCTCTGGCATGTGCTGGTGCCGCATTTTTTTTCGGTCGGGGCACCATCGCCGGAGAACCTGACCGGCGGCATTGGGGTTTCGATGATTGGGGGGGCGGGGAGGGTGTGCACACATGATGTGCGATGGGTGCTGGTACTTGGCCCTTATATTGGCCCCCTATCCCTCATCAAACCTCGAGAACTCACTTCCCTTTAAAGAGAATTTAAGATTTTACAGGTTTGCTGGCAGTAGCAATTAAAGTGTTTGAAATGGGGATGCTTTTTTCAAATGGCACAAAATCCTGTACACTTCGAGTTTTTAGCTGAATTTTTTTGTGCATTCCAAAAAAAATACAAGGATCACGTCTTGCAAGTTTGGGGCCAAAACTCCTTCTGAAAAAATTTTAAAAAAATCTTAAACCGTAAAAAGTTTTAAAAATTGTGAAAATAGAAAACGAGTCATCTTGCCCATGAAACTTCACAATGAAAGGCTTAAAGGGACCATTATATGAATTTACAAGCCATAAAATGGCCATTGGCATGGGTAGAAATATGAAATGGGCCTAAACCCACATACCACCCTATCGATCCATGGCTTGCACCATATGGAGTTCATTCCTAGTCTAACATCGGACCGAACCGAGGGTTACGGTAGCAAGATTTACAGCACGCAGGGGGGACCCGACCGATCCTCGACTTGCGCATCCTGCCCCTCTGGCCGACTGAGCTCCCGTATGCTCATTTCGTAGGTTCACTTAGGCATATGGAGTTCATTCCCAGTGTACATGCTGGGCTCGGGCATGTGCTGGTGTCATATTTTTTTTGCCTGGGGCACCATCATCGGAGCAGCATCGGAGAACCTGACCGACGGCATTGGGGTTCCGACGATTAGGGGGCAAGGGGGGTGTGCACACATGATGTGCAATGGGTGCTGTTACTTGGCCCTTATATTGGCCCCCTATCCCTCATAAAACCTTAAGAACTCACACCCCCTTAAAGAGCATTTGAGATTTTACAGGTTTGCTGCCAGTAGCCATTAATGTGTCTGAAATGGGGACACTTTTTTCGAATGGTCACAAAATCCTGTACACTTCAAGTTTTTAGCTGAATTTTTTCATGCATGCCAACAAGAATACAAGGATCACGTCTACCAAGTTTGGGCCAAAGTTCCTTCTAAAAAAAATTTAAAAAAATCCCGAAACGTAAAAAGTTTCAAAAATCATGAAAAATTGAAAAATAGTCGTCTTGCCATGAAACTTCACATGAAGGCTTAAGGGACCATTGTATGAATTTACAAGCCATAAAAATGGCATTGGCATGGTAGAAATATGAAGATGTGCCTAAACCCACCTACCACCCTATCGATCCATAACTTGCGCAACCCGCCTCTCTGGCCGACGTAGTGTCCACCCGCCCGCTTATTTCATCGATTGGCTTAGGCATACGAAGTTCATTCCCAGTCTAAGATCAGATCGGATTGAGGGTTGCGGTAGTAGGATCGGTAGCATGCATGGGGGGACCCAGTCGATCCCCGGTGTCACGGACTAAGCTTTCTCTCAACAAGCACTAGCTCGTGCGGCACTTGAATGGACGCTTCCACCCAAGTCAGCCTTCAATAGATCGATATATGAACAAATAACCATAAACCATGGTTAGTCTCAAGCATTCATAATAAGGCACAATATATCGAGGTCAATCTCAAGCATACACACACAACAAGGCACATTCACATCGAAAAAGAAAGAAACGCATCGAGTCAACAATCGGGCATTTAATTGGGGTGAATTTTATTATAAACGGGAATCATACATCGGGACCTCCCACCATCACGAGGGCTAGGAGGCAGCCCTTGGTGGGTGGCCTAAGCTCGCATAGCACCCGGTGAGATAGCCCACACTACGCTATCGACTCACCCCCTAAAGAGCCTTAGAGCTTTTAGAGCTATGCTACCAGTAATTGTTACAATCTTTGAAATGGGGACACTTTTCCTAGCACAAAGGATCTACCCGGCCATGGCCCTATACATGGGTGGCTCATGGCAACCTAAGTCCCGGTCATGGCCCTATACAACGGTGGCTCATGACATCCTCCCCCACCTATTCTATTGACATCCTCGTTGACTTGCTGGCTTGAAATTCTTCAATCTTCCTTTGAAATCTCTGGAGGTCGTGTTCTCTCCCCCAACCGGTTTCTTCTAGTCCTAAGCCCTCCCACTTCACTAAGTATTCTCGAACTAGTCTTCGAGATATCTTGGTTTCCCTGTCGGCTAAGATCTCTTCAACTTGATGCTCTGAGGGTGGCTTCTTGGTGATGGTGGCTCTGGTTGGCTCCCTTCAGCTAATATCTGTAGGATCTGCATGGAAAGGCTTTAGGTTGCTTACATGAAATACTGGGTGCAACTTCATCCACTTCGGTGGGTCGATTTTGTAAGAAGCGTTCCCCACCTTGGAAATGAACCTTACTGGACCTTCATATTTGCGCACTAGTCTACGATCTCTCTTTCTTAAGAACCTGGTTTGTTCAAGAACTAGTCGGACCAGAACCAAATCACCAACTTGGAATTGCTGAGCTCTGTGATTCTTGTCTGCCCATATCTTCATCCGCTTGGATGCCTTCTCCAGGTAAGCTTGTGCAATCTTTGTGTTTTGTTTCCACTCCTTGCTGAGGTTGAAAGCTCTCAGATATTTTCCTCCATATTGTTCCAAGAAAGTGTGGGGTAGCCTTGGTAGTTGTCCGGTGACCACCTTAAATGGGCTCTTGTTAGTGGAAAAGCTTTTGTTGGAATTAAAGCAGAGTAGAGCAACGTCCAACAATGAAGGCCAGTCTTTTTGATTGGCTTGGACAAAGTGCCTCAAATATTCCTCCAACAATCCATTGAAACGTTCCATTTAGCCATCGGTCTGAGGATGGTAGCTCAAAGAGATATTGAGTTGGGACCCCAAAATCTTGAAAAGTTCCCTCCAAAAGGACCCCGTGAATCTCGGATCTCTATCACTGATGATGTTTTGAGGGAGGCCCCAATATTTGACCACATGTTTGAACAATAGTAGAGCTGTGTCTTCTATTGTACAATACTTGTGAGCGGGGATGAATGTGGCATACTTGGAGAACCGGTCAATTACCACCAAGATAGTTCCAAGATCACCAACCTTGGGTAGGCTCGAAATGAAATTGTGGGAGATGCTTTCCCACGGTTTGGTGGGTATCGGTAATGGTTCTAGCATGCCCACAGGTTTCCTCTTTTCAACTTTGTCTTGTTGGCAAATGAGGCAAGTCTTCATATAGTCCATCACATCTTGTCGCATGTGAGGCCAATAGTATCCCTGTTTCAATAACACTAAAGTGCGTTGCCAGCCTGGGTGTCTCGCCCATGGGGTGTCATGGCATTCCCTCATCAGCATCTGTCTCATCCCTCCTGCTCTCAGTACAAACACTCGAGGCCCCTTGGTCCACAAGACCCCATTTTCTTGCCAGAAGTATTTGGACTTCCCTTCTTCCACTAGCTTCAAGATGGCACAGGCTTGCGGGTCCTTCCCTAGGTGATCTCCAATCAACTTATGAATGTCTGTAGTGGCTCTGCTAGTTGCCATTGGGGCCATTCTTCTAAGGGCTGCCAACTCTGGTCGCCTGCTCAATGTATCCGCCACTTGATTGGTCTTTCCAGCGGTATGCTCAAAATGAAAGTCGGACTCCGCTAAAAATTCCTGCCACCTAGCTTGTTTCACCGTAAGCCTTGGTTGGGTGAGAAAATGGCTAACAACTGCATTGTCCATCTTCACGACAAAGTGTGAACCCAACAAGTAATGTCGCCAAGCCCTCAAGCAATGAATCACCGCCAAGAGCTCTTTTTCCTGGGCCGTATATTTCCTCTCTGCTTCGCTTAGCTTCCTACTTTCAAATGCTATCGGGTGATGTTGTTGTAAAAGCACACCTCCAATAACAAAATCAGATGCATCCGTCTGAACTTCAAAAGGCTTTTCAATATCGAGGAGAGCTAAGATGGGATCCTTCGTAATAGAATCTTTCAATCTCTCAAAGGCCTCTTGGCACTCGTTGGTCCAACACCATTTATGCTCCTTCTTCAATAACTCCGTGAGGGCCGTGGTCTTACGAGAGTACCCTTCCACAAACCTTCTATAATAGTTGGCTAGTCCCAAAAATGAGCGGAGCTCACTAACATTCTTTAGTTTTGTCCACTCCTTGATGGCCCTAACCTTTTCCATGTCCATTCGAATGTGGCCACGTTTGACAATGTGATCGAGGAAGTGGATTTGGGTTTGAGCAAACACGTATTTCTCCCTTTTTACATATAATCGATAGTCCTGCAGCCTTTTAAATACCCGGCGTAGGTGTTCTTGATGTTCTTCCAAGGTGGAGCTGTACACCACTATATCGTCTAAATAAATAACTACAAATTTGTCAAGGTAGTCATGGAACTCCTGATTCATCAATGTACAAAATGTGATAGGAGCATTGGTCAGTCCAAAGGGCATAACAAGAAATTCAAATGCGCCATACCGTGTTACACAAGTGGTCTTTGGCTCATCTCCTTCAATGATTCTGACCTGATGGTATCTAGATCTCAGGTCCAGTTTGGAGAAGTACTTAGCCCGTCTCAATTGATCAAACAAGTCTGCTATAAGCGGGATAGGATATTTGTTTCTTATGGTGACTTAGTTCAGGGCCCTATAGTCAACACATAAGCGCAAACTCCCATCATGCTTCTTCTGAAATAGCACTGGCGCTCTGAAAGGAGCCTTTGATGGTCGAATGAACCCGGCTTGTAGAAGCTCATCTAACTGTTTTCTCAGCTCGACCAACTCTGGTAGGGCCATGCGATAAGGAGCTCTAGCAGGGGGTTTTGCTCTTAGGAGGAGCTCAATTTCGTGGTCCACTGCTCGTCGAGGGGGTAGAACCTTGGGCAACATCTCTGGCATCACCTCTTCGAATTCTTCCAATACTCTCTTCATGCCATCAGGTATTGGTTCTACTTCTGACCCTTCTTCGTAGATTGGTATGGCCATAAAAGAGGGTTCCCCTCTCTTTACCCCTTTCTTGAATTGCAAAGCCGAAATCATTTTTTTCCCACTCTTTGGTAAGATATTGGCTGGCACCACACATGGGTGTTCCCCTAAAAATAACAAGCAGCTAGCAGTGGGGATAGGGATCACCTGAGCCAACGTCATGAAGTCCAATCTGAGAACGACATCAAAGTCATCCATAGGGGAGACTGTGAAGTCTACCTTCCCTTCCCATGGCCCCAATTTAGTTGTCACACCCTTGAAGCTTCCACTGATCGCAAAGGCTAGCGAATTGACCACCTTCATTCGTCCACAGTCTTTGTTAACCTAGAGGCCACACCTTTTTGCTTCTTCTGGTGTGATGAAAGTATCAGTTGCACCTGTATCCACCATGGCCTTGGTGGCCTTCTCATTGATCATTAGATTCACATACATCAAGCCCCTACTTTGCTCTTTCCTTATAGTGTTCAGTTGGGTGTGAAGGGCATTGAAGAACCTTATTGAGCCCATCCCGGCTGGTTCCTCTTCGATCTCTTCAATGCTCTCCGACATTTTTACAGACTCTTGAGATGAGGTCCTTAAAGCGTTAAGGGCTCCTCTGTGTGGGCATTCGGCCACCCAATGCAGCTCCTTGCAAAGAAAGCAAGCTAGCGGTTGCCTAGGCCTGAAAGTCACTGCATGTTTGTTTTGGGCTGGGTGCTATCTCGATCGAAAGACCTCCTATCTGATCCCCCACTGAAGGGACAGTCCAATCTAGTCATCTTTCCCCCACTCCCAAAGTTGAACCTACTGCCAGTTGATGAAGAATTTTTTCGTTTTAAGGAGCCATCGTTATAGTTTTGGAGACGTTCAGCTGTGGCCATGGCCGTGGCCACGTCTTGCACTTTTTGTCTTTGTAGTTCTGCTCTGGCCCAAGGCTTGAGGCCCTCAAGAAAATAGAACATCTTGTCCTTCTCGAACATGTCTCGAATATCCAACATCAGGGTAGAGAAGCTCCTCACAAACTCTCGCACTGTCCCTGTTTGCACCAATTCTCAGAGTCTCCTTCGAGCCATATACTCCACATTCTCAGGGAAAAACTGGTTTTTCAATTCCTGCTTCAGGTCCGTCCAAGTTTAATCGGGCACTCGTCATTGACAAACTTGGAACGCCACCAAAGCTTGGCATCCCCTGCGAGGTACATCGATGCCATTGTTACCTTGTCTTCCTCTGAATCCATGTGCACCACCCGAAAGTACTACTCCATGTCAAACAAGAAATTTTCAAGTTCCTTGGCATCCCTTGCCCCCTCATAACATCGAGGCTTCGGCACTTTAGGCCTTCTCCCCCTATCCATCGAGCTCGAACCTGACCTAGCCACAGCCAGTTGTAAGATACTCACCTGTGCTCTGAGCTCTTCAAACTCTTTTTGGAGAATATTCAAGGCATCTCTAACCTCCTCACTCACATTGTGGAGAGTATCAGACAACTCCCACTGGGTTGTCTCGATCTCCCTCACTCGATCTTTACTTGCCATGTGAGTTTTCATTGCGGCCACCGTGGCCTCAAGTTCTTCAATTCTCTATTGATGATCAGGTCCACCACTTATGGCCATCTCATCCATTTTCTAGCACTTCTCAACCATGCTCTGATACCACGTGTCACGGACTAAGCTTTCTTTCAACAAGCACTAGCCCGTGTGGCACTTGAATGGACACTTCCACCCAAGTCAGCCTTCAATAGATCGATATCTGAACAAATAACCATAAACCATGGTTAGTCTCAAGCATTCACAATAAGGCACAATATATCGAGGTCAATCTCAAGCATACACACACAACAAGGCACATTCACATCGAGAAAGAAAGAAACGCATCGAGGCAACAATCGGGCATTCAATCGGGGTGAATTTTATTATAAATGGTAATCATACATCGGGACCTCCCACCATCACCAGGGCCAGGGGGGCAGCCCTTGGTGGGTGGCCTAAGCTCGCATAGCACCCGGTGAGACAACCCAACACTACGCTGCCGGCTCACCCCTCCTAAAGAGCCTTAGAGCTTTTAGAGCTATGCTACCAGTAACCGTTACAATGTTTGAAATGGGGACACTTTTCCTAGCACATGGGATCTACCCGGCCATGGCCCTATACATGGGTGGCTCATGGCAACCAAAGTCCTGATCATGGCCCTATACAAGGGTGGCTCATGACACCCAGCTTGCGCATCCTGCCACTCTGGCCGGCTGAGCGCCCGCACGCTCATTTCGTGGGTTGACTTAGGCATACAGAGTTCATTCCCAATCTAATCATATAGAGTTCATTCCCAATGTAAGATCGGACCGAACTGAGGGTTGCGGGTGCACATGCTGGGCTTGGGCATGTGCTGGTGCCACATTTTTTTCGGTCAGGGCACTATCGCCAAAGCATCGTCGGAGAACCTGACCAATGGCATTGAGGTTTCGGCGATTGGGGGGGCGGGGTCGGTGTGCGCACATGATGCGTGATTGGTCCTAGTACTTGGCCCATATATTGGCCCCCTATCCCTCATCAAACCTCGAGAACTCACACCCCCTTAAAGAGCATTTGAGATTTACAGGTTTGCTGCCAGTAGCCATTAAGGTGTCTGAAATGGGGACTCTTTTTTCAAATGGTCACAAAATCCTGTACACTTCGAGTTTTTAGCTAAATTTTTTATGCATGCCAACAAAAATACAAGGATCATGTCTACCAAGTGTGGGGCCAAAACTCCTTCTAAAAAAATTTTAAACAAATCTCGAACCGTAAAAAGTTTCAAAAATCGTGAAAAATAGAAAATGAGTCGTCCTGCTAAAAAACTTCACATGAAGGCTTAAAGGACCATTGTATGAATTTACAAGCCATAAAAATGGCACTGGCATGGCATAAATATGAAGATGTGCCCAAACCCACCTACCACCCTATTGATCCACGGCTTGCGCATCCCGCCTCTCTGTCCGCCGTAGTGCCCGCCCACCCGCTTGTTTCGTCGGTTGGCTTGGGCATACGGGTTCATTCCCAGTTGAAGATTGGACTAGACCGAAGGTTGCAGTAGCAGGATCGGCAGCATGTAGTGGGGGACCCGACCGATCCCTGGCTTGCGCATCCTACCCCTCTGGCCGGCTGAGCACCCGCACGCTCGTTCCGTGGGTTGACTTAGGCATATAAGGAGTTCATTCCCAGTCTAAGCATACGGAGTTCATTCCCAGTGTAAGATCGGACTGGACCGAGGGTTGTGGGTGCACATGCTAGGCTTGGGCATGTGCTGGTGCCGCATTTTTTTTTCGCTTGGGGCACCATCATCGGAGCATCACCGGAGAACCTAACCGACGGCATTGGGGTTCCGACGATTGGGGGGCGGGGGGGTGTCCGCACATGATGTGTGCTTGTACTTGGCCCTTATATTGGCCCCCTATCCCTCATCAAACCTCAAGAACTCACACACCCTTAAAAAACATTTGAGATTTTATAGGTTTGCTGCCAGTAGCCATTAAAGTGTCTGAAATGGGGACACTTTTTTCAAATGGTCACAAAATCCTGTACACTTTGACTTTTTAGCTGAATTTTTTATGCATGCCAACAAAAATACAAGGATCATGTCTACCAAGTGTGGGGCCAAAACTCCTTCTAAAAAAATTTTAAACAAATCCCGAACCGCAAAAAGTTTCAAAAATCATGAAAAATAGAAAACGAGTCGTCCTGCTAAAAAACTTCACATGAAGGCTTAAAGGACCATTGTATGAATTTACAAGCCATAAAAATGGCATTGGCATAGCAAAAATATGAAGATGTGCCTAAACCCACCTACCACCCTATCAATCCACGGCTTGTGCATCCCGTCTCTCTTACCGGCATAGTGCCCACCCACCCAGTTGTTTTGTCGGTTGGCTTCGGCATACAGAGTTCATTCCCAGTTTAAGATCAGATCGAACCGAGGGTCATGGCAGCAGGATCAACAGCACACAGGAGGGGTCCGATCAATCCCCAACTTGCGCATCTTACCCCTCGGTTGGCTGAGTGCCCGCACGCTCGTTTTATAGGTTGACTTAGGCATACGGAGTTTATTCCCAGTCTAAGCATACGGAGTTCATTCCCAGTGTAAGATCGGACCAGACCAAAAGTTTTTGGTGCACATGTTGGGCTCGGACATGTGCTGGTGTCGTATTTTTTTTCACCCGAGGCTCCATCGTCGGAGCATTGCCGGAGAACCTGACCGACGGGATTGGGGTTCCGACGATTGGGGGGGCGGGGGGGTGTGCGCACATGATCTGCGATGGGTGCTGGTACTTGGCCCTTATATTGGCTCCCTAACCCTCATCAAACCTCGAGAACTCATACGCCCTTAAAGTACATTTGAGATTTTACAGGTTCGCTGCCAGTAGCCATTAAAGTGTCTGAAATGGGGACACTTTTTTCAAATGGTCACAAAATCCTGTACACTTCGAGTTTTTAGCTGAATTTTTTTGTGCATGCCAACAAAAACACAAGGATCACGTCTAGCAAGTTTGGGGCCAAAACTCCTTCTGAAAAAATTGTAAAAAAATCTCGAACCGTAAAAAGTTTCAAAAATCAAGAAAAATACAAAACAAGTCGTCTTGCCATGAAACTTCACATGAAGGCTTAAAGGGACCATTGTATGAATTTACAAGCCATAAAAATGGCATTGGCATGGCAGAAATATGAAGATGTGCCTAAACCCACCTACCACCCTATCGATCCACGGCTTGCGCATCCCGCCTCTCTGGCCGACGTAGTGCCCGCCCACCCGCTCGTTTCGTCGGTTGGCTTAGGCATACGGAGTTCATTCCCAGTCTAAGATCGGACCAGATTGAGGGTTGTGGCAGCAAGATCGGCAGCACCTAGGGGGTACTCGACCGATCCCCAGCTTGTGCATCTTGCCCGTCTGGCCGGCTGAGCGCCCGTACGCTCGTTTTATGGGTTCACTTAGGCATACGGGGTTCATTCCCAGTCTAAGGATACGAAGTTCATTCCCAGTGTAAGATCGGACCAGATCGAGGGTTGCGGGTGCACATAATGGGCTCTGGCATGTGATGGTGCCGTAATTTTTTTTTGTTCGGGGCACCTTCGTCGGAGCATCATCGGAGAACCTGACCGGCGGCATTAGTGTTCCGACGATTGGGGGGCCGGGAGGGTGTGTGCACGTGATGTGCAATGGGTGTTGGTACTTGGCCCTTATATTGGCCTCCTATCCCTCATCAAACCTTGAGAACTCACACCCCCTTAAAGTGCATTTGAGATTTTACAGGTTTGCTGCCAGTAGCAATTAAAGTGTTTGAAATGGGGACACTTTTTTCAAATGGTCACAAAATCCTTTACACTTCGAGTTTTTAGCTGAATTTTTTTTGTGCGTGCCAAAAAAAATACAAGGATCACGTCTAGCAAGTTTGGGGCCAAAACTCCTTCTGAAAAAATTGTAAAAAAATCTTGAACCGTAAAAAGTTTCAAAAATCGTGAAAAATACAAAATGAGTCGTCTTGCCATGAAACTTCACATGAAGGCTTAAGGGACCATTGTATGAATTTACAAGCCATAAAAATGGCATTGGCATGGCAGAAATATGAACATGTGCCTAAACCCACCTACCACCCTATCGATCCACGGCTTGCGTGTCCCGCCTCTCTGGCCGGCGTAGTGCCTGCTCGCCTGCTGGTTTCGTCGATTGGCTTAGGCATATGGAGTTCATTCCCAGTCTAAGATCAGACCAGATTGAGGGTTGCGACAGTAGGATCAGCAGCACGCAGGCGGAACCCGACCGATCCTCGGCTTGTGCATCCTACCCCTCTGGCCAGCTGAGCGCCCGCACGCTCGTTTCGTGGGTTGACTTAGGCATACGGAGTTCATTCCCAGTCTAAGCATACGGAGTTCATTCAATTGCAAGATCGGATCAGATCGAGGGTTGCGGGTGCACATGCTGGGCTCGGGCATGTGCTGGTGTCGCATTTTTTTGCCCGAGGCAGCATCGCCGGAGAACCTGACCGACGACATTGGGGTCCCAGTGATTGGGGGGCGGGGGGTGTGCGCACATGATGTGCGTTGGGTGCTGGTTCTTTGCCCTTATATTGGCCCCCTATCCCTCATCAAACCTCGAGAACTCACACCCCCTTAAAGAGCATTTGAGATTTTATAGGTTTGCTGCCAGTAGCCATTAAAGTGTCTGAAATGGGGACAATTTTTTCAAATGGTCACAAAATCATGTACACTTCGAGTTTTTTGCTGAATTTTTTTGTGCATGCCAACAAAAATACAAGGATCACGTCTACCAAGTTTGGGGCCAAAACTCCTTCTAAAAAATTTTTTAAAAAATCCCGAACCGTAAAAAGTTTCACAAATCATGAAAAATAGAAAACGAGTCGTCTTGCCACGAAACTTCTCATCAAGGCTTAAAGGACCATTGTCTAAATTTACAAGCCATAAAAATGGCATTGGCATGACAGATATATGAAGATGTGCCTAAACACACCTACCGCCATATCGATCCATGGCTTACGCATCCTGCCTCTCTGGCAGACGTAGTGCCCGCCCACTCGCTCGTTTCGTCAGTTGGCTTAGGCATACGGAGTTCATTCCTAGTCTAAGATCAGACCAGACTGAGGGTTGTGGCAGTAGGATCGGTAGCACATAGGAGGGGACCCGACCGATCCCCGACTTACGAATCCTAACCCTCTGGCTGACTGAGCGCCTGCACGCTCGTTTCGTGGGTTTACTTAGGCATGCGAAGTTTATTCCCGGTCTAAGCATACGGAGTTTTTTCCCAGTCAAAGATCGGACCTGACCGATCGTTGTGGGTGCACATATTGGGTTCGGGCATGTACGGGTGCCACATTTTTTTTTTACCCAGGGCACCATCGTCGGAGCATCGTCGGAGAACCTGACCGACGGCATTGGGGTTCCGACGATTAGGGGGCAGGGGGCTGTGCACACATGATGTGCGATGGGTGCTGGTACTTGGCACTTATATTGGCCCCCTAGCCCTTATCAAACCTTGAGAACTCACACCCCCTTAAAGAGCATTTGAGATTTTATAGGTTTGCTGCCAGTAGCCATTGAAGTGTCTGAAATGGGGACACTTTTTCCAAATGGTCACAAAATCCTATACACTTCGAGTTTTTAGCTGAATTTTTTTGTGCATGTCAACAAAAATACAAGGATAACGTCTACCAAGTTTGGGTCCAAAAATCCTTATGGAAAAATTTTAAAAAAATCTCGAACTGTAAAAAGTTTCAAAAATAGTGAAAAATAGAAAACGAGTCGTCTTGCCGTGAAACTTCACATGAAGGCTTAAGGGACCATTGTGTGAATTTAAAAGCCATAAAAATGGCATTGGCATGGTAGAAATATGAAGATGTGCCTAAACAAACCTACCACCCTATCAATCCACGACTTACGCATCCCACCTCTCCGGCCGGTGTAGTGCCTGCCCGGTCGCTGGTTTCATCGATTGGCTTAGGCATACGGAGTTCATTCCCCGTCTAAGATCAGATCAGACTGAGGGTTGCAGTAGTAGGATCGATAGCGTGCAGGGGGGACCCGGGCGATCCCTGGCTTTCGCATCCTGCCCCTCTGGCCGACTGAGCGCTTGCACGCTCGTTTCATGCGTTGACTTAGGCATACGGAGTTCATTCCCAGTCCAACCCGGGGCACCATCGTCGGAGCATCGCTGGAGAACCTAACCGACGACATTGGGGTTCCAACGATTGGGGGGTGGGGCGGGTGTGCGCATATGATGTGCGATGGGTGCTGGTACTTGGCCCTTATATTGGCCTCCTATCCCTCATCAAACCTCGAGAACTCACACCCCCTTAAAGAGCATTTGAGATTTTACACATTTGCTGCCGGCAGCCATTAAAGTGTCTGAAATGGGGACTCTTTTTTCAAATGGCCACAAAATCCTGTACACTTCGAGTTTTTAGAAGACTTTTTTTTTTGCATGCCAACAAGAATACAAGGATCACGTTTACCAAGTTTTGGGGCAAAAAATCCTTTTGAAACAATTTTAAAAAAATCCCGAACCGTAAAAAGTTTTGAAAATCGTGAAAAATAGAAAACGAGTCGTCTTGCCATGATACTTCACATGAAGGCTTAAGGGACCATTGTATGAATTTACACGCCATAAAAAAGGCATTGGCATGATAGAAATATGAAGATGTGCCTAAACCCACCTACCAACCTAACAATGCACGGCTTGCGCATCCCGCCTCTCTGGCCGGTGTAGTGCCCGCCCGCCTGCTCGTTTCGTCGGTTGGCTTAGGCATACGGAGTTCATTCCTAGTCTAAGATCAGACCAGACCGAGGGTTACGGTAGCAGGATCAGCAACACGAAGGGGGGGACCCGGCCGATCCCCGGCTTGCACATCCCTACCCGCTCTTGGCCGGCTTGAGTGGCCCGCACGCGTCGTTTCGTGGGTTACTTAGGCATACGGAGTTTCATTCCCACTATTCTAAGCATATAGAGTTTCAGTTTCCAGTTAAGATCGGAATGGATCAAGGGTTGTAGGTGCACAAGCTGGGCTCGGGCATGTACTGGTGCCACATTTTTTTTTTCCCGGGGCACCATCATCGGAGCATCGTTGGAGAACCTGACCGACGGCATTGGGGTTCCAACGATTGGGGGGGCGGAGGGGCTATGCGCACATGACGTATGATGGGTGGTGGTACCTGGCCCTTATATTGGCCCCCTATCCCTCATCAAACCTCGAGAACTCACAACCCCTTAAAGAGCATTTGAGATTTTACAGGTTTGCTGCCAGTAGCCATTAAAGTGTCCGCAATGGGGACACTTTTTTCAAATGGTCACAAAATCCTGTACACTTCGAGTTTTTAAGCTGAATTTTTTTGTGCATGCCAAAAAAATACTAAGGATCACTTCTACCCAGGTTGGGGCAAAACTCCTTTTGAAAAAATTTTAAAAAAATACGAACCGTAAAAAGTTTCAAAATCGTGAAAAAATAGAAAACGAGTCATCTTGCATGAAACTTCACTTGAAGGCTTAAGGGACGTTGTATGAATTTACAAGTCGTAAAAATGCCATTGGCATGAAGAAATATGAAGATGTGCCCTAAACCCACCCTACCACCCTATCGATCCACGACTTGCGCATCCCCGCCTCTCCCTGGTCGACGTAGTTGCCCGCCACCCGCTCGTTTCGTCAGTTGGCTTAGGCATAGGAGTTCATTCCCAGTCTAAGATCAAACTGGACTGACGGTTGCGGTAGTAGGATCGATGGCATGCAGGGGGGACCCGACCAATCCCCGGCTTGCGCATCCTGCCCTTCTGGCCGACTGAGTTCTCGTACGCTCATTTCATGGTTTGACTTAGGCATACGGAGTTCATTCCCGGTCTAAGCATACAGAGTTCATTCCCAGTGTAAGATCGGACCGGATCGAGGGTTACAGGTGGACATGCTGGGCTCGAGCATGTGCTGGTGCTGTATTTTTTTTCACCCGGGGCACCATCACCGGAGCATCGTTGGAGAACCTGACCGACGACATTCGGGTTCTGGCGATTGAGGGGTCGGGGGGTGTGCGCACATGATGTGCGATGGGTGCTGGTACTTGGCCCTTCTATTGGCCCCCTATCCCTCATCAAACCTTGAGAACTCACACCCCCTTAAAGAGGATTTGAGATTTTATAGGTTTGCTGCTAGTAGCCATTAAAGTGTTTGAAATGGGGACACTTTTTTCAAATGGTCACAAAATCCTGTACACTTCGAGTTTTTAGCTGAATTTTTTTGTGCATGCCAACAAAAATACAGGGATAAAGTCTACCAAGTTTGGGGGCAAAACTCCTTCTGAAAAAATTTTTAAAAAATCTCGAACCGTAAAAAGTTTCAAAAATCGTGAAAAATAGAAAACGAGTCGTCTTGCCATGAAACTTCACATGAAGGCTTAAGGGACCAATGTATGAATTTACAAGCCATAAAAATGGGATTGGCACAATAGAAATATGAAGATGTGCCTAAATCCACCTACCACCCTATCGATCCACAGCTTGCGCATCCCGCCTCTCTGGCCGACATAGTGCTCGCCCGCCCGCTCGTTTCGTCGGTTGGCTTAGGCATACTGAGTTCATTCCCAATCTAAGATCAGACCGAACCGAGGGTTGTGGTAGTAGGATTGATAGCACATAGTTGGGACCAGGTCGATCCTCGACTTGTGCATCCTGCCCCTCTGGCCGGTTGAGCACCCGTACGCTCGTTTCATATGTTGATTTAGGCATACGGAGTTCATTCCCAGTCTAAGCATACGGTGTTCATCCCCAGTGTAAGATAGGACCGGACCGAGGGTTACGGGTGCACATGCTGGGCTCGAGCATGTACTGGTGTCGCATTTCTTTTTAGCTTGGGGCACCATCGCCGGAGCATTGCCGGACAACCTGACCGGCGACATTGGGGTTCCGATGATTGGGGGGCACGGGAGGGGGGTGTTCGCACATGCTGTGTGACGGGTACTGGTACTTGGCCCATATATTGGCCCCTTATCCCTCATCAAACCTCGAGAACTCACACCCCCTTAAAGAGCATTTGAGATTTTACAGGTTTGCTGCCAGTAATGGGGATACTTTTTTCAAATGGTCACAAAATCCTGTACACTTCGAGTTTTAAAAAGTTTCAAAAATCGTGAAAAATAGAAAACGAGCCGTCTTCCCGTGAAACTTCACATGAAGGCTTAAGAGACCATTTTATGAATTTACAAGCCATAAAAAAGGCATTGGCACGGCATAAATATGAAGATGTGCCTAAACCCACCTATCACCCTATCGATCCACGGCTTGCACGTCTTGCCTCTCTGGTCGGCGTAGTGCCTGCCCGTCTGCTCATTTCGTCGGTTGGCTTTGGCATACAGAGTTCATTCCCAATCTAAGATCAGATTGGACTAAGGGTTGCGACAGCAAGATCGGCAGCACCCAAGGGGGACCCTGGCGATCCCAGGCTTGCGCATCTTGCCCTAGCCAGCACCGCCGCATGCTCGTTTCGTGGGTTGACTTAGGCATACGAGTTCATTCCAGTCTAAGCATACGATGTTCATTCCCAGTGTAAGATCGGACTGGACCGAGGGTTGCGGGTGCACATGTTGGGATCGGGCATGTGCTGGTGCCATATTTTTTTTTGCCTGGGGCACCATCGCCAGAGCATCATCAGAGAACCTGACCGGTGGCATTGGGGTTCCGGTGATTGGGGGGTGTGCGCACATGATGTGCGATGGGTGCTGGTACTTAGCCCTTATATGGCCCCCTATCCCTCATCAAACCTTGAAACTCACCCCCCTTAAAGAGCATTTGAGATTTTACAGGTTTGCATGCAGTAGCCATTAAAGTGTCAAAATGGGGACACTTTTTTCAAATGGTCACAAAATCCAGTATACTTCGGAGTTTTTAGCTGAATTTTTTTGTGGCATGCCAACAAAAATCCAATGATAACGATCTCGTCTACACCAATGGGGTGAAAACTCCTTCTGAAAAAATTTTAAAAAATTCCTGAACCGTAAAAAGTTTTAAAAATCGTAA